>VBSM01000529.1:80481555-80491812 GCA_008086735.1 Cheirogaleus medius
ATTAATTTCTTTCTATTTTTAGTAGAGACGGGGTCTCGCTCAGGCTGGTTTCGTGTTCCTAGAAATTTTAATAGCTTATTCAACAAAGTATATGAAATTTATATCTTGTATGAGAAATATTAGTATAGAACACAATGTCTTTTAAAACCTACTCAGTATTAATGAGAAAAGTAAAATACAAAACATCAAAATACTAAATGATGAATAGTAATATAATAAACATATTTTTAAATCATACGAGAAGTTTGAAGATTGAGAGTACATTTCAGGAAGTAAGATTGATGTACCAGGTTAATACAAGAAGATGTTCAGCACTATGAGAATAATGGCTTTCACAAGATGGAAAACATAGAAAAGTGCAATATGCTTATTCATAAACCCTTATCAATTTATATGTCTGACTCAGCTTTAAGAAAATATTTGATTTTACATTTTGATTTATAATATCTGCTTACTTTTTCTATTTCCCTCTCTATTCTTCTTCATCAATGGATATATTGGACAGATATATTAACAATGGAGTATATACATTATTTGCTAAGACGTTTTAAATGATGAAAAACTAGAAAATGTAGATTTATAATTAATTTTGAAAATAGCAATTTATTTAAGATAGGAAATTTTAGGAACATTTGTGGAATAAAAATTCAATAAATTGCTTAAATATATTAAATGTATAATAAGTACAAAGCAATTTATGAATTTCCACTCTAGGATTTCTATTTCTTGAAATTACTGTCTATGAAACCTGCAATGGTGTGCTAAAGTTAAAATTAAAATTCAGTTATTATTAAATAAAGATAACATATATCTAAGTATGCTTATTTAAGTATTTTTATTAAAAAAAATTTAGAGATATTTGCCTGTACACATAGAATTAACAATATGCAAATGTTTTTTATTTGGTAAATGAAATCTGAATAATAAAAAAGAACAGGAATAAAAATTGAAAAATATCTATACCAAAAATATACTAGTCTCTTAAATTCTAGAGAACGCTACTACTTCATGTTGAATTTCTTTCTTTCTTTTTCTTTTTTTTTTTTGCTAATACTAGTAAATAGATGCTTTTTATTAGTAGAAAGTTAAATGCACATTCATTATCTTTGCCAAATAAAATTCAGCTTTTTCATGCTTAAACGAATTTATAAGTGCTCTGGGAAGGAATCCATTATTCAGCACATTTGAACTGTATCCAACAGGGAATAAGTCACTTGATATAATTTAAAAATTAACTCATAAGATAATTTTTTTTTATTCAGTTGATGCCTGATTTTTGTAGATGGTATTCCTTTTTACACTAGACAACTAACAGAGAGTGATTTTTAGCATACTATCACTTCGTTTAAAACATTTTATAATTTTAAATAGTATTCACATTAGACTCAATGTTCTTGGGTTTTTATGAAAAATTTTCGAACAAGCATCACTAAGTGACATTGTCTGTTCCAGATTCAACTTTTATCATTATTTAAGAATTTGGGGACTGGGAAGATACAGACTTTTCAAGGATCCTGGAGGCTGGAGGGGAGAGTGGGGAGGAGGAAAAAAGGGCTAGGAGTGGAAAATTACTAAGTCAGAGTGGAGAAAATTGCCTCAACCCTGGCCCCAGTAAGGAGGTTTCCAAATGTAGGTCCCTGGGCCTGAGCGCTACTGCAGCTCGCTCCAGAAAGCTACAATGTGCTGGCTGTGCACCACATCTGGTGAGGGGAGGCCGCTTTCCCCAGGAGTGCTGCTAGACAAACCTTGAAATTGCCTACGGTTAGGCCTGAAAGATCCCAGATAGGATTTTGGCCTGGAGCCATACTCCTCAGAAGGAACTTTGATATTTTTCTGAGAAGTTTGGATTTGTGAGTGGAAAGTCATTTCAGACTTTAAAATAGGGAGTGATGTGAATGGATCTGTACTTTTAGAACAGCCCCCTTGGCAGTGGCGTGGAATCCATGCTGAAGGGACAAAGATGAGCAGTCGGAGGAACCCTGCAGTGGTCCCTGAGAGAGGGATTCAGGCCTGAACCCTGTGAGGGGCACTGGGAGGAGACTGGTGCCTTCAGCTCAGATTGGGAACATAGGGACAGGGGAAAGGAGGAGAAGGCTTGAGCGTGAGACTGATGTTTTGAATTTAAGGAGCCTATGGAATCACCAAACTGAAAACCCTCCACGGGAGTTTAGAATACTCAAATGAGCTCAGGTCAGAGATCCCAGGTAGAAAAACAAATGTGGGAATTGCTGATTTTAGAAAAGCTTCACATTAATAATGAGGAGTTCAAGTCACCATAGTCAATACTGTTAAATAAAAAAGCCCCTTCTAAATATTAATCTAGTCTTGAATGATATATGTAGGTTAGATATTTTCATTGCAAATCAAAAAGTGCTCTCACGTGAATTAAATAAGAGGGTCTTAGAACATTTTCAACCTAAAGATTAATCAAGTATTACTTATAGGCTGGCAGTATGGTAATTAAAATATATATTTTCTTTATGGTAAACAGTTTTCATCAGTAAAGCTTATATAATGTGTATTTTTTTAGCCCTGCTTACACTACTTCATTTGGTTCTATTTTGTAAATGTATTCTTTTTTTAAATTTTTAATTGACAATAATTGTATATATTCATAGGGGTAAATAGTGATGTTTTGATACATGTAATATATAGTGGTCACATAAGAGTAATTAGCATATCCATCATCTCAAACATTTATCATTTCTTTGTATTGGGAACATTCAATATCCTCCTTCTAACTATTTGAAACCATATATTATTGTTAACTATAGTTATCCTACAGTGGTATAGAACACTAGAATTTAATCCTCCTATCGAGCTGTAATTTTGTGTACTTTAACAAATCTCTCCCTATCTCTTCCTTCCCAATATTCTTCCCAGCATCTATTAATTTGGTGTTTGTTTTTCTTCTTTTACTTTATTAAATATTTCAAAATGTCCTACATTTTATTTTGCTTTATGTATGATTCTTAAATTTGTAATATAGTTTTACATTTCTCTTGGTGTTTCCAGGTGCTTTTTTCCTTTTTTTTCTTTTCTTTTCTTTTTGTCCAGCATATCATGGGGGTACAAATGTTGAGGTTACGTATATTTCCCTTGCCCCCCTCCCCACTCAAGTCAAAGTTTCAAGCATGTCCATCCCCCAGTTCATGCGCATCACACTCATTATGTATGGATATACCCATTACCTCCCCCCACCACCTGCCCGACACCTGATAGATGTTATTCCTATATGTCCACTTATGTGTTGATCAGTTAATACCAATTTTCTGGTGAGTACATGTGGTGCTTATTTTTCCATTCTTGAGATACTTCACTTAATAGAATGGGTTCCGGCTCTATCCAGGAATATACAAGAGGTGCTATATCACCACTGTTTTGTATAGCTGAATAATACTCCATGGTACACATATACCACATTTTATTGATCCACTCATGTATTAATGGGCACTTTGGTTGTTTCCACGTCTTCACAATTGTGAATTGTGCTGCTATAAATATTTGAGTGCAGGTGTTTTTTTCATAGAGTGACTTTTGTTCTTTGGGGTAGATGCCCAGTAGTGGAATTGCTGGATCAAATGGTAGATCTACTTGTATCGCTTTAAGGTATCTCCATATTGCTTTCCCCAGAAGTAGAACTAGTTTTCAGTCCCACCAGCAATATAGAAGTGTTCCTGTCTCTCCACATCCACACCAACATTTATTGTTTTGGAACTTGTTAATAAAGGCCATTCTCACTGGAGATAAGTGATAGCTTATTGTGGTTTTGATTTGCATTTCCCTGATGATTAGAAATGTTGAGCATTTTTTCATATGTTTGTTGGCCATTATTCTGTCTTCTTTGGGGAAGTTTCTGTTCATGTCCTTTGCCCACTTTTTGATATGGTTGTTTGATTTTACCTTGCTGATTTTCCTGAGTTCTAAATAGATTCTAGTTATCAGCCCTTTATCGGATGTGTAATTTGTGAAAATTTTCTTCCATTCTGTGGGTTGTCTGCTTGCTCTCTTGACAGTTTGTCTATGCAGAAGCTTTTTAATTTGATCAGGTCCCATTTATTTATTTTTGTTGATGCTATGATTGCCTTTGGGGTCCTTGCTACAGCAATCAGACAAGAGAGAGTAATTAAGGGCATCCAAATGGGAGCAGAAGAGATCAAACTCTGACTCTTTGCTGATGACATGGCATTATACCTAGAAAACCCCAAGGATTCAACCAAGAGACTCCTTGAATTGATAAATGAATTTAGTAAAATCTCAGGATACAAAATCAGTAAACACAAATCAGAGACATTCATATACGCCAACAACAGTAAAAGTGAGAACCAAATCAAAGACTCAATTCCTTTCAAAATAGTAACAAAGAAAATAAAGTACCTAGGAATATATTTAACTAAGGAGGTAAAAGACCTCTACAGGGAGAACTATGAAACACTGAAGAAGGAAATAGCAGAGGATGTAAACAGGTGGAAGAACATACCATGCTCATGGGGCGGCAGAATCAACATTGTTAAAATGTCTGTACTACCAAAAGTGACCTACAGAGTCAATGCAATCCCTATTAAAATACCATCATCATTTTTCACAGATATAGAAAAAATAATTTTACACTTCGTATGGAACCAGAGAAGACCCCGTATAGCAAAAGCACTCCTAGGCAATAAAAATAAAATGGGAGGTATCAGTTTACTAGACTTCAAACTATACTACAAGGTTATAGTAATTAAAACAGCTTTTGAATGTCACAAGAACAGGGACATTGACCAGTGGAACAGAACAGAGAACCCAGATATAAAACCATCCTCATATAGCCACCTAATTTTTGACAAAGCAGACAAAAACATACACTGGGAAGAAAAATCCTTATTCACTAAATGGTGCTGGGAAAACTGGATAGCCACATGTAGAAGACTGAAACAGAACCCACACCTTTCACCTCTCACAAAAATCAACTCACGCTTAGTAACAGACTTGAACCTTAGATGTGAAACTATAAGAATTCTAGAGGAAAACATTGGAAATACTCTTCTTTTATTAATTTTAAAATATTCTAGGGGTACACATGTTTTGGTTGCATAATTTGCTTTTGGAATTGATAAATTCAGCAAAGTCTCAGGTTTCAAAATCAATGTACACAAATCAGTAACTTCATGTTGAATTTCTTTAAGATTGTATAAATTCTTTTTTTACCTCACCAACTAGGGGCCCCAGTTCATCCATACTAAAATTATTAATATTTCAGACTATAAAAGATAATGCATTCTTTACTTTCAATTTTTGATAATTTTTTAAATTGAATTTCATTTTAGTAAAATTTGCTTCAGTAAAATACTTTTAATTCTTCTCCATATACAGATTATTTTTGGTTTATTCATTTTCTTATTTAATGTTTCATTTAATACCTACAGTTTGTCTGGGTCTGTACTTGGACAGCAATGATGAACAATATTAACATAGATATCTTGCCAATGGAAAACTTCCAATCATATAGAAAACTTTATATATAGCTTGATAATACAATAAATTATAAATGTGATGATTATAAAGGAGTGAATTGCAGTGTTCTGTGTGAGTAATAGAGGAATCCAAATTTGTCTGTGCCCTTAGGCAAGCACCCATATAAAGGAACAGTAGGAATTAGAGGTGTCTTTTCAGGTAGAGGAAAATTGGCCCAGAGATTGAAGTAACCATGGCAAATAAAGGAATCAAATGAAGGTAAGTATAGCCAAGATATGGAATGCTAAGGGGATAGAACTTAAAAAGGAACCTAGAAGGGTAGGCAGAAATCAAACCCTGCAAGGAATTGATGGCTAGATTTTGGATCTGCTCAAATATTAGTAAGAAGTCCTCATATTGTTCTATACATCAGAACACAGTCAGTTTTACATTTGCAGAAGGTGATCCTAGTTAGAGAATTAAAAATAAATCATGAAGGAGCAAGAGTTAATGTTGAAAGATCAGTTCAGAGGATATTACAATAGTCCACAGGAGAAATGTTAGTCATTTGGCAGTGAGGAGAAAGGTGGTAGTTGAGTTTCAGAGGTATATATGAAATAGAATAAATTGGAATTGTAATACTATAGAATTAATGGGAAAGGAGAGAACCAAGAATAGCTTCAGATTTTGGATTAAGGGCACTGGGTAAACTATGGTGTAATTTTCTGATTTAGGGAACAGAGAACGTACATATGTCTAAATGGAAAATGGTGTTAAATAGGGAGTGCCCGTGAGACAGTATAAAGATGAATGTCAATAAGAAATTGCATATATAGGGCCTGGAGAAGTCTCAGCTTGATAGATAAATAGGAGGGTTCTCACAAAGAGATTATAATTGAAGCAATGAGAGCAGCTGCAGACGAAAAAGGAAAAAAAAATGGACCTACTGCAATTCTCAGAAAACCTCTGATCATTAATGAATGTGTAGATGAAGAGACACTGACAAGATACTAAGAAGGAATGTCCATAGAAATAACAGTAAGACCTAAAATGACATTTCATATTTTATAAAATCCAACAGGAAAAATATTTCTAGAGAAATGCAGCATCAGCCCTATAGGATGCAGAAGTGAGGGCGTGAAAAATTAGGATTAAGGTATGTCCATTACATTAGTAACATGGGATCATTAACAACCTTGCTGAAGATAAGTGGTGGAAGAGTTTCCAGGCATCCTCCCTTGAAATATGACAAGGAATGGCTGGCTGATGAGAATTTGCAAATAACGTGTAAAAAACTCCAGAGAAAAGTTTGTTTAAATCCCATAGAAGCCGTGTCACTTTAATCTAGAGAACAATTATCAGATATTTACTATTTTCCTTTTTCTTTTATTAAATATATATACTAATAAAGTAAAATACTTTCTTATATATGATGAAGAAAGCTCTGATATTTCAGAATAGTTCTTTATCTGCTGTTATAAATCGTATTTTTCTTTGTTCACTTTTTGAGAGTTACTTACTGTTTACCAGTACTGATTTATATTAAATTTGATGGAGTCCTATAAAAATGACTCTCCATAGGTTTGTAGAGAATGATCTTCAAGTCCAGACAAAAGGAAGAATGGGAAAAAAAATCATCAGAATAAATGTGCAGTTCAAAGGTTAGATTTTAGATGTCAGCAAATCTCTAATATTTACAGAAAAACTGCAGATATGGATAAACAAGTAAAGCATTCATTCACACCTGTTTCCTATCTCCAGCCTATTTCTCAACTTTGTCTGGAAATTATCTCAGTAATAAACTGATATTTATATCCAATATCACCTTTTTCTTATTCCTACCCCTATCCTCTACTCCTATAAAATCTTTTCTACCACAGCAACAATTCTGTTAAGGACAGAAAATGTATTAATATGTGACTGAGTATCAAGTAAATTGTCAGAAGAGTGAATATGCCCCATCTAAACCACTTCATTATATTCTAGAATTATAAAGCAGATAAAGAATAATGGTACAAGAAGCAAAATAAACAAATTACTTTAAACTTCCTTTGTTGTAAACTCTTGTCAATAATCCAGTGGGAATTTGTTGATAGCCAATATTAAATTCATAATTCATAATAATGTGTAAATTAGCTATTTATTTCATTAGTACATTTGTATACTAATTTATCTAAATTCAAATTCGCAAGTGCTTTAGAAATCTTACCTCTGTGCAAAGGACTGCAATTAGAGTTACAACATATCTTCACACAATTCAAATATCTAATAATTATAATCACATTTTTATTTTTCTCATCATAAACAACTGCTATATATTTCTGTAAATTTTGCAATTATAACATATCCACTACCAGTTTTATTCTTTTTAATCCCTTCTCTTAGAGGTTTACATCATTTTTTACCCAGATGATTGTAATCTTCACATAAAACACACCTATTTTCATTATTATATACACAAAGATATCATTCACACTAATATGAAGTTCAACATTCTAAAATGCAAATTTATTATGTTAATACTTAGCTTAAATTGTTTCAATGACTCCTTATTCCAAATTCCAGTGGACAGATGCTTACTTTCTCCCTGTCCATGAAAGATCCTAAGTGTTCTGTCCCTGAAATTTAACATTCTCACATTGATAGGCAGTTAGTTTATTTCTAAGTTTATACTGTTGTAAACACTGTTAATATGAGCAGCTTTAAATATCATTGATGTGAATGTATGAGTATCTCTAGTGAATATACATAAAACTAGAATAGAATGTTATAAACAATTAATAAACATATTTAACTTTTCAAAATACTGTATAATTGTTTTCAATGTGGTTTAGAAATTTATACTTTTAAATATCAGTGTTTTAAAACCTTCCACTATATTTTGCTTGCCAATTTTGGGTACCTTACAAATTACAAATTTCATCAACACAGAGGCTATAAAATTATATTTGTTGTCATAATATTTTCCATTTCCTCTATCACTATTATAGTTGAGCATTTTCCTATGTTTATTTAAAGGTATTTTATTCCCTGTATTTAATTTTTTAAAACTTGGGTCTTGCTAACATTTCAAAAGTAATATTGTTAAATTAATTGTCATAGTTTTATCTTACACCATTCATTTAAATTCTAAGTCACTTCAACAAAATGAATTCATGCCTGTATATTTAATTCTTAAATTACTATGAATAAGACACAATTTATATCATATTTTATGTGCTTGTATACATATGGAGTAATATTTTTGGCTACAAAATTTTAGGATTATAAAGGCCTTCCAAGGATGTAATTATGCATTTGGTATGCTGATCATCTTTATTGATGATAGTTGTATAGTAGCAGTGTCCTTACAAGGTAAAGAACTGTTTATAAAAAGTCAGTGATTTGAGTATAAGAATACACAGAACTGGGGGTTTGGTGGAAAGAAATATTAAAAGAATCAAATTAATATTGATCTGCCTGGAAAAGTGCAGTCTGTACAGAGATATATGGATACTATGCAATCCAAAGAAATGAAGGAAATGGATAACAGATATAATCCATCAAGCAAGTAGCTGGAAAGATAACCACAAATGATTCAATAAAGAATCTAGAAAACACTTAAAAGAAGAACTTAAATGGATACTACAGACCTGCAACATGGTGTCAAGTAAATGGGAATCAAAAGGAATAGAAATGTGGAAATATTTAAAATAAATGTTAATTTTATGTTGTTTGATGTTGCCTCAACTAAGGCAGCATGTTATATGTTGGTTACATATGCTGCAATTTTCCCCATGAAATCTCTGAAGCTCTCTAAACCTTGATATATTCATGAATATACACTACTTTAATGCATGCAAATCTATCAAATCTTATCACTTAACTCAGTCACCTGCATTCATATCAGAAAATAAAATTACACTTATATGAAATTATAATATAATTTTGCATAATAAAATGCTTCCTTTATATTTTAAACTTCATTAAATAGGGCCAATATCTGCTTGTTTACTAGTTTATTTTTTATTACCTGTAATTTAACATCAAAGTACGTTTATGTGGGAATAAATATAAAAAGGAACAATTTTTAAATTAAATAATCTACAGAACGTATAGTGTAAATATAGTCTGATTTTCTTGCTTTACAGTAAACAAAGTAGCTATGATCATTATAGAATAAATAATTGTGAAGGCAAATGTGAATTCATATATTTTACAAATGGGAAGACAATATTTTAAAAATATCAACCATGTCTGAAAAAATTGGTTTTATTTAGATTTAAATTATTAATTATTTAACACAGAGTGTAAGCATGCCTCTGTAGGTATTATTTCTCAAAGAAAAAACCCATCTAATCTAGTTTAAATTTGATCTTTACTTTTGTTCTTCATATTATGTCCTTCCAAGAAAAACTAAATATAAAAGTCCCTTAGGGTTAATGGAATAACCCAAAACATAAATCCAAAGACATAGCACCTTCAAAGCTATTATTTGGTAAAAATTGTACCAGTTGCTATGGAAATCATCCCTATGAAGTCCATGTGTAGAGATAACATAGCAAGCTCAATTTAACTAGAAGTATTATATTGTAGAATAATATAGAAGAAAAATGAAAGCTGAATTATAACATAAAAATTTAACCAAATATTGTTTTAATTTAATTTTATTTTATTATTTTTTTCTTTTTTCTTTTTTCCAGTATATTATGGAGGTACAAATGTTAAGGTTACGTATATTTCTCTTGCCCCCCTCCACCCTCCAGTCAAAGCTTCAGGCGTGTCCAACCCCCAGTTCATGCGCATCACACTCATTATGTATGGATATACCCATTACCTCCC
>VBSM01000529.1:80501341-80532132 GCA_008086735.1 Cheirogaleus medius
CTACTAGGCATCTATCCAAAGGAAAAAAAGACATTCTATAATAAAGACATCTGCTCTCAAATGTTTATAGCAGCACAATTTACAATTGCAAAGTTATGGAAACAACCCAAATGCCCATCAATACATGAATGGATTAATAAAATGTGGTATACGTATACCATGGGATACTACTCAACTACAAAAAAACAGTGGTGACCTAGCACCTCTTATATTATCCTGGATAGAGATTGAGCCCATCCTTTGAAGTGAGATATCACAAGGATGGAAAAAGATGTACCATATATACTCGTCATCAAATTGGTACTAGTTGATCAACACTAAGGTGCTCACATGGTAGTAATACTCACTGGGTGCTGGTCAGGTGGGGAGGAGATGGGGGGTAGAAGGCATGGGGTGAGTAAACCCACAGCTAATGGAGATGGGGCATACTGTATGGGGGAAGGACAGACATGCTTGTGGCCCTGGCTTGAGTGAGGCAAATGCATGTCGTGTAACTAAAATATTTGTACCCCCATAATATCCTGAATTTAAATAAATAAATAATAACTTATCAAAAAAATCAGCGCCCTTTTATAATAAAAACTCTTAACAAAATAGGCATATATGAAACATATCTCAAAATTTAAAAAGACAGGGTTTTTTTTTTCTTTAAAATTTTAAATATGTCACTCCTTTGTTTTCTGGTTTGCATGGTTTTTGAAAAGATGTCTATAATAATTATTATCTTCATTTTACTCTATGTAGCACTTCTTTTTTCTCTTACTGTCTTTAAGGTTTTTCTCTTTTTTTTTTTTGGCAGTTTCAATATACTATGTATAGGGCTAGAAAATGTTTTTGCTTCTTTGTATTTATCCTTCCTGGTATTCTTGAATCTTCTTGAAATGCGCTTTGTTGTCTAGTATTTGTGCGGAGCTCAAATAAACTGGAGAAAGTTGAGCTGCCAGGTGTTGGAGTAGCCAATTAATGCAAGAACCAAAATTGAAGTTACGGCAACTATATCTTTGATCACTTATTCTGATGGTATAAAGCAAGTAAGTGCTGACTCCGCCCTGTTCTATTATTCACAGAGAAATAGCATACCCAGTGAGGGTCCAGTGGGTCAGTGTAGACTTAAAGTTCTTCTCACTGTTCCTGGAGCCCTGGAAAAAAACAAAAACAAACAAACAAAAAAAATCCTACAGTTTTATGGGACCTGGGGAAAGAGGAGAAGAATAGGCTGGGAGTGAAAATGTAGCAAGTGCTGAGGCAGAGAGGAGAAAAGTGTTTTCAGGTTTCCCTGACAAGGAGACCTCCAAAGGGAGGCACCTGGGCAGATAGATATGCACGTGAGCATGGCTAGAGGGATGTGAGTTCTTGACTACAACTCCCTTCTCAGACTGTAATGCACTGACTATGCACCAAGACTGATGCAGGGTGAACACCCCTATACTCCTACCTGCCAGAGAAGCCTTTGTAATTGCCTATGGTCAGGCCTGAAAAATCACTCATAAGGTTTTGGACATGAGCTGAACTCTTCAACATTATTTTAGAACATTCTCAGCCATGATTTTTCTGAATATTTCCTTCCCTCTCTTTCTCTCTTTCTGTTCCTTGGATTACAATTACACATGTGTTAGAACATTTGGTATTGTTCCACAGCTGCTGATGCTCTACTCTCCCACCGCCCCCCCTACCCCCCACCATTATTTTGTGTGTGTGTGTGTTTCAGCTCAGATAATTCCTATTGAATACTCACTAAGTTTATTGAGTCTTTCTTTGCCTGTGTTGATTATACTGATGAACCCAATATAGGCATTCTTTTTCTCTATTATGTGTTTTTAATCTCTATAATTTTCATTTGAGTCTTTCTGATAATTTCCAACTCTGCAAAATTACCCATCTGATCTTGCACTCTATCTTCTCATTCTATTAGAACTTTTAGAACTTTAAATATATTAATCATAGTTTTAAATTCTCTGTAAAACAGATATTCTCAACATCTTTGTTCCATTTGAATCTGGTTATGAGGATTGTCCTTTCTCTTGGGGACATTTTTGTTTATTGTGTTTTAACCATGTTTGTTTGTTTTTTCCCTTTTTGAGTGCCTTGTAAATTTTTGTTAAAATCTGAAATGTTGTACAGAACAATAATAGTAAAACTGAAGTAGTAGATTTATGCCACAAAATGATAACAATTTCCCTTTTGCTAAGCCTTTAGTTTGGGAGTTATTAACCTTGTATATATGGTGACTGGTACTTTACTTTATCAGAGAAAAATTCATAGGATTCTGAATTTTAGGTTTCCTTTTATGCTGTGACTCAGAGGAGTATTGTATGTTCTTCTTCCTCTTTTGTCCATCTAACAGTACGCTTCTGTCTTTGTAACTCAAATCTGGCTTGGTGGTGGTGTGGGTATAATATGGTATTTGTTCTTTTGTTGAAGACTCAACCTCAAGCATGTACAATGTCCCTGTCCCTGTACATGTGCACAGCCTTCTTAGTTCTCTTTTTTATCCCTTTCTGAGTGTTTTCGGCTCAGTGCTTAAACCTGAGCCTTACCCAGGAGTAAGCTTTATTTCTTCCTCCTCATCAGCTGAGATGAGTGTTCACCAATACACTAAAGCCAGAAGCATCTTTTTTTTTTCCACATATTGTTTTTCTGTTGTGGAGTTAGAGGAAAAGGATCCAGTAGGACTTGTGTATCCCTTTTTTGTGGCTGCTGTTCCTCTCCTGCATGTCTTCATTCAGGCCTCTGTCCAATCTGTTCTGAGAGCCATAGTGAGGTTTGTAGAGAAATAACAGACAACAGGCCATAAAAACTGCCTCAATTTCTCCAGCCCCTAAAAGTTCCATAGTGTCTAAAGGTTGTTTCTGGTGTGTGATTGCATCTACACTCAGTTGGCTGTGTGTAATCACCTCCCCTTTCCTTAGATTTTGGGGCAGTCCACTTCATGACTCAAATTTCCAATGAACTCAAAAAAGTCATGAAGTTGAAGTTAGTTCAGCTCTATTTTGTTGTAAGAGTGGGAATTTCTTCTAGCTTTCTACATTCTAAAGAAAACTAGATGTGCAATGGTTAACTTTAGATCAATAATATCTATTGTGTTCCTATGGATGTATAGAATTGTATATTACATATACTACAGATGGAATTTGAATCAATGTATTGGAGGCATTTTCTATGATCTTTCATAAAATAGTTATCATAGCTTATTTTCCTTTGGGAAAGAACAATTCTCAGTGCCATTTGTATGACCAATTATTGATTTGACAAGTTAAATGATTAAAAATTCAGAATTGAAAGTGCCTGAAATGCAAAGCTAATGCAAATCACCTACTGTTAAGAATTTAGAAAACATCAATGGCTTTCTGTCAATAATTAAATAGATTATATGGCATTCTGGGGCCATTATGAAATAATTAGAGAAATTTTAATTTGATCCAAAATGTGATCAATGTTAATTAGTTAGAAATAGCAATGTAAGTTTGATCAATAATAATGTTTTAATTTTGAGGTCCCTCTTTGTTTAATGAGGACAACTCTGATTATCATTAGTAAGTGAAACCTTGGTTATACAAATTGCAGAATAATAATAATTAACTCAGAAAAGTTCAAATATATTGCAGGATAATGATATTTTACTCAAAAAGTGTTCAAATGCATTAACCCTAGCTCTCAAATGATATTAACCTATGTTAGTTGAAAATCTCAGGTGTCAAATAGAATTTCTTTAGAAAGCTATAAACAAATCAGAGAGCATTATTCCATTTGGGAGCTATATTCCCTATTCTCAATTATTTTAACATATTCTACCTATTTTCACAGAACTCCTTTAAGCACATACACATCCATTCCATTAATAATAAATATTTTTATTTTTCACATATCTCAGTTTGCAGTACTGCTTTTGTGTTGACTATTAAATAATTTTATACAGTAACTGATTCATTCCTTTGCAGAAATTATGCCACTGCTAACTTCGAGTTGTGATATTAGGCTATGTGACAAGAAAGGTGAAACATCATTCCAGAGATCAAGGAACTAATTAATATGAGAAATATAGGGGATAAAATAGAATTCAGTGGATTAATGCTGTAATAGAGATATGGCCAATATAATTTGGATATGCCTTAAAAGGATTATTTTAGCTCTGCCCTATAATGGCTAAGGAAAGACCAAGGTGGAGAGCTGAAAGAGTAAGACTGTATAATGCCCACATTTTTATAGCAAATGACAAAGGATAAGGAAGGCCCTGGCATAAATTAGAACCAAAGTTTGGGCAATACAGGCCACTGCTTTAAAACAAATAGAAATGCAGACACATGAAATAGTCTTGGAGTTTTTCCATGTGCAACACAACAAAACAGTGCAAAGTGAGTTATGATCTGGACATGAAAAATGGGGTGTCTGTCTCAGATTTGTCTACCTCTAGCCCAGATCATGTACTTACCTGGAAATCCTCTGCTACTCACTATATTTTTCTTCATATTCATTCAATAGGCATCTGGTAATTGCTTTGTTATTTTTTACAATTATATTTATCTGGCTTGAAATATACTGCTGTGCAATTAATATATATTTTTGCTGTGCAAATATTTTATTTATTTATTTTTATTTCAGAATATTATGGGGGTACAAACATTTTGGTTACATATAATGCCTTATCCTCACCCAAGCCAGGGCTACAAGTGTGTCCTTACCCCATACACTAAACTCTGCATCCATTTGTTGGGAGTTTACCCACTCCCACCAACCCCCTCCCACCTGACCAGCACCCAGTGAATATTATGCAAAGATGTGGAAACAACCCAAGTCCCCATCAATACATGAGTGGATTAATAAAATGTGGTATATGTATACCATGGAATACTACTCAACTACAAAAACCAACGGTGAAATAGCATCTCTTATATTATCCTGGATAGAGCTTGAGCCCATCCTTCCAAATGAGGTATCACAAGAATGGAAAAGCAAGCACCACATCTACTTACCATCAAATTGGTACTAACTGCAAAGCAATTATTGAATGATTGATAAGTGTTTAATTAACACTGCTGTAGTAGGCAGAGTAATAAGTTTATGAAGATGTCCATGTCCTTATCCCTAGAAACTGTGACTATGTTAAACCACATGACAAAGAAGAATTAAGGTAACAATTGAAAATAAGGTTTCTAATAAAATAACCTTAAATAGGGAGATTATCTTGGATTATCCAAGTGGAACCAATGTAAACAAAGGGCCCTTAGTGGCAAAAAATGCAATGAAAAAGTCAGAGTAAGGCAAGGAGATTCCATGATGAAGATAAGGTCAGAGTGAAAGCAACATCTATCTTTAAAGATGGAGAATGAAGGTTGTGAGGTAAGGAATGAAGTCAGCCTGCAGATATTATAAAAAGTAATGGAATGGATTCTCCCCTAGAGCCTCCAGATAGAATTACAGCCCTACAGACACCTTGATTTTAGCCCAGTGAGACCCTTCTCAGACTTCTGAATTACAGAACTGTAAGATAATAAATTTGTGTTGTTTTAAGTCACTAGGTTTGTGGTATTTAGCTTTCTAATACAAAACTAATGTAAGTAATTTTGAAAACTAATACAACTGCTCAACATATTTAAGACAAAAATAGCATAATCCCTTTTAAAAATAGACTTTCCTGGTGTAGTACCATGACATGAAAATGTTCTTTTATTATGGAAGGATCCTATGAGAATAGAAATCAACAAAAGTCATGATGAGTTGATTTTTGTAAGAGGTGAGAAGTGTGGATCCCGTTTCAGTCTTCTACATGCGGAAGTGAAGTATCATGAGAATGGAAAAGCAAGAAGCACATGTACTCAGCACTGAATTGGTACTAACTGATCAACACTTAAGGGCACATATGGAAGTAACATTCATTGAGTGTCAGGAAGGTGGGAGGGGGAGGGGGAGGGAGGGTAAATTCACACCTAATGGGGGTGATGCACACTGGCTGGGTGTGGGCACACTTGCGGCACTGACTCAGGCAGTGCAAAGGCAATATATGTAACCAAAAGTGTTTGTATCCCTGTAATATTCTGAAATTAAAAAAAGAAAAAAAAAGAAGTCAACAAAAGCCATGTAATTGAGAGGCAAATTAGTTGACTGCAAGATAGACAGAATTATCTGATCCCCAGGATCTTTGGCAGTATTTAATTAATCATGGGATCCTTGGGATGGAAATAAACAAAATCTTACTAATATCTCACATAAATTTCATAATTAAAAAAAACCCCAGCAATTCAGCTATACTGTTTATAGGGCTTGACTTGATCCCCAAAGAATAAGTCATCCAATTCTCATACTGAGATCATTTTACACCCCCAGAACCTCTTGAATGAAGTAAAGCCCAGATACAACTAAGAAAATGCCATACACTATTTATTACCAATCATCCATTTAGCGCTCCTTGAAGAGATCTGTGACCAATTACCAGAGTAACTGTGTACCAAGAAAAGAGAGCTACCCAGAACTTGTGGGAATTATTCAATAATGGATGTGAGATATAACTTTTTCATGAAGACAGTATTTCACATTGGCCCATCATTCCAAGTATCAATTTTAAGAATTAAGTGGTACAGTTTTCAATACAAATGTGCTTGTTCATAGACTATAAATTATCTTTCTGTTATTTTTCCTGTTTTTCAGCATATTGTTAAAATACAAATCCTCAACATTGACAGAAACTTCCCATTTTTCCCTTCAATAAATAATGTTATAAGAAACATCAAATGGAGGTCCCTAGAGCTTGGTTACCAAAATAATAAATGAAAAGAAATGCTCTAGTGCTCAGGATATTTCAGATAGTAATCTCATCACAAAAGACTTCAAGGACACAATAGTGATTCCACCTTAATTCTCTTGTTAGACATTGCCATAGGTAGATGGGTACAGTAAAACAGCAAAGGATTAACATGCACTGAACCAAATCCAATATTTTTATTGGAATAAATAAATATAGACCTTAGCACCAATTGTGAATATATTATCCTGCCGAATATTGTTTACGTGCATATATATAAACAGAAATACAGATAAAAGTCCCTGCCACTTAGCTCCAAGATTTCATTGGATCCAATATTCTTGGAATGTCTACAGCAGATTCCTACAATTTCTCAATCTTGTTCCATTCCCTGGTAGGAGTCACAGTAGTGGACCCTAGGATTTTTTGAACATTAGAATTCCCTTTTCAGGAAGTAAATTTTTCTTCTGATTTTTTTTTCTTTTTATTTCAGGATATTATAGGGGTACAAACATTTTGGCTACATGTTATGACTTTGCCTTATAAATTTTTCTTTTGAAAAAAAAGTTCTAATTATGCTTCTTAGAACTGATGGGAAATAAATGCCTGACCATTCATTAGACACTCGTTGAAAGTGAGATGCATTCTGTCCTTCATTAACTTATCTCTATCCACATACTTAGGCATGCACATTAAAATTGCACTATCTAAAAGGAGTGATATCTTGATGGCCCCAGATTTAGGTATGTTCTGAAGGCCAAAGTAAATTGCATAAGCATGCCACCCACCCTCCTAGTATACCTCCTGCTGCTGCCCTTTCTGAAATTACGTGTGTAACCTCATGGATACTTCTTTATTAGTAGTAGCTTGAGAAGAATGAATATGGATTCTAGATGCCTCTGAGCATTTTGCTGTTGCTGGTCAGAACCAGAATGCTTGAGCATAATAGTCCCAGCAAGGGAGATATGGAAAGATAGTAATCATCTAGCATTCTCCCCTAAATGATCACATTGACATCTAATTATAGTAATAGAGATGCAGAAAATTGTGAGTTGAGGGTCTAGGGAGTGAGGGGAATTGGTTTTCTAAATCAATTTCAAAGTAATTTTCTTCGATGAAAGAGTTATAGCATCCTGAGATAAGGCAGGATGATCTGCTTCTATTTTCAAGAAATGCTCAGTGGGACTTGCTGTTTTGCATGCCATGATCTTTTTTAATCTACCCATTTATTACAGGTCTTTGGATCTATAATATATTTATATTCCCAAACATTTATATTCCCAAACATTTACAAAAGAGCCCTGTAGATGATATGAATTCAATATTTTAATTCAATAATCAGCATGAACAACTTTGAGTTTGCCTGTCAGCTTCTTCACCCTCCAGCTTTAGGGAGGAATATTATTTTTCTATACATTTAGAAATCTTTGTATTTGAGTCTACACTTTGAACCAAAAAATTGTCATTTGAGCTTGTTGCATCTTTTCTTTTTTTAAATAATCAATACTTTTTAAAATTTTTTTCTTACTCAACTCTGCTGCACTTTAAGGTTGTAGCTACTTAGAGCTCCTGCAGCTCCAGTATATTGTCTTTTACACAACAAACAGCAATACCACTTTTTCATCACTATTTATCATCTCTTCGTGTTAGTCAACTACTTCGACATTAAAGAGCACTCCCTCTCAACAGAACAACTAATCCATGATCCAGAAGACAATCACAGTGTGCTCCTTAAAACGGAGATTTATAAGTTTTCATTCTGGCCCTGTCTTTTTCTAGTTCTGTCACTAGAATAATCTACTTAGTTTCTGGCTGAATTTCTTTGTTGGTAATGAAAATAAAAAATATCCACCTAGCAGGAGAATTCAGTAGATTCTGTGTGGGCTAATGTGACACTTCTGCTTCTTTGAGATATATATTTGATAGCCAGCAAGAACTAGAAAAACACTTGGAAAAGGCAAGAATACAAGACAAGAGGGTTTAGATTTAATTAAACAGGAGATTTCAATGGTTCTTCTTAGTCTATTTCTTCTTCCCCAGTTTATTCATGAACATAATATGTTACTACTTAAAACCAATGGCACAGATATTTCAAGATGTTTGGAGTTATATTTCAAGATATTTGAAGGGAAGAGTAGATGGAAGTCACAACAGTGCCAATATTTTAGGAGAATATGAAATATTTCCCTGACTCTAAGAAAGGAAATCTCCTTTTTCAATGGTCCATGAGTCTTAGAAGCAACCACCTCACCATGCAACAAAATATATAATTGGCCATAGGAGAAAAACAAGCAAAAAAACGCAAACTTCACAAAACATAATCAAAATATGTGAATGCCAATAAATGTGAAAAGTTCTTAATTTGATTAATAGTCCTGAAAATTCAAATTAAAGCTATTAAACAATTTAAAAGTCTAGCAAAATTACTAAATGTTGAATGTAGAGTGTGATATCTACCCTCCAAGATAGTTGAGTGTTGCTTTCTGGTATTAATGCCCTTCTGTGATGCCCTCCAAATTGAACCAAGGCTGGTCTATGTGACCAGTATAATACAGCAGAAGTAATTGGTGTCTTTTGAGACTGGGTAATAAAAGGCATTTCAGTTTCTGCTTTGCTCTCTTGGATTGTGCAATCTGAGGAAAGCCAGCTGCTGTGCCATTCATGAGGACATTGAAGAGGCCCTTGTGGACAGAGACTGAGTCACCCAGTTAACAGCCACTGCCAATTTGCTTGCTATTGGCAAATGCACTGCCTGCCATTTCCTACCTTTCATCTACCATGTGAGTGACCCACCTTTGAAGTAGACCTTCTAACCTCTGTAAGGCTTTTATATGACTACAGTCCCAGGTGACATTTGATTGTGACTTAATGAGAAACTCTGAGCCAGAACTGCCCAGCTGAGCAGCTCCATAGTTCTTGACCCACAGAAAATGTGATAGATAATAAATCATTTTAATTCATCAGGATTTAGCTAAATTTACATGTAGTAATAAATAAATAATATGTGAAGCAACGATTGCTTTCATGTAGCTGATTTGAAAGCATAAATTAGTAAAGATACTTTGGAAAAAACTGCTGAGTATTATTTAATGAATTTAGAAAATATGCATACCACGTAGGTTAGCAAAGCCACTCATTCTCATATACACCAGTTGCAGGTGACAGAAAAATCCATAGCAGCCTTGGTCATCACAGCAAAACTGGACTCAACTCAAACGTCTTAGAACAATAGGAAAACTCATAAAAATGGAGTAATATCATATAATGGAATACTACATATGAATAAAAATAAGCAAAGTACACATGAGATAAAATTTATAGATCTAAACAAGATATATTTTGTATAAATTTCAGAAACAGGAAAAATTGACTATATTGTTTAGGGGTGTACACATAAGTAACAAAAATATAAAGGAAAGCAAGAAATGATTATGTAAGAAGACATAGACATAATAATAACAGATAGTAATAATAGATACCTATTTGTTAAGAAATTTTCAAGGAAGAGAAAGGAGTCTGTCATTGAGAAGATACATGGTGGGGCTGGGGTCTGTCTCTGGACCACTGGCAGTTTCCTACCTATTCATTTGGTTTGTGGTCAAATAGTTACATGGGTGTTTGCTTTTTACTTATTTATTAAACCATACATGTATATTGTATGGACTTTTTTGTAATTGTTATGTTTTACAATAGAAATGTATTCAATAAACACTATATAGAACTTACTGTGTGCTAGAAAAAGGAGGGAATTAATTTCTCTGCTGCAGTTTCTCCTTTTTTTTGAACGTTGGCATTGGAGACAGTGTAATACTTATAAAGCATAGTTTCTAGCCATTCCACTGATCATGGACCATCAGTAAATATTCACTACCTATACAATGAAGCCCAACATTTTTTAATGTACACTATGACTGCCTTATATATATTTCACTCTTCCTGCCTTCCGGGTCTTGCACAATATTGAAGCAATGTTTAATATTTTAAATAAATGAGAGAAGATATATATTTTAAGTTCTTCCCTCCTATACAGGTTCAGAATAGTACCATTTTTAAAATTCTTGGCAAATTTAAATGTCTTGAGAAATAAAGGAATAAAAAATAAAATTAAAATGATAAGCAATGGCAATAATGTGTTTTGTTAATCCTATCAGGGAAAGCAGGGTCTTGATATAAAGATCTTGAGAGAGTAAATGAACATATTTTTAAGATTTCAAATAATTATTTGTGACTTTGGGCATCTGAGAGCAATTATTTCTCTAGTGTCTAAGTACTGAAACCCAATCCTTTCAGATACTGAGGAAATATCAAAGCAAGATCAAGCAGTTTCCTGGGTTCTGGAGTTCAAATTGACAAAATGTTAACAAGATCTATGGATGTTAAGCCAGGCTGGAGCTTGGCATTGTTACATGTTTTGGCTGCAAGGGAACTTCTCTGTTCAGAGGGAACAGTAGTTCTTTATGGGCCTGATTTGCTTCTCTGCCACCAGGGGCTATGGAGGTGAGTCACTGCCCTGCATCTCCCAGGGCATTATCTATTATCCTACTGATCACAGCCTTGACTCTTTGAGCCAGATGAGGTCTTTCCCTTTCAGGAAGACTTACATATTCATGTTTCCAATCATTTTGTGATGAATCTACAAATTATCTCCCTAGGAAAAATTTAACTGAGATCAATCTTAAGTCTTTTGGAGATCTCTAATTCTGCCCATACTCCCTTCACACCACATAAAAAGAGATCTTTTGAGTAGGGGGCTTTTCCCTTGCTTTCAACTTAAGTGAGGAACCTACCGATTTTAAGATCATTTAAATGAGTATCATTTATATCACTGAATAAGCATCAGTATTTTTTTACATTTAATTTTTAAAGGAAATTATTTCCTCATGATGATTATATTAATTACTCTTGGAACACAGTGTTTACACTATCAAAGAATGCATACAACTTGATAGTCACACTTTATTTTAAATACATGCTTTATTTTAAATGTTGAGTATTTATTTTAAAAGCATAACACAAAGGAATGAAGTAGAATATAAACAGTTTTGTTCATAGTAGTTCAAGTTTTGTTTCAACTGTTTAATCCACCTAGATCAGAGCTCTCAAATCTAGAATATGATGCTATATCCTTAACTGGATATTGTCGCCACACATCTGGGAACATATATTTGACCTAAGGAAATCAACACTATTCAGAGAATTTTCTCATAGTGAACAATTACAGAGGTTTCTAACTTTTACATTCCTCATTAATTGAGTAAAATAATATTTACCATAGTATTTACAAAGGGAAATATAACACATGTGCCAGATATTGACATCCCAGTTTATCTTGAAAAAATACAGATAATTCACAAAAATATCTTTATTTACCTGATCATCATACTGGATTTTAGATCAACTAAGGAGTGGTTATTAAAGACATAGATTTCACAGAACTTACACCATGAGCAGCTGAATTCAATATTGATTTCCTTAATTTCCTCATTTTATTTAATGTTATTTTAAACAGTTAATTGCACAAAACTGTTTCCCTCTGTTCTCTCACCCTAACCTCTACTCTAACAATAATGAGGCCAGAAAAAAGTGACTATTGAAAATTCTACACACAAGTTCTCAGGGTATAAGGTAAGTTCTACAATTCAGGAAAATCAATATTTATCAACTACTTAATAGATCCTAACATTTGAAAGGTATTATTAATGAATGGTCACTATCTATCCAAAACTACAGAGACAAAATAAAACATTTATTTACTGAGTGTCCCCATAGTTTCTTTTTTGCTTCAAACACCCTTCCAATTATTTACCAGTATAAACATTTCTCTTTTGTTTGGTTTTCATTGAAAATATATTATTTAAAACTAAATATGCTACAACATCTTAAAGTTGATAACAAAATACAGGGTTTGTAAACACTTAGCAATTAAAGTGATACTATTGACTTTTTTCCTTTCCATAGAGTACCAGCATACTATCTCTGCTAGTATGTTGAGAGCTTACATGTGCCATGTACTCTTCTTGGTAAATCGCTGCCATTAGTTAATGTAATCCTCACAACAACTCTAAGATTAAGTACTACTATTTTCTCTAATTTTATGAATATGGAAACTTTAACACAGAGGGATTGTGTGTATCAAAACAAGTACATCTGGATGCAAAGTTCTCACTATTTAATCAATATGATATTCTAAAATTTAGCTTTCATATTGATTAGATCAGTTTCAAACATATAGAAGAAACTTAATAGTAACATGGATATAAATGTGTATCTTCATAATATGGCAAAAGACAATAGCAACAGTTGCAATAAAGTTTTATTAAATACTGTTATCAATCTAAGTTGTCTTTTGATGAATAAAGGGAAAGATCCCTTTAGTTAGTCATTACCAATAGAGTAGCTGCAGATTGAAGTTACGAAAATGTCAAGTAGAGGCCTGAAGAAGCCCGAAGCAGTGGTCCAGGGTGGGTCTATGTGTTTAGGTGATACAACTAAATGGGTTTGTAGAATATAATGTTCAATTACAGAATGTAAATGTTTGTGGGGTATCCTTAGACTTACTTGAGAACTATGGGGTTTTGAAGCCTACAGTATGGAAGGTCAGATATTATTTTCAGTTCATATAAAAAGATTCAAATTTTATCAAATAATAAATAGAAAGATGATATACCAAAGTCTGGAAAATACAGGAATATCTATCTAGACAAGAAAAAAATTAAAAAGTAACAATTAAGTGTAAAATTTCTAAATATGTGTGATTAAAAGTTAAAAAATATTGTGAGCAACTATTAAACAATTAAGAAAATAAAAAGAAAAGTTAAAGTAGAAAACGAATAAGGTACAAATATATACATGATTTTTTGTTTATGAAAATATGCTTATAATCAGAAAAACATGTAACCAGAAAAATAAAAATATCATTACAGAAGGGGACAGTTCAGGAAAGGGAGCACAGTGGTGCACCTGGGAAATGTCAGATGAAGGAAGGTGGCACATAGCAGCAAAGGAACATGAAAACTCACAGATCAGGCTAAGACTACTCTCACCAAGCCCTTTTTTGATACAAATCTGCAAATGAAGCATTATGTATACATTGCTGGACATGATAGAATATCAGATTAGAGTGTGACACAAAACAGTTCAAAATGGCATCATATATATCATAATATCACACATTATAAGTTAAAAAACAAACTGAAAAGATGCATTCTAAATTATCAAAAATGAGAGAGTGAAATTAGGTGTGTGCAAGAATTTCACATTTTATTCTTCTGTTGTATTTGATTTTGTTTTGTTATGATATGGTTGTTTTACTTTTGTTATTAAACATAAATATGTTTATCTTACTGCAAAAAAAAGAAAATTATTGGGATTATTTTTTCAAATAATAAAATAGAAATGATTTAGAATTAAGGAATATAAAAGATGAAGATTAGTGAAATAAAATAATGAAATTTAAAAAAATATTTAAAAGTAATTAGAACATTATAAAATTATGCAAATATATATACAAAAAGGTAATATGTAATAAAGAGTTAAAGATGACGGTAAAATAAGAAAAAAATGAGAAACTTGGATATTAAAAAAATTAAAAGCAGCATAAACAGTTACACTCAATCATTATTATGTATATATAAAACATAAAAGTGTTTTAAAGTTATATATTTGATATATAACTGTAACAACCACAGAAGTTTGCTGAAATCTGGCTCATGGATGAAAACATAAATAATCTTAAAATTGATTCTATATTCTGGAAACCACAGTAGAAGTGCTCTACTAAGTTTGGAGCTACAAAGAATGAAAGTTGGAAATATCTTCCAATTCTACCTATACTTCAACCTGTAATTGAGTGTAACATAATTCCAAATGCAAACTACCACGCAAAATTAAAAAATGCAGGCTTTTTGTAATTAAATTCTCTGGCAGATTCCCCACAACAGATAGATGTTGTTTCAACAGATGCAGGATGCTATAGAAGGGACCATGGCTGTGAATGTAAGTCTCCAGAGTTCCTGATAGACAGGGTATAGGTAGATACAAATGATGTCTTTTTAATCCAATGCTTGATTAATGATTAAGGCATTTTTGAAAATTAGAAGATTTAAATGTGGCAAGGTCACCCAGGGTTTGGACCTGACTTGACAGTCCTAGCTTGTACTATAATGACATTATCATCTAGTATGAAGACTTAGAAAACTTTCTTAGTGAATTTGTGGATGACATCAAGACCATAGAAGAGATAGTTATTACATTAGAAAAGTGATTCTAATCTTATTTTTAAAGACCTTGACAATCATATGATACGAGGAACTTAGGTAAAACTTAATAGAGACAAATGTGAAGTCTTGTGTTTTTAAAGTAGTTATACAATAAAGACATAAAAGATATATATTAAGAAGAGGTAATGTAAACAAAATCTGCCTTCTATTGACTATGTATTAACCAGTATCTTGTTTCAACTTCAAAAATTATAAAATAAATAAAGCAAACCTAGTATATTAGAATTTCCATGCCCTGTGATTAAGTACATGTGTACAATGGCATTCATTCATGGATGATTCTTTCTTCCATTCTCTTTTCACCCACTTGCTATCATTTAGCTTCAGCCTTAGCATTCTTTTATCATTTTATATAAGGGACATCTGGATTTATATTCCATATATTTTTACTACCTCTGATGCCTGCATAGGGATAATGTATAAATGCTTCTCAAATTACAATGTAATTATATATGTGTGTGTATAGTGATTAGAATAAAAAAGTAATTTAAAAAGTTGATCACTTAAATAGGTTAACTAGAATACAGAGTATTTTGCCTAAAAATAAAGGTCGAAATTTTATCCTGTGTCTTCTAAACACTTAAATGCACCTAGAAATATATACATAAAATACATATATACGGAAATACATAAAGTTTCAAAAACTTTGAATAATTCAGAGAAAAGATAGGATTTTTTTCTCTGTGATGGTGCATTTATATAGGTCTTAGAAATTACATACAAGCATTCTCACAAATATTCCCCTATGATTTTTAAAGGAGAGGACATGTGAAATATATTCATTTCATTTCTCTCTTTTGGTTTTCCTTAGAGTCACTCTGATTACATTAAGATGCTAATATTAATAACTGGACAATATTCTCCATAATTTGGTAAGATTTATTCCCCAAGAATAGTAAAGTCAATTGCAGTAATTTCAGCACCTGTGAACATCCTAAGACCATGAAATGGAAAATTTTTAAGATTGGCATAAGATGGAAAATAAACACCATGCAGAGCCTTTCTCCTCAAGTATTCATCATCTGGTTCCAAGCATGAGTCAGTTCCATTTTCCCTCCATGCTCAGGAAGTCACCTGTGTGGAAGGAAGCTCTACTCTGCTCCCCACCCCATTACTCACCTCAGTCTCACTTGGAGTTTGGGGAACTGATTGAATACAGCAGTATATTATTCAAACTTAAAGCACAATTTTCTCTCTCCCTTCAAAAATTTCACTATTCATCTGCTTTACCTTTCCATCAAAGAAAGGAGAGACTTAAAGTTTGTATTGAATGTTTGATTATACTGTGTTAAATGTGGAGCTGGCTTAGTGAAATGACCAGAGGAAATTAGTAGGCACCTCTTAAATACTGACCTGTAGAAACTATGGTGGTTGAAAAAAAAGTGCCTTCCTAAATAGCCACTTAATTTTGTTTATGTTCCTTCTGTGCAAGGTCAATCTTATGTGTAGGCACAAAAGTCTTTTTAGACCCATAACCACTTTCTTACCTGCACTGTGAATGAAGAAAGACCAGGAGAAAGTATTCTACCCCCGATATCTTTAGTTTGTAGACCTTCAGAAAAATTTACATGCACTGTACTATTGGGATAAATATCGATGGTTATTAAAATGCAAATATGATAGAGAATTATTAGCTCATTAAACCTTATAAATTATTATAAGTATCTAAATTCCAGTAAGCTATATGATCACCCCAAAAACCCTAAAGAAATGTAACTCCAAGGAATTAAAATTTAAACTATGAGGAAGGAGTCAAATTTTTGCTAGCCAAAGAGTTTTTTAAACCAAATTTTGTGTGTGTGTATCTGAAAATAGAAAATTAAAACAGAGAATACTTAGGATAAAATATTCAAAGACTCTGCAGTCATTCATATACTTTACCGTTTCTTCTCCTCAGAGTTATTCTTCACTTTCATTTCTACATATCTTTTTTTTATTCTACTCTTTATAATTTTGCTTCATGCTTTAGGGATTCTTTAACTCTTTAATAATTTTATCCTTAATTTTCTTTTCCAAATGTTTACAAAATTCTGGCTTTTTTTTTTTTTTTTTTTGAGGATAACACTTCCTTTCAAACCCTCTAAATTGAAGCTAATTATTTCTCCTACACTCAAATTGTAATGTCAGAAAATATAATCAGCATTTTTTTAGACCCATAACCACTTTCTTTTCTGTTTAATTAGAAAAATATATATTCGAGTTTAGTAATTGTGGTAGCTGTTGGTATATACTGGAGAAAAGAGTATCATTTTTGCCTTCAAACAGTTTGTAGTTCATAGAAAAAATAGGCATTATAAAAATCATAACAATAAAATGTAATGAAAGTTAGGGGAGAAAAAATTAGACATCATTAAAAACAAAGCAAAAATCTATATTTTAATAATGAAGAAAAAATGCCCTTAGGATGTGACTTTTAATTCACCTTTACTAAAGAGGAATAGATCTACCAGTAGTCGACTTTTGTTCTAGAAGAGAAAAAAGAAGAGTGTGTCAGAATGGAGTGTGTCAAATACATTATATTTAGAAACACTGGAAAATATTTATTATAGCTAACGCATGATATGCAAAAGGTAAATGACAAGAAGCTAAGGCTAGAGAAGTCTACAAAACAGATAATATAGGACTGTGTTTATCACGTTAAAGAGTTGAATTTCATTTAAGGGAAATAGGAAGTTAATGAACCATTAAAAAGATAAAACATGCTAATAGATTTGTATTATTGGAGTCCATTTTGATTGCCTTGATAATATGGTCACGTGCCACATAACAACATTTGGGTCAATAATGGACTGCACATACAACAATGGTCCTGTAAGATTATAATGGAACTGAAAAATTCCTATTGCCTAGTGATGTTATAGTTGTCATACCACAGTGCATTTACTTAACTGTTAAATTTATTATAACCTAATTTTATAAAATCTACAGTAATGTACAGTAATGTTGTACATCTTTACATTCATTCACCACTCACTCACTTGCTGACTTACCCAGAGCAACTTTCAGTCCTGCAAGCTCCATTCATGGTAAGTGTCTATACAGGTGTGCCATTTTTAATCTTCTATACAGTATTTTTACTCTACCTTTTCTGTGTTTAGATGTGCTTAGATACCCAATGGCAAATACCATTGTATTATAATTGCCCAAAATGTCAAAATCAGATGGATTTAGGAAGTATTTATGATATCACATTAAAACTCCTTAATCACTTGTTGAATTAAGAGAGGAGGTAGACTTAGGAAAAGCTAAAATTTAGACAATTGTTTCAAAAATTTGTAGTGAACATATGGAGAGGGGGATGGTCCTGGTGGGAGTGATAAGAGAGAGAATTATGCATTTAAAGATGAGAATCACTGAAGTAATTCAATACTGATTCAATAAAATTATTAACATTGGCAAATGAGATGAAAGTAGAAAAAGAAAAAGGTTACGTTTCAAATCATGTTCCTTGAAGAGCTAAAAAACATGAACTCCAGGTGCAGGTGAAGAAAGAGACCTTAAACAGTGCTACTGGCATAATACAAAAAGAAAGCGTGTTGTAGATGCAGGTAAGTTAGTGTCAAAGAAGTTAAAAGTGTCTCGCCTGATTGCTACGATTGCATTCTATGAAATAGAATACAAGACCATCTTGTAAGGAGTGGGAATTATAGGTCTTAAGTTTAAAAATAGTAGTGAATACTTATAGTAGTCATTGTAGTAAATGGAAAAGATGGTTGATTAAGGATAAATCCATAAATAGATGTCTAGGCAATTTTAAGGGCACTTTTTTAAATAACTATGACTGTGAAATGGCAAGAACTTGTCTAGTAGCAATTTTTCTTCAGATAGCTTTATTTTGAATGGCTTCTAAGCTAGCAACCAGTTTCAGCAGAAGCTATAAGAGAGAAGTATATGAGTAGAACAAAATTCCTTAATATTTTTCCTGATTGCTCTCAATCTGGAAAGAAATAAATTGAGGGAGAGGGTAAGTAGTCAACATAGGGAAAATTTAATGTCAAATTCCTGAGAATAAATATCTCAATTTATTATCCTACTCAGAGCAGGCTTTAGAAGAGGAAGGGAAAACAGAATTTGCCAGCACTCAGAACAAATTATCGGAAGCCTGAGGTTACCATGTCCTCAGAATATAATATATACCACTCACTGTTGGGGTATATTCTGATATAGATAATTATTAAAAGATTCCAAAGAAATAACACAGTGAAAACTCCATGAACAAGATTGCACACAACATCACTGGAAGTCTACTTTTTCCTGACTAGTTAGCCCAGGCTACTAGAAAGAGATGGGCCTCAAACCACAGATTTCAAACTGTTGCTCAGTAGGGAATAAGAATAACCCTCAGATATGGTACAAAAGGAGACAAGAAGATCATACTCACTCTTGATCAAAGCCAATAGAATGCACAGAGCCTCTCAAATTAAATATGAGAAAAATGGCCACAACAACAATTAATTTATGAATATATCTCTACTTAATACTTTTGATTAATCTATGCTATATTTTATTATTGACTTGAAGCATTACAGAGACACAAATCCCTTAGCTTTCTATTAATACCTTACAACTGCAGTCCCTAACCTCCAGGCTGTGGACAGATACCAGTCTGTGGCCTGTTAGGAACTGGACCTCACAGCAGGAAGTGAGTGGTAGGATAGCAAGTGAAGCTTCATCTGTATTTACAGCTGCTCCCCATCATTTGCATCACTGCCTGAGCTCTGCCTCTTGTCAGATCAGTCACAGCATTAGATTCTGCATTATGGTAAGTTGTATAATTATTTCATTATATATCACAATGTAATAATAATAAAAATAAAGTGCACAATAAATGTAATGCACTTGAATCATCCTGAAACCATCCCCCATGCTGCAGTCCATAGAAAAATTGTCTTCCATGAAACTGATCCCTGGTGCCAAAAAGATTGGGGACCTCTGGCTTACAATGCAGTACAAGTTTCTTTGGTACTTTACAATCACCAACAACTCGGTGACATCAATACTGATTTAATATAATACTGAGTATTCTTAATATTTATTTGATTTAATTTATATTTAAAAAGATGCAATTTCCATCTATAGCAAAATGTATAAGTACATTGTGGTAATTTATATAATGGAACACTATAAGATTAATGAGAATAGAAAATCTACAATTATAGCAAACAATTGTGATTACTCTCACAACTTAATGTTGAGCAAAAGAAGTAAAACACAAACAATACATATTATGCAATTTCATTTCTATAATACACAAAAATCAGACAAAACTAACCCATGCTTTTAAAATTTATTATAATGGTTATTCCTGAGGATGATGCAGTGAGGGACAGAGTATAATTGAAAGAAGGCATGAGTAAGGCTTCTGGGTTGGAAGTAACACTGTGTCATTGATTGGGATGCTGAATACATGGGCATATTTAGTTTTATTTTTAAAAGATACATGTTTCTATATACATGATTTGATTAATTTTTCTTTATGTGTATCCAGTCTACAGTCCTCTGCTCTACCAGCTGAGCTATCAAAGGGTGCACTAATTTTTCTTTATGTGTATTACACTTAAGTAAAAGATTTCAAATGAGGACAATGGATATGCCTATTGGATGAAATGAAATTTCAGTGATATCTGCTGGAAAAATATATAGATAGGTAGTTCATAGATAGATACATAGATATATAGGTAGATTCCAAGCAATGAATAACTTGTAAGCAATTAATTATTTTTTTGTGGAAGTATATTCATTTATTTTGGTCTGCAATCCAATATTTATAATAGCCAATAAAGATTAGACTCATAGATCAAGTGTCTTTTGTAAAGCTATCATCAGAGAGTTCAACCTGTGAACCACAGTACCTTACTTAACATGTTTCAGAAGCTATTCATAATCTTGTCCTAAAATGATGACATACTTTCACCAAAAGTATTCAAATATGTAATTGAAAGCAATATTTGCATAACAAAGTTGTACTATAGAAATAACAACATTAAGTTTAAATGAATTACATACATACTCAGAAAACATTACATTCAAATGTTTTGTTTGTGAAGTAGCTTCTTTATTTACTTTGAAATGATTTTTCTAAAGATTTGTTTTTAGAAAAGTGCCAAGAACATAGAATACATGGGATGGATTACTTGGCTGGCAGTTTAGCTCAGTTCTTCCTTTTACTGGTAAACTTGAAGTATTTTAAAGTAGTATTTTTATTACCAGTCTGTGACACCCAGTTAAAGCAGTATCAGTTATCCTTTAATCTTTTGAAGTAATCTACTGCATGCCTCTCATAACCCTATGCTCACTGCAAACCTTTTCAATATTTATGAAAATTAAAACAAGTTAGCTTTTCTAGCAGTGCTGTTGAGGGCAATTCAGTGTTACTGACCTTTCTTTCATAATTGCTTCTACTTTCCCATCAATCTTCTGCAGAAGATGATTTTAGCTTTATGTATCTACACTAGCAGGGCTGTAATTATGGAAATTTATTTATATTCCCCTATTCTCTATCAAGAAAATATTGAAGAGGGCTGAGCATGGTGGCTCACATCTGTAATCCTAGCACTTTGGGAGCCAGAGTTGGGGGAGGATCGCTTGAGGCTGGGAGTTTGTGGTTGCAGTAAGCTATGATGACACCACTTCACCACTGTAGCCTGGGCACAGAGAAGACCCTGTTTTAAAAAGGAAAAAAGAAAATATTAAGGTAGTCTCTTCCAGCATGTAAATTCCTGTAATACTTGGGCAAGCACCTGTATGAGTTGCTCATATAAAAAAGGGATATCCTAGAATACTTACTTTGTTTACTATAATTTGCCCATTTCACATGACATTGTGCTGGCTGCACATTTGAATAAAGCATTAAATGATGTTGCTCTGATTCCATTATTTCTCATTTTCTCATTTAATTAATCTACAATGTTGCCCAAATATTCATTTTAAGACACCCAGGTGATTTAATATGAAGTCAGGACTAAGAACCACTACATAAAGGAAGAGCCTTTCAAACAATGTTTCATGAAGCTATAGGTATATCATATAGTAATCTTAGGAAGGGCAATGAGGTGAAATTAGAATGACAGAATTCATAAGGTAGATCCTAGCGGGTTGCCCAGACTCTTCCACCCATACTTAAAATTGAGTAACTCTGTATATATTTTTCTATGCTGAAAAGATGTTTGAACAAAAAGTTGAGTTTCTAAAAAATGTTGAAATTTATCTGGTTAAATGATTGTTTCTGATTTTTTTAGAGCTATGGTTAGACCAGTAGTTGCCACCTTTAATGTAAAGATCTGCATAGACATACATATGCACAAATAAATGTCTTCATAAGAATTGAGGGGTTCAGAAAATAATTGTTTCACTGTTTTTATGACTTGAATATTCATAAGGAAACTGTTCCTTCACTTCCCCAATTATTTTTCAAAACATTTACTTGGATTACTGAAATATTATTTCCTTTCATATATTCAATGCACATGCTGAGAAATTTTAGTAAAATTATAACTTGAAATCAGGCACCAAAGCCCATAGGAATATGGGCAGAGGAATACAAAGATCAACAAGGGAATAGTATTTTGGTGCTATTTTGTGATGGATCACTTTGCTATTTGCAGAAGCAAAAGACACCATGTGCAATAGATTAGATCTGCTCTGCTGAGTTTTTTGAGGATTGCATTGAGCTGTGCAATATTTTCTGTCATACTCTTAAAAAATAGAAACTAGGCACAAAATTTGCATAGAGAAACCTTGAGAAGAAAGGGTAAATGGAAACAGAAATAGTTAACTTCATCTAAAATCAAATGTTATAATAAGATGGCTATCAAAATGCTCACAGATGATGCAAAGTTGTTGTTCTCAATGCAGGCTGAAAATCACCCAAAGAGTTATAAAACATAATATTGCCTGGGCCCCATTCATAGAAATTCTGATGTAGTTGACCTCTGCTGCAATCTGGCAAGCTGTAGTTTGTTTTGTTTGATTTTTTTGATTACAGCAACTCAGACAATCTTAACATACAGGTAAAGTTAAGAACTACTAGAGGATTGTGTTAATTATGATTTCTTTCATCTGTGTTTTGTAATTTTTGTTGTAGAGATCTTTCACCTTCTTGCTTAAATATATTTCTAGGTGTTTTTTGTAGCTATTTTAATTGAGATTGAGCTCTTGATTTGAGTCTCATTTCAGTCATTATTAGTGGATTGAAATGCTACTGATATTTGTACATTGACTTTGTATCCTGAAATTTTACTGACTTCAGTATCAAAACTAGGAGTCTTTTGGAGTAGTGTTTAGAGTTTTCTAGGTATAAGATCATGTCATCAGCAAACAGCAATAATTTGACTTCCTCCTTTCCAATTTATATGTTCTTTATCTCTTTCTCTTTCCTGATTGCTGTCACGAGGAATTACATTACTATCTTGAGTAGGAGTGGTAAAGTGGGCATCCTTGTCTTATGCCAATCCTTAGGGGACATGAGTTCAACTTCTCACCATTCAGTATGATATTGTCTGTGGGTCTGTCATATATGGCTTTTATGATTTTGAGGTATGGTCCTTCTACCGCTAGTCTTTGTTTTGACTTATTGCATTGTTGTTGTTTTAAAATTTATGTTTATTTAAAGTAACTAGTATAATTTTCTTTATTTGTATGCACTTTTAAGCTAATAGCATGTAGTCTTATTGTTAATATTTAGCTTTTATGTTCAGATTTTCAGTTTACCTTTTATGTTTTTTTACTCTTTTAGTTATATCCTTCTATATATTTTGTATTTAATATTAAATTCATCATAGATTCATATTAACTTTTATTGCAATTCATTTATGAATTTTCTGTACCTAATATTTATTTTATTACTTCTTATAATATTAATAATTCTTAGATTTTATTTTTTGAGAATTCTGTATTACTTTATTTTAATTTTCTATCTTTTTATTCTCTTCCATTTTATTTACTCAAGGTTTTATTTTTTCTGATGATAGGCAAAGATAAGATCTAAAAGTTCATATTACAATTTGGGATTCTAGGAGACTCTCTTCTTCATTCACCCATGTATTGAATGTATATTGTAAGAAAATAACAGTGAACAAAACAAAAAAGAAAATTATCTTCCCAGTAAAGAAATACATAAATTATATAGTATGTTAGGAAGTTACAAATTCTATAGTAAAATAAAGTATACAGAAACTTTTAAATAAGGTAAGCAGGGCAATAAGACAAATCCACATCCAACATCATACTGAACTGGGAAAAATTGAAAGCATTCCCACTTAGAACTGGACCCAGGCAAGGTTGCCCACTATCTCCACCTCTGCTCAACATAATGATGGAAATACTTGCTAGAGCAATCAAACAAGAGAAGGAAATCAAGGATATCTAAATGGAGGCAGAAGAGGTCAAACTATTGCTCTTTGCTGACAATATGATAATATATCTAGAAAACCCCAAAGATTCAACCAAGAGACTTCTGGAATTGATAAATGAATTCAGAAAATTCTCAGGATACAAAATACACACACACAAATCAGTAGCTTTCTTATAAACCAATAACAGTCAAGCTGAGAATCAAATCAAAGATGCAATACCTTTCACAATAGCACCAAGAAAATAAAATATATAGGAATATATTTACTAAGGAGGTGAGAGACCTATATAGGGAGAACTATGAAACACTGAGAAAAGAAATTGCAGAGAATGTAAACAGATGTAAAACCATATCATGCTCATGGATTGGCAGAATAACATTGTTAAAATGTCTATACTAACCAAAGTGATCTACAGATTCAATGCAATTTGTATTAAAATACCAACATCATTTTTCACATATCTGTAAAAAATAATTCTACGCTTTGTACACAACCAGAGAAGACCCCATATAGCCAAAGCAACCTTAAGAAAAAAGAACAAATTAGGAGACTTAAATCTACCAGACCTGAAGCTTTACTACAAGGCTACAGTAACTAAAACTGCATTAAATTGGCACAAAAACAGAGACATAGACTAATGGAACAGGGCTGAGAATCCAGATATAAAACTATCCTCATATTGTCATCTGATGTTTGACAAAGCAGACAAAAACATACACTGGGGAAAAGAATTCCTATACAATAAGTGGTGCTGGGAAAATTGGACAGCCACGTGCAGAAGACTGAAACAGCATCCACATCTCTCATCTCTCACAAAAATCAACTCATGATGGGTAACAGACTTAAACCTAAGGCATGAAACTATAAGAATTTTAGAAGAAAATGTTGGAAAAACTCTTATAGACATCGGCCCAGGCAAAGAATTTATGAATAAGACCCCCAATGCAATCACAGCAGCAATAAATAAATAAATGGTACCCGATCAAATTAAAAACCTTCTGCACAGCCAAGGAAGCTTCACGAGAGAGAACAGACAACCTACAGAATGGGAGAAAATATTTGCATGCTACACATCCTATAAAGGGCTGATAACTAGAATCTGTATAGAACTCAGGAAAATTAACAAGAAAAAATAAAACAGTCTCATTAAAAAGTAGGCAGAGGACATGAACAGAAATTTTTAAAAGCAGACAGACTAATGGCAACAAATATATGAAAAATTGCTCAACATCTCTAATCATCAAGGAAATGCAAATCAAAACCACAATGAGATGTCACTTAACTCCAGTGAATATGGCTTTTATCAAAAAGTACCAAAACGACAAATGTTGGCTTGGATAGGGACATTCATATACTACTGGTGGGACTGCAACTAGTAAAACCTAGATGGAAAGTAGTATGAAGATGCCTCAAAGAACTAAAAGTAGAATTACACTTTGATCCATCAATCCCACTACTGGGTATTTACCCAAAGGAACTAAAGACATTCTGTAATAAAGACATCCGCACTTGAATGTTTATAGCAGCACAATTTACAATTGCAAAGATATGGAAACAATCCAAGTACCCATCATTACATGAGTGGATTAATAAAATGTGGTATATGTATACCATGGAGTACTACTTAGCCATAGAAAACAATAGTGAACTAATACCTCTTGTATTGTCCTGGATGGAGCTGGAGCACATTCTTTGAAGTGAGGTATCACAAGAATGGAAAAACAAGCACCACCTGTACTCACCATTAAAGTGGCATTAATTGATCAACACTTATGTTCACATATGAAAATATCATTCGTTGGGTGTCGGGAACGTGGGGTGCGTAAATACCCACCTAACAGGTGGTGCGTGCCATCTGGTGGATGGGCACACCTGTAGCTCTAACTCAAGTGGTACAAAGATAATATATATAACAAAAGTATTTGTACCCCTGTGATATTCTGAAATTAAAAAAAAAAGAATGAAAAATGGTAAGCAGGGTAACATTTGGACAAGGAATGTGAGTGATAGTGAAGATATATATTTTGGGCAGAGGAAATGCTAGAGTTAGGTGTGTTAAGAGCAGAGACAGTGAGGAGGAGAACATGAATAAGATCTATGGCCTTCTTATAGGCATATCTTGCAGGCCATGGTAAGATTATTGCATTTTGCAGTAAATTAATTGGGTGTTGAATAAAAGAATGTCACATCTGGCTTAGGATTTAAAAAAAAAGTTTAGATGTTGTGCTTAGAAGAGACTGCCTGAAGCAAGGGCAGAAGGAAGAAGACAATTTACAAAGCTACTTTCTTTCCTAATAAGAGATAATGATGACTTGGTCCAGACTAGTAGCCATAGAGGTGTTAAATGGTTGTAATCTGGTTAGATCTAAGGCATGATCATAATATCCTGACGGATTGGATCAGGTGTGTGAGAAATACAAGAGTCAAGTATGCCATGCAGTCTTTTCCCTCACCTTCATCCCAATACCCAAATTGCCCTTCATATTTCCATTTTACAGACTGTTTCCCATGAAGTCCTAGGATTATTTCTGAATACTTTGAGTCAGTTACGATTTTGACATATAATTTTAAATGATTTCTATTGCTAATAAAGAGTTTGAAATTTAGCATATCCAAAGCCAGTTTATTTTTCTAATTTATTACATTATACACTTTAAGACTACATTCAACACTCATTTTTCCTTCCTCCAGTCAATCAGTAAATATATTCTTAAACTACTCCCTGGTACACTTCTTGCCAGGCCTCCCATCCATGGAACTCTTAACTAAGATTTCTTACCCTATAATGTCCAGTCTTTATAGGAAGACCAGCACATCTTTAAAATACTATACTTGTAAATATTACAAATTTGATAAAAACTATAAACTCAGAGTTAAGGGAGCTCAAATTTCAAGTACAAGATTAATATCAACAAAACTAGATCAATGAACATCATAAATCATCCAAAATCTGTGACAAGGAGATACTAAAAGCAACCAGAAATAAAAACATGGAGAAACAAAGACAGGAATGTCAGCAAAATTTTTACTGGAGGTCATACAAGTGAAAAGAATATGTGGCAACATTTTTAAAGCATTGAAAGAAAAAAATAAAATGGTCAACATATAATTTTATACTGAGACAAATATCTTTGAAAAATGAAAGAAAAATAAAGATTGTTTCAGACATTCAAAAGTTGAAACAATCCATCATGAGCAGACCTACACTGTAAGATGTTAAAAGGAATTCTCTCAAAACATGCACAAAGACGTCAGACGGAAATCCAAATTCACTCATAGAACAGAGCAAGAAATGTGACTTCGTTGGTGAATAGATGAAATATATAGCAAATAAAAATATTTTATTGCTTTTTAAATATCTTTAAAAGATGATCAACTATTTAAACAAAAATAGTAACAATCCATTGGGTGAAATGAATGACAATATTATCCTAAAGTTTGGGTGGGGAGACATGGAAGTATAAAAGGATACAGCTATTAAACTATAACATAAGTCTTATAATATCCCCTAAAGGTAGATTATGATGAGGCAAAGATGTATAGTATAAATTATAAAACAACTACTAAAGTAAAACAAAAAGTCACAGCTGCTAAGCCAGCAAAGGAGATAAAATGGAATCATGCAACTTATTCAATTATTCTCCAAAAAGCAAAGAAAAAAAAAAAGGAAAAGGGAAATGAAGAAGAAATGAAATAAATAGAAAACAGACAACAAGATGATAAATTTATATCTAATCATATCAATAATCACATTAAGTGTAAATTGCTTAAATATACCAATTAAAAGGCAGAGATTGTTCAATTTGATATCCGTATGTACAAATGAAAAAAAAAACCTTTAATGTATACTTTCTACCATATAAAAAATAACTCAAAATGGAACATAAACCTTAATGCAAGATCTAAAATTTTTAAATTTTTGAAGAGAACATAGGAGTAACCTTGCGAACTTGGATTAGATGGGCAAATAACAAATTGAAAAATTGGACTTCACTAAAATAAAAAACATTTTCTTCAACAAATGCTATAAAGAAAATGAAAGACAAACTAAAGACTTTTGAAAATTTTGCCAATCACATGTACAATAAAAGAGAGTCAGAGTATATAAAGAATTATCAAAGTTTAATAATTAGAAAAAATATCCAATTTAAAAATCAAACTATTCAACAATTTGAACAGATACTTCAACAAAGATGATTTTCATATGTCAAATAATCACTTGAAAAGAGGCTCCACATCATTGGTCATTAGGGAAATATTAATAAAAATCACAGTGAGATACTGTTGCACACCTATTGGAATGGCTAAAATTTTAAAAAACTGACCATATTAATTATTGAAATGGAGGAACTCAAACACTGCTGTTGTTGTTATGTGAAGTGTAATTATACTAATTGATAGAACCCAGGCAAAAACACGTATATACTCTATCATTCCAGTCATATAAAATTCTAGGAAATGCAAACCGTTGGATAGTGGTGGAAAGATCAGTGGTTTCCTGGAGATTGGGTGGGAGGGAAGGAATGGGAAAGAGGGGATGATAACATAAGGCATGAGGAAATATGAGGAGTGATGTACAAGATCAGTATCTTTATTGTGGTGATAGTTTTGTGGGTGTATACATATACCATGATGTCAAACTGTACAATTTAAACATACACAATTTATTAAATTTCAGGTATACCACAATTATACTGATTGAAAAAAAATACATGATGTAATTCACGTGATTTTACTTGTTTTTCTAAGTTAAAGCATTATTCTATCTCCCTTCTCAATGAAGTAAAATAACCTATATTAGAAAATAAATTGAGGGGATTTTTCTGATTTTTATCTAGGAAATTTTTGTAATTGGATTTTTTAAATGTTCTTTGGCATAAAATATCATAAACATTTATATTTGCTGGTGATAGTAATTATATGTCTAACATTTTTCTTTTTTAATTTGAGCAGTGATAAAACATGCATATTGAATCAGATGTTCTCAAGGTCAGGTTTATTACTATCATATATTAGACATTATTTCATAATATCTAATTGTTTTTATTAATTCTGAATAAATTGATGTGTCCTAATGTACACAAATGTGGTGAAAAGTTAAGACATTAAATCTTAGAAAAATTAAGACCTTAAATGTTAGAACTTGGAAGGGTTAAGAATGCTAAATGTCTTTATGATAAAGCTCCACACATTATTAGATCCTTGGGGCAGCTACTAATACTCATTTTCATTTTAAAGCCTAGTCCTGTAATTCTTTTCTTGAGGTAAGATTTTTAAATGTAATCATGCAATCTAAAGCAGCGTGTGCTGGCATCTACCTAAGGAACTCATTTACAGAATCCTGCCATTTGAACAGCAGAGAGCTAAGTTCCCTAAAGTGTCCCTAAGCATTTCAGGCTCAATGAGTCAAGACTAAATAAAATTCAGCTTCTGTGAAAACAAACACCTGCCAGATAAACCTACTAATGGTGGTTAATCCTTAGCAATCCTGCCCTATCTCCATGATATTTCTGGATTACTGCATTTAAATTTCAACTGTAGCAAACTGCAGTGGGATACTCCATCTCAAAGAATAGGATATCTCTTGATCATTTCATGTTATTATGTGAGAAGAGAGCATAAGGGAATCCAGTCAGAATACCAATGGAGGGAACGATGGGAAATTATGGGAAGAGGAAATCATATTCTGATAAATCTACAACTCTCAAAAAATACTTAGGGGAACTCATGCTGCCTTTTTAACCTCACTACTAGGATAGTATTCAAAGTGATAAATTACTTTCACTAAATATTAATTGAACCATACTTCTTTATTATACTTCTTTTCTGTACACATGAGAATAAAATTCCTGCATAGCAGGAATTCATTGCACATAAAATAAAATTCATTCTTTAGTCAAGATAGAGAACTGTATGGTGAATGAGAGGATTTTCCCACTATACAATTTTATATCTAAGAGACAGGAAGGGTCAGCTAATTTTCCTTTCCTAAGCAAAATTCAGTGAGAGGAAGTCTCTGTGTGTTAAGTGGAAATTCTCCATAGATGAAAGGGAAGAGGAACAAAATAGCAGGAGAGAGATGGTAGAGGATGCAGATATGTGAAAGAGGACAGGTTGCAGTCTCCGCTTGTGCCCAAACTCTATGTCCTGAAATAATGTGATATGAGATAGTACCAATTCTTCTGGACAAAGAAGGCACAGAAGTTACATGAAAGTAGGTCCTTCTGCTTGCTGGAGATTATCTTAACATAGAACAAAGAAATGGAGCCATCAAACAAACAACAGCATGACCCTGTCTGACAGTCTCAGAAATAACATGCAGCCGACTCTCCCCATGGGTATCAACAACACAGAAGAATTCCTGCCAAACATGATCTATACCAGACAACCTATAGTGTTTTTTTTTTTTTTAAAGCAAATCAT
>VBSM01000529.1:80532232-80560883 GCA_008086735.1 Cheirogaleus medius
TTTTTTTTTTTGCCAGTTATGTGTATTCTCAAGAGCAGTAGCTTTAGTTCAGACTTGCTAAACCCTCTAATCAGGCCACAGGTTTGTATCCTTTAATCTCAGCTCTCTCCAACCTATTGTTCACACAGGGTTTGCAATTTATCTTATGGGTAATACTTGAGATATAAATCAAATAGTTGTGTTTTGTTTTGTTTTGCCTTCTTTTAAAAAAGCTCATGATTAGTTTTTCATTTTTTTATATAATAAATGTTAAGAAACCTACTGAAATTAAAGGTATGAATTAAAAGCCTTTAGGATATATTTCTCTCCATTTCATGTTAAATGTACATTAAACAATCTGTGTACAGAAAAACCATTAATTGCACCCACTATTGCTTTGGAATTCTGTGAAAATTTGAAAAATCAGAAATAATATTTACGTCAATATGAAGAATGTGCTAAGTAAGTTCTAATTCCTCATATATTTAACCGACCTAGAAAAAGCTGTCTGTAGAGGTACATGACATAAAACTATTATAAATATTTATGCTACTTGTTCATTCATTTAATTTTGCATTTTAAATTTGACTTATTTCACTTTTAATTTTTAAAGCATTTTAATTTAAATTTGTAACCATAAAAAAGTTGCAAAATCAGTACAAAGAATCCTCTTATGCCATATACTCAACTCCCCCAAATGTTAATATCTTCTATGAGAAGAGTACAATTATCAAAACCAGGAAGTTAGAACTGATACAAAACTGTTAAATGATTAATCCAGAGATCACATGCAAATTTTGCCATATGTCTTCCTACTGCCTTTTTTCTGTGCCTAAATGCATTTAATTGTCCTGTCTCTTTAGTTCTATTTATTCTGGGATATTTCTCAGTATTTTTTTTCTTCCATGCTCTTGACACTTCTGAATAGTACTGGTACTCTGTACTATGCCCCTCTGTTTTTGTTTGTCTCATGATTTAATTCAAAGTATACATTTTTGTATATTTTATTTTAAAATATTTATGATACATTCTTTCATATTTATCTACTTTCAAGCTAACCTAAAAAGTTATAATATATTGCATTTAGCCTTTTCATTTAAATGTTCTGGAATGAAAAAAAATAATTCTTTGTGGAGTCAGGATATTAATTAGCCCTTTGGTTCCATACATAGTTTGCAAATATTTTCATCCATTCTATAGGTTGTCTATTTACTCTCTTGATTATTTCCTTTGTTGTGCAGAAACTTTTTAGTTTAATTTATTTATTTTTGTTGTTGCTGCATTTGCTTTTGGGGTCTTAGTCATAAATTCTTTGCCTAGGCCAACATCAAGAAGTTTTTCCTACATTGCTTCTAGAATTTTTATGGGTTCAGGTCTTACATTTAAGTGTTTAATCCATCTTGATTTGATATTTATTTATAGTGAGAAATAGGGATCCAGTTTCATTCTTCTGTATGTGGATATTCAGTTTTCTCAGCACTATTTATTGCATAGGACATCATTTCCCCAGTGTATATTTTTGCCTGCTTTGTCAAAGATCAATCAGTTATAGCTATATGGTTTTATTTCTGGGTTCTCTATTCTGTTCCCTTGGTCTATGTATCTACCTTTATACCAGTCCCATGCTGTTTTGGTCACTATAGACTTGTAGTCAAATTTGAAGTTAGGTAATGTGATGCCTCCAGATTTGTTCTTTTTGCTTAAGATTTATCTGTCTAGTCAAAGTCTTTTTTGGTTCTTTATGAAGTTTAGAATTATTTTTTCTAGATCTATAATAATGATGTTGAAATTTTAATGGGAATAGCATTGAATCTGTAAATCACTTTGGGCAGTATGGACGTTTTAACAATGTTGATTCTTTTAATCCATGAGCATGTGATATTTTTCTATGTTTGTGTCATCTACGATTTCTTTCATAGTGTTTTGTAGTTTTCCTGGTAGAGATTTTCACCTCCTTAGTTAAGTATATTCCTAGGTAATTTATTTTCTTTGTAGTTACTGGAAATGGTATTGAGTTCTTAATTTGACTCTTAGTTTGACTGTTATTAGTATATAGAAATGTTATTGATTTGTGTACATTAACTTTGTAAACAGAAACATTGTTAAATTTATTTATCAATTCCAGGAGTGTTTTGGTGATGTTTTTAGGGTTTTCTAGGTATAAGATCACATCATCAACAAACAGGGATAGTTGACCCCCTCTTTCCTGATTTGAATGTCTTATATTTCTTTCTCTTGCCTGATTTCTCTGGCTAGGACTTCAATACTATGTTGAATAGAATAGAAGTGGTGATAGTGGGCTTCCTTGTCTTGTTTTGGTTCTTAGGGGGAATGCATTCAGCTTTTCCCCATTCAGTATGATGCTGGCCATAGGTTTGTCATATAGGGCTATTTTATTATTAATATTTTGAGGTATGTTCCTTTTATACCTAGTATGTTGAAGTTTTTTTATCATGAAGGGGTGCTGATTTTTATGGAATGCTTTTTCTGAGTCTATTGTGATGATCATATGTTCTTTGATTTTAATTCTTTTTTGTAGTGAAATATATTTATTGATTTGTGTATATTGAACTATCCTTGCATCCATAGGATGAATAACACTTGGTCATGGTGGATTACTTTTTTGATGTGCTATTGAATTTAGTTTGCTAGTATTTTGTTGAGGATGAGCTGCACACAAGGCTCAGTACACGTGCAGCACTTAGCAGGTGCACAAGGTGTAGTGGGCCTGCATGATGGAGCAGGCCCATGGGGTGCAGGGTGGAGCCAGTCCCTGGTGCTGAGTGGGCAAGTGGACCACAGCTCATGTGCACTATGGAGCAGGACCCCAGGACAGAGTAGACTCACAGGATGGGGTGCTCATGTGAGATGGAGCAGGACCATGGAGCACAACACTAATGCACACAAGTCAGGATGGCTGTGAAGCAGAGCATGCAGATGGGGCAGGACACCCAGGGCACCTGCATGGGACTGCACAGGTCTGTGGTGTGATGGTGTGTAGTCTGCCCAGATGCAAAGGCAGAGGCTGTGATGGTCTTTGTCTCACTTAGGGCCTCTCAGGTGGTGGTGGCAGTGGTGGTCTAGCTGCCTTGACAGTGGGACAATGTGTAGTAGGTGCCAAGAGCTATGGATGCATGCTCTGCCTGGGTCCATGGGAAGCACAGCTGAACAGGATTGCCCATGCCACAGCAGTGGGCACTGGGTCCATATTCTTCTATTCTGTCCAGCGCCCCACAGTGGCTGCAGCAGGGATGCATGCTACCTGCCCATGAGCACCTGGGAGTGCTGGGATTCCCCACTCCCTCCCTGCCAGGCAGATGCAAAGGGGAGGCAGCAGTTACAGGTCTGACACCTGGGCCAAAGTAATGTTCCAAGGTTAAGATGTTAAAATGGTGCCAGCCACAGCACTTGGGGCTTGCAAACCAACCATCTCTTCTCCCCGGAGCAACACATGGATTCCAGATCTAATTCTAACCTGCCCTGGAAGTTTTCACTTTCTTCCTTTCGGAATGCTGCCTCCATTAAGGTTTCTTTTGGAACCAGGCTGTTTTGCTCTGAGGGCTCCCAAGCACCCAAGTGAAAAGGTCACTGAAATGGAATAAAGCCTTTGGCTAAGAGCAGTAGCTGAACCCCAAGTCAAGCCTACGGTTGACTGCAATTGCCCTAGAGTCCCAGCTAAGGCCATGTGGGACAGAATAGTTCAGTAAATCCACAGGATTGTGAGAGACAGCAAGTCATCACTCTAAACCATTAAGGAATGGTATTGTTGCTGCACAACTGAAAAATGTCCTAAGTAAACTTTGATAGAAATCAATAGGAGAAATAGAATCATACAAGGAAATTGCATTTTTATTTACAGCTTTCTTCTTTACATTCATGGCTACCCTGTGTATTATAAGATAATACAATTTTTGAATATATTTTTCTGTATATGTACATTTTCTTTAGTGGTACTTTAAGTTTTCTAAGAGTGTCTACTATACTTTTATTACTAATATCAATTATTAAATACTTTCCTAGCCTCTTTCTTGTTGTAAGATTATACAAGTTTAATGCTATTAATTTTTTAAAAAGCAATATAAACCAACAAGGCAATAACTTAAAATATATTACTAATTTCAATTTTTAAAATATATGAACTATATTACATCATGACAAAGTAAAATGATTTTTCTCACTTTATATTTTTATTCTTCGTATCTAATCACAAAGACAACTAAATATGAATTTAGTAGTTAACATAGAGGAGAATATTAATTTATATAAAAGGTTATCACTCTGACAAAAGGAAATGACACAGTCTATTGAAACATATTGTAAAGTTTTAAATATTAGCTTTACTAATGTGAATATTGATTCTTTCTGACTTTTTACTTTATCCCTATGTTGACCTTTTAGGCGTAATAGGACCAAAATAAAAAAATAAAAAAAAGACAAAAACTAAATAAATCAGGTTTTACCTCCAGCACAAGTATCAATATCTGTCATTTTGGCATGTCTAAGTTATTATATACAGGGCTTTAAAATCTATTATAATGCTCATTCTGTGAAACTCCTTGATTATTTAAAACTATATCTTATTTTATTTTCACTGTGAAGATCAGATCTGGAGATAATCCAGAGTAAAGTTTTAGTGGGAAAAACAAACAACAACAACAAAAAATTGCCTCTTATTTTTTCCAACAATGACCAGGTAAATTTTTATTACTTGTTCTTCCTATATTTTGTGTAATCTTACATCAAAGCATGTTTTCAACGCTACTGACTCTTTATTGTATCTAAACCTGAATAAAACTTATTTTCTGCCCTTATGTGTTATTCTTACCTGACCATGTCTATTTTAGTTCATAGTTGCATTATGACTACCGGATGACAGCTCCAATTTGTCTATTTAGCTGTCATTTTCCCAATAACATTCCATTAGTTCTTAAGATTGCCTCGTTTTCACCAAATCATCCTTCCTAGCACATTTCCTCTATACAAGTATTAAAACATGAGTACCAAAGTTATCAATATAAAATAATAAATATTTTCTATGTATTCCAATACCCAAAATAGCCTATTCTCAGATTTAAGTAATGCTGTCACACGCATTTACTCTTACCTACTCAGTCAAATATCCCAGCAAATTAACTTGTAGGCTATTAAAGTTTTTGAGAAAAGTTCATTAAGTAATGTAAAGGTATCGGCCTGTAAGATATTAAGAGAATATATTTCCAGATAATTTTGCAACTCAAGATATTAACTTTTTGAGTGCTGAAATAGGAATCCCAAAGTCACACACATAGCACTACATTTTAGTTTCCACACATTTCTCTGCATCATGTTTAATATCATACAAATAATATTTTGGATAAATAGTGCATCAAATGGGATAGATCCATATTTTAAAGAAAAATTTGTTGTGTAAACTGTTAGTCATTCTAATATTTATGCCATATAATTTAATATATTTGCAGAAAAAGCCATTTTTGATAAATGTTTCTTTGCTTCAATATTTGGACTGGAAGTATTATAAACATTATATCCAGAAGGAATAGGTTTTAAAATGCTCACTTTTTTCTAAATCTAGTTATCATTATAATTATTTGAACAGGAGTAATCAAAATCACCAAATTTCATGAGTTATAAAATTGAAGAATGACTGCATTACAGGTTTAAATATTACTATAATTTACGTAATCTGTATACAAATAGAACATATATATGATATAAATTACATATAATATATATTACATAATTTATACACACCTATGAATATACGAGTAGAAGTGGTGAGAGTAGATAGCCTTGTTTGCTCTCATGGTAATAGCATCTGTTTTTCACCATTAATTATTACATTTGCTGTCGATTTGTCATAAGTGGTTTTGATATTGTTTAGGACAATCCCTTCTACTCTTACTTTGGAGACAGTTTTGAACAGATATGGATGCTGGATTTTGTTAAGTTATTTTTCCAAGGCTGTTGAGATTATATACCAGGTTTACTCTTAAATAATTTTAGGATAGTTATTTTATATTTTGAAGCTATTTAGATAATACTGTTTTTCTTAAATCATAATTTCCAAATGTTTGTTTCTAATATTCAAAACAACATTGATAAACTGCAGAACATTTATGTTAAGTGAAATAATCCAAGCACAGAAAGATACAAATGATTTTTATAGATCAACTTTGCATCCTACAACACTGCTAAGTACAAATATTAGTTCTAGCAGCTTTTGTGTATATTCCACTGGATGTTCTACATAGACAATCATGTCTGTACATAAACACAGTTCACCTTCTTTTGTTCAAATTTTATCCATGTTCTCTTTTGTTTGCCTATTACGCTGGCCAGAATCCCCAATACAATGAGGAATAGCAGTAGTGAGAGCAGGCATCTTTTTACATTGTGATCTTGGGAAAAAAGCATTCAGTGTTTCACCATTTTGTATGACCTTATCTCATAGATGTCTTTTATCATCTAGGAGATAAAGACTGAAGATTAAGATAAGATTTTATAAGACGATTCCTTCAAATTCTAGTGTCCTGAGATCTTTCATCATGAATGGATGTTGGATTTTGTGAAATGCTTTTTCTTCATACTTAGATATTATCATATTATTTGTTAAATTTTTTTCACATGGTCAATTGCACTGATTAATTTTTGAATGTTAAATACATAATTCATTTATCTGAGAAAACTCGGCCAAAATTCAATTTCTTATATATATATATTTGAACTCAATATTTTATAGTTTTTTTTTTTCGAGAAAGAGCCTCACTTTGTCTCCCTGGCTAGAGTGCGGTGGCGTCAGCCTAGCTCACAACAACCTCAGACTCCTGGCCTCAAGCTATCCTCCAGCCTCAGCCTCCCGGGTAGCTGGAACTATATGCATGCACCTGGCTAGTTTTTTCTATTTTTAGTTGTTTGGCTAATTTGTTTCTATTTATAGTAGAGCCAGGGTCTCGCTCTTCAGGCTGGTCTCGAACTCCTGAGCTCAAGCAATCCTCCCATCTCGGCCTTCTAGAATGCTAGGATTACAGGCGTAAGCCACCATGCCCGGCCAATATTTTAAAATTTTTAAAAAATTTCTTGCAACAATATTATGAAGAATCTTTGTCTTTAGTTTAATTTTCTTATAATACCCTTGTTTAGTTTATGTATCTGGGTAATGCTGGCATTATAGAATAACTTGGAAAGCATTCCCTCCTTAAATCTCTGGAAAAGTTTTTTTTTTTTTAATGAATTTGGTACTATTTATTTTTTAAATGAGATACAGTGTTAACTAGTGAAGATATCTGAACCTCAAGTTTTTATTTTTTATTTATTTATTTTCTCTGTGTGAGTGCGTGTGAAGGATTTAACTAACATTTCAACATCTTTAGAAGATATAAGATGATCTAGGTTATGTATTTCTTAAGTAAGTTTGGGTCTTTCAAAGAATTTTTCCATTTCATCTAAGTTGTAGAATAAATTGGCTTAAAGTTTTCCATAACATTTTCTTATTATCCTTTTAATGGATGCAAAATCTGCACTGTTTATTATTTTTTATACTGGTAATTTGTGTTTTCTATTTTCCCAGTCCTCATGACTAGAAGTTTATCAAATTTTATTGATCTTCTAAACCAAAAACAAAAACAAAAAACAGTTTTTTGCTTTTATTAATTTCTCTGTTGTTTATTTTTATACATATTTTTTCCTTTTTTTTATTTCATCATATAATGGGGGTACAAATATTGTTAGGATTACATACATTGCCCCTACCACTCCTCCCCCCTCCAAAGTGCCAGAGCTTCAAGCGAGTCCAGTCCCCAGGTGGCGCGCATGGCACACATTATGTAACTCTACACTTCCTCCCCCCTCCCACCTGCCCTCCATCCAACAAAAGATTTTTTTTTTTTACACTTTGGATACATTGTATAACTTTGCCTCACCCTAAGAAGGGTTAGAGCTATGCCCTTCCCCCCCACAATGCTCTCCACATCCCTATGATGTGGGTCTTGCCCCCCCCCCCAAAACCCTGGTGTACACTACCACCATTTGAGCACCATAGTTTTAAACAGTCAGAACCAATTTGATGGCGAGTAGATGTGGAGCCCTTTTTCCATATCTTTTGTCGCTTCACTTTGGATAATGGGCTTAAGCTTAATCCAGGGTAGCATAAACGGTGTTAGCTCACTGTGGTTTCTTAGAATTGAATTAAATTCCATTGTGAGCATATACCACATTTTAGTTATCCACTCATGAATTGACGGGCACTTGGGTTGTTTCCATGACCTTGCAATAGTGAATTGTGCTGCCATAAACATACGGGTGCAGATGTCTTTATAATAGAATGACTTATGCTCTTTTGGGTACTGATTTCCTTTTCTTTCTTATACTTGTTTTGTATTTAATAAGCTCATCATTACTGGTAGAACTTAAATTTCATCTTAAAATAGAAAATAAGGCTGTTGACCTTGAGTCCTTTCTTCTTTGCTAATATTCACATTTAACATCATGAATTTTCCTTTATGTGTGTTTTTTGTCACAATTCACCAAATTTGAAATGTGTTTTATTTCATTCAGTCTAAATCATTTATAATTTCTCCTTTGATTTCTTATTTGACATGGATTATATGGAAGCGCATTATTACTTTTCAAATATTTCCAATTTAATTTGATTAAATATTTTGGTCAGGGAGCATATTTGAATGGCTTGAATCTTTTAAAACGTATTGACTATGTTTTATGGCACAGAACATAATACGCCTTAGTAAATATTCTATTTGTTTTTGAAAGAAAAATGAGAAGATATTTTCCAGTTGTTGGCTAGGCTTATTTTATAAATGTCAATGAGGTCAAGTTAATTGGTAGTATTGTACAGGTTTTTTATGTCATTACTAATTTATGTCTATTTGTTTGGTCAATTACTCAGGGTGTACTGGAATCTCAAACTGTATTGTAGTTTTGTCTAGTTATGCTTGCAAATGCATCCATTTTTGTTGCATATTTTTTGAAACTCCCTTATTAGGTTGGTAAAGTTTAATATTACTGTCTTTTGATGAATTGACTCTATTATTAGGAAATAATACATCTCTGGTAATGTCGTTTGCTATGAAATCTCCTTTTTTGATATTAATATGGCTATGTGACGTTTATTTTGATTAGAGTTAGCAAGACTTTTTTTCCAAATCTGTAAACATTTGTCTTCACGTTTAAAATGTTTATTGTAGTTTGCTTACAGTTGTATCTTGCTTTTTTATTCAATCTTACACACTCTACTCTTAAATTTAAACTATTTGTACTCAATATGATTATTGATGTGGTTGATTGCAAATCTATCATGTTGCTATTTGTTTTTATTTGTCCTATTTATTCTGTGTTCTTATTTTATCTTGTGTTAAGCCTTCTTTTTAATTAATTGTGCATTTTCACAATTACATTTATCTCCTTTGGAAACTTATTAGCTATCTTTCTTTGATTGTTACTTTAGTGATTACTATATGGTTGGTGGCCTATGTCTTTAACTTCCTTCAAGCGATATATTATAGCTCTTCAATCTAGTCTAAGAATATTACAATAATATACTTTCATTACTTGCACTCACAACTTCTCTTCTATTGGTATACAACATTTTTATTTTGCACATGGTATAAATCCTACACTACATTTATCATTTTTGTTATAAAATTACCTCAGATATTTAAATAATAAGAAATTGATATCGTATTTCTTTTCTCAGAAGAAATTTCTCTAACACTGCTTGTACTACAAATCTGCTGGTATGAATTCTTTCAGCTTTTGTATGTCTGGAAAAGTCTTTATTTAGCATTAATTCTGAAGTACATTTCCTCTTATGATAGGATTATAGGTAGATTGATTTTTCTTTTAGAATTTAATTTTGCTTCACAGTTTTCCTGTTTGCATTGATTCCCGTGAGAAATCTGTTGTCATCTTCATTCTTGTTTCTTTCTCTCTAACATTTTATGTCTCTTTGAATACTTTGAATATTTTCTTATTTTAATCAGTGGTGTGAAACAACGTCATTATGATGAGCCCTGGCTTAGTTTCCTTCATTTTTTGTGCTTGGATTTTGTTAACTTTATTAGGTTTTAGGTTTTATAGCTTTCAAATTTGTAACACTTTTGGCTATTAATTTTTAAATATTTTATCCCCCTACACTACACCTATTGTTAAAGGACTCCAATTATACTTTTAGTAGACTGCATAACATTATCCTATGGATTACTGACTCTCTGTTCAATTTATTTTGTTCTCTTTTCTCTTCATGTTTCATTGCCCATAGTTCCTATTGATACATCTTAAAATTGACAAATTATTTCTTCCTCAATATTTAATCAGTTCTTTATCCTATACAGTATGTTATTCTCATCACGCATTGAAATTTTTGTTTCTACAAGATTAATTTGGGTATCTATCTATATCCCATGTCTCCATGTAGGTTTTAAACTTATGGAATACTTTTATACTTGTTTTGATTTCCTTATTTGACATTTTTTATATCTACTATCATTCTGGCTTGATTGATTTCTCTCTTCATGATGGGTTGGTGTTTTTCAACTTGTGTGTGCCTAATAAATTTTGATTGAATGCTAGTAACTATTGGCTTTACATTGTTTGATGCTAGACAATTTTATAAACCTCACATCTTCTTGAATTTTCTTCAGGAATGCAGCTTAGTCACCTGGAAATAGTTTGATTCTGTTTGCATTGTTTTTAAGAATATTTTCCCTGTAGGTCCACAGCAGAGCTTAGACTAGTTCTAATTATTCCCCACTACTAAGGCAAGACTTTTTGTGTACTTCACCCCATGCCCCATGAGTTTTGAGGTTTTCTAGTCTGGCTGGTAGGAACACACACTATGCTGACCCTATGTGAACACTGGGCAGCATCACTTTCAGTCCTTTTGAGTGTTTCTTTTCACCATGTAAGATAGTCTATGCATATCTATGCACTGGTCCAATAGTCAGTTGAGTACTTGATGGAGATCTGCCAATCATCAGAAATATATCTGTCTACTTCTCTTCTCTGCCATATGCTCCTGTGAGAACCCTTTCCTATAGGTTTTTTTAATCCCTCTGTTCCACCTCTTCAATTCAGGGAGTCAGCTAGGTTCAGTCTCTGTTCTCCCCACTGTAGCCAAGTCAGAGAACTCTACCAGTAAACACTGCTCTTTGTTGTGTTAAGTACAATATCTTAAACTCATTTTGTATACATTTAATACATTTTTAGTTGTTTCACATGATAAGATAAATCTGGTCCTTGTCAAAAAGTAGAATTCCCTGTATTTATATTTAGTAAAAGATGAATATGATATCTAAGAATATCAGCTGGTATTATTTTTCTGAGGAAATTTCTTTAAAAATGTGTTTCTAGATAAAATTAATTAATAACATTGGGTTTCTATCTTGCCTTCTTATTTAACAAATGGCGTCTATTCATGTTAAATTTCTGTCATGTTTAGGAGTGAGAGTGTCAGAAGCCTAGAGAGCCCCATGAGGATGAAAACTAAACTACTCCAAGAGGCAAAAGGAAATATGAATTTGCATTAAAGGGAGAAGAAGAAAACAAACATACAAAGCATTTAAGAGGCTTTTGGTTTATAAAGTATGGAGTGGAGATGAACGTCTAGTGAAAATAAAATACATTAAAGAAGCATTTGGAAAAGTAAAATATTAAAATCATATTTAATAATTATGCTGAAAACAAGTACAGGATTCCATGATTTGTAATCATTAATCGTATTAAAGAGATTTGATGATATGATAAATACTGTGATAATATTGTAACTGAATTATTAATATGTTGTCAATATAATTGGTGAAAATGTAACAATGAAGATATGTACTAGAAAATTAATGAAATTATTCAAAAAGTAATAGAAAGCTTGAATAGTTCTGAATTAGTGGTTTTAAATCTTTCCACAGAGAATAAACCATGTTTACTTGCTCTTAATGGTGAGTTTTTCCAGTCCAAACTTACACAATTTTTTCCAGAGAATAAAAAGGAACAATTGAAAAGTCATTTTGTAAGGCAAAGACAACATTTTATCAAAACCAGCAAGGGAAATATAAGAAAGGAATTATAGGTCAGTCTTATATTTGAATATTAATGCAAAATTAACCCAACATCTATAAACATATAATAAATTATGATCATCTTTTGCTTACTTCAAAAATGCAAGGGTGACTTAACATGAGAAAATTTATAAATATTATAAACCATAGATAAATGAAAGGAAAAAATATGGTTATCTCATTATCTGTAGAAAAATAATTTGAACAAATTCAACAGCCATTCATGATTTAACTCAGGAAAAAACAACTAAAGATCAACCTACGTGCACATATAGGAATAGCATTCATTGGGTGTCGGGCAGATGGGAGGAGAGAGGAGGGGATGGGTATATACATATATAATGAGTGTGATGCATACCATCTGGGGGATGGACACATTTGAAGCTCTGACTTGGGTGGGGAGGGGGCAAGGGCAACATATGTAACCTAAACATTTGTACCCCCATAATATGCAGAAATAAAAAATAAATAAATAAATAAAAGGAAAGAAAAAGCAACTAAGGACTAACTGCAAAATCAAATCAATTCAAGTGTATCCATCAATAGCTACATCTTTTGTAAGACTAAAGTCTTAAAAGCATTCAATACTTATATTTAATACTCCTATTCAGTAATACACTGGAAGTTTGGTAAGTGCAATAAAAAGAAAAATAAACAGATTATAGTGAATGTGAAAGAAAAAACTGATTTAATTTCTTGTGGACACTAGGATTGTCTACATGGAAAACTAAAACTCATCTACAGAATTTTTAGAAATTAATAATAACTTAGTAAAATAAACAGATAAAATCTCAAAGCAAAATTTTATTGTATTTTTCTACTAGGAATAGATCAAGCTGAATTTTTAAAAAGATGAGCATATATGAAATATTTTCTGGTAAATTTTTATTCTTTTTCGAAAAATATTGAAAGAGTTAAAGGTCTACAACATTAACTAATAGAAAATACAATATTATAAAGGAATCATTTATTCTCTAATTAAGATGTATGTTCAATGGTTGTGTTAGTTTGTTTTGCATTGCTATAAAGGTATTCTTGAGATTGAGTAATTTATAAAGAAAAGAGATTTATTTGACTCACAGTTTTACAAACTATAGAAGCAGCATGGCACCAACATTTACTTCTGGTTAGAGGTTCAGGGAGCTTCCAATCAAAACAAAAGGTGAAGGGGATGCAGACATGTCACATGGTCAGAGAAGAAGAAGAAGAAGAAGAAGAAGAAGAGAGAGAGAGAGAGAGAGAGAAAGCGAGAGAGGTTTCCAGGCTAATAGAGTGAGAACTTGCCTATTACCTCAGGGAGGGGGTCGTACTATTCAGGAGAGATCTTCCTCTATGACCTAAATACCTCCCACTTGGCCACAGCTCCAACACTGAAGATCAAATTTCAACATGAGATTTAGAGGGACCAAATATCCAAATTTTATCAATTGCATTTCAAGAAACAGCTCAAGACGACTTCAGATAAACTAATTCTGAAATATGTATGAAGGGGCAAAGTCTATGAATACCAACTACAATCATAAAGAAAAGCAATAAAGTATAGAACATCCCTTATAAAATATAAGAAATAATAGTAAAGCTATGTCAATAAATACAATGCAATATTGGCACAGCAGTAAACAAAACAAACAGTGGAATGGAACACAGAATTCAGAGACAGAGTCCACAGACACAAAAATATGTTAATATATAACATGTGGCAAATTAAGAGGAAAACCTTAAATGGTTACTGTGAAGATAAAATCAATATGGAGAAATAACTTCTGACCATGCCAAAACCAATTTCATATAGATTAAAGTCTTTAGCATGAAATGTAAAATTTTAGAACTTCCCCAAGAAATTATAAATGGATATCTCTTAAACACTCTTACTATAGAAGGATTTCTTAAACCTAACATAAAAATCATGACCCCTAATAGAAATATATAGATTTTTTTTAAATGGCTTTTTAAAAATTACAAATTTATATGCTTCTAAATCACCATACACTGACAAAAACTGTCAATGATTAAAATCCAGAATATACAAAGAATTCTTATACATAAAAGCTATAAAAATGAAAATAACAAAAACCTAAAGTGAGCAAAACATATGAGCAGTCATTTCACAAAATAGAAAATACGAATGGTGATTAAATATAAAAAGGGTCAGTCTCATTAGTAATCATGAAAATATAATTTCAAACTAAAATGAGATAAAATTTAATCCATTATTTGAAAAAATTAAGATATTTGTGATACCAAAAATTAGTGAAATTATGGTTCGCTATAAATTTTTATACATTGTTGATGGAAGTGTACAATGGTGCACACACTTGAGAAAAGAGCTGGCTTTATAAAATTGAACCTGTGTATAATCTACACTACAATAATGTCACTCCTAGGTTCATGTTTTAATAGAAATCTTTACTCATATACTATAGCAAACATGTATAAGAGTGTTTATAAAAATTGCTTAGAATATCAAGAAGTGCAGACACTAAATATAAAATTATATTGTCTGCTTAAATTATTTTTGCAGGTATTTGTTTTGGAATCTTGGCTAAAAGTCTACATGTTGGCATATAGATCTTAAGGCAAGGGTTGTGATCCCAGGAAAGCACTTTAGGAGATATCATAATAAGAGGTGTTTAACAGTTAGATCTTCCTAACTCTTGGGTGTCTCACGGTAAATAAGGATCAATCAGTAACATGTTAAATATGTTATTATGTCTGTATCAAATATCATATAATGTTTTAAATGGGCAAGATAATATTTAGATATACTAAAAAATTTACTCAAAAATTTTAAAAAGAACCCTGCAAATTGGATATTAATCAGTGGAGACACATTTTACTTGGCCACTATGAAAAATATCCAGTTTATACTATTTTGCTTTTTTCACCACCTCTAAGTACAAATACACAAATAGAGATTTGCATGATAATGAAAACTAACCATAGGCATAATATATTTTGACAGTAATATTTAGTGTCTAATATTTTATTAAGTAGAAATGAATAATTATTCCTTTCATAGGGAATTAACAAAATATTTTCATTTTTTCATGAAATTAGCTTAAGTATGCATGCTATATTTTATTTTGTTTCTTTCTAAATTTCCTCTTTCAGTATTTTCCTTTCAGTAAAAATGTAATTGTGGCCTTCCTCTATGTCAGGCACTATGAAAATAGAAGAATTGTGTGTTATAAATTAAATTTTCTATTATTTATTTATTTTATACTTTTTATTATTGTTATACTTATTTAAATTGAACAAAGAAACAACAGCATATTCTTTATCTCTGTTTTGGACAGATCCTATAAAATGATGTACTTTAATTAAAACACATAATTAAATCATTAATGAGAAGACATCTTTATCTTGTAAGCAGGAAGATGTATAGGAGGCAGGGTTGGCATGATACTAACATGAGTTTGAAAAAAAAAACAGGAAACATTATGCAAAGCAATCTGAGTCATATTGAGTAATCTGGTTTCATTTTAATTGAGATAGCCCTTGATGTTTCTAAAATTAATTTTTTTGAGATGGAGGCTATATAAAATAATGTTAACCTTTGTCTCTTCATAGTCAGGGTTCATTTCATTTTCAAGAAGCAGAAACCACTCTATGTGAAGCAAAAATGAGATTAATATATCCAGAGGCAAACTTACCATAAGGTTAATGAGGCTTAAGTTTTAGAGGTCCTTCTTTGTACAGGTTTTAAGGATTTGAGAGAGGGTTTTGCATTACATTCTCTTGGTCAGCTGTCTTTAAAAAAATTCCAAATGAAAATATTGATCCACATGTTAATACCATTGCTCATTTTCACTTTTTCCTCTGTTCCATTATAATTAGAGATTTGCCTATGATAAAGCTGAATGAGGACACATGAGTTTAGCCTTAGTGGTATAGATTTATGTGGTTCATGTCTAAGTAAATTTAAATGAGTGCTAACTCTTCCACTTTAGAAATGGCTTCTATGAATACTGCTAATCGCCACCCTAGGAAAACACTCACTCACCCCTATGAAATTGCAGGGACAGCATTTATATCAAGATATGTGCAAATACTCTGTCTCCTGTCCCTAGGAGAATGTCAGTAACAGAGTATTAAACAATAGTTAAAGTATATAGAGATAGAAGTTTTTTAATCATTGTATGTAAAAGTCTAAGTGGAGATTTATTTCTCTTCAATGCCTAAACAAAACAGAAGTTCTTTTGTGTCTAGAATATACTTGATATGCAGCATATAAAATTAGAAATGTTTTGTGCATATGTATATATGCATGTGTATTTGTATATGTATGTGATTTATATATACACACACACATATATAGCATAAATATTTTTTTGGACAGAAATTGTGCAAAATAGAACTTTCAGAATTTCAGAATTCTTGTATTGAAGGGCACAAAACTAAAGCAAAACTACAAACAACAGATATATCTTTATGCGAAATCATGTTTTATGCATACAACTTTCAAAAATAAAATGAATAATCAAACAACTATGCTAGAGGGAGAAAAGAATTGTCTCTCTATTATCTCTGTATAAAATGATATTACAAAGTTATTGTCTTATGAAGAAGTGATCAAAGTGTGTTTCTAAAAAAAAAGGAGAGAGAAAATATTACGGACATATATTAAGCATTTAAAAAGTTTTAAAAGCTATGTTACTTTTTCTATATTTTGTGATGACACTGTTTGTCAGCTTTTAAAATTTATGATTCATGATTTTATCTTATTTTAAATAAATATTTATTTTCATATCCAAATTTCTTATTTGCTTTTGTATTTGTCCTTAATAATAATCTCCCAAATTGCATATGCTTTGGTTCCCCTGAAACCCATGAATAAAAAGAATAAGTTATTTTAATATATTTTGGACTGAAAGAATGTTTTATACTGTCCTGGCTTCAAGGAAAGATTTTCAGGTGCAGGAGTCAAGCAAGATGGCTGAATAGAAACATCCAGCAATTGTCCCTCTACATGAACACCAAATTCAACAACCACGTAAGCAAGCACCTTCAGAAGAAGCAAAAATCAGGCGAGTGATCATACTACCTAATTTTAACATTATGTCAAGAAAAGAGCCACAGAAGACAATAGAAAAGATCATTTTGCATCGCATATACCACCCCTTTTTTATTCCCTAGCCGTACTGCACCAGAAAGCCCAGTGGAGAGATAATCCATGTGCCCAGGGAAGGGAAAGTGAAGTGACTGTGGGACTTTACATTGAAACTCAGCACCACCCTGGTACAGGGAAACACAGTGGCAGAATTCTGCCAATGCCCATGGAAGATGAATTTAGATCATCCTGGCCAGGGGAAATCCTCTAACCTGAAACCCAAGTTCTGGCTAGCTCTACCACTATCTGACAAAAAGCAGCCTGGTGCCTGGACTAAATTTATAAGGCAATGCAGCCACAAAGCCTACAGTCCTTGGGAAATTTCTGTGTCTGTACTGCCTCAGACCCAGTGGACTTGTAGTGCACATGACCCAGCAAGACGGGAGTGGGGTTGGACAATCCAGTACCTGTGTAAGCCCTCCCCCAACTCCTGGTAGTGCAACTCAGGAGATTCTCCTTCTGCTTTGTGAAAAGAAGGCAAGAATTCAGAGGAATTTCTTTTGCAATTTGGGTATCAGTTCAACTGCAGTAAAATATAATGCCAAACAGACTCCTGAAGCCCATATTTTCAGGCCTTAATTCCTTGAAGGCATTTCTAGACCCACTCTGGGCCAGAAGGAAGCATACTGCCCTGAAAAGAAGGATCCAGGCCTGGTAGCATTCACCAGGATTCACTAAAGAGCTCTTAGGCTTTGAATAAATATCAGTGGTAGCCAGACAACAGTAACCACAGGCTTTGGGAGAGACTGTCTGGCTGTAGGTGTGACCTGGCACAGTACTAGCAGTAGTGACCACAAAGGAGTGCTCACATCACTCCTCCCTCACCTTCAGCAGCCCAACACAGAGAATGAGGGAAGAGAGTAAGAGACTTTGCCTGGTAATCCAGGGAATTTTCTCATATCTTACCCATATCCACCAAAGTGGTACCACCAGGAGTCTGCAAGAGTCATAGCATTACTGGACTTGGGGCACCCTCAGTGGTGATACAGCTGCAGTGACCAAAGCCTTAGATCACAACACTCATTTCTCTTTGAATATTTGGAAAGGCCTATCAAAAAGAATGGATTCAAATAAGCCCAGACAGGATTAAAATGAATACCCAGCTCCTCAATGCTAGGCATTGATGAACATCCACAAGTATTAAAAACATCTCAGAAAACATGACCTCACAAAATGAACTAAATAAGGTACCAGTGACCAATCCTGGAATAATAGAGATATGTGACCTTTCAGACAAAGAATTCAAAATAACTGTTCTGCCTGGAGAATTCAAGGAACTTCAACCAACACAGAAAAGAAATTCAGAAGCCTATCATAGAAATTTAACACAGATATTGAAATATTTTTAAAAAGTGAAGCAAAAATTCAGAATCTAAAGAATTCAATTGACAAACAGAAATGATTCAGACTCTCTCACCCACAGAATTGACCAAGTGGAAGACAGAATTAGTGAGCTTGAATGTGAACTATTTGAAAAACACAGAAGAGAAAAAAAGAAAGAAAGAATAAAAAGAATGACCCCACCTACAAGATCCTTTACAGGCCAGAAGAGAGTGGAATGACATATTCAAAATACTGAAAGAAATAAAATCTAACCCTAGAATATTATATCTTGAAAAAATATTCTTCAAACATAAAGAAGAAATAAAGATTTTCCCAGATTTACAAAAGCTGAGGAATTTCATCAACACCAGACCTGTCCTATAAAAAATGGTATATATAATTTTTCAATCTAAAAAAAGGATGTTAATGAACAATAAGAAATCATGTGAAGGTATACAACTCACAGGTAAGAGTGAGTACACAAATACAGCATACTCTATGGCTGTAATTGCAGTGTGTAAACCATTCATATCTTGAATAGGAAGACTAAAAGACAAATCTATCAAAAATAATTACAATTATTTTTGAGAGATAATTGTTACAAAAAGATATGGATGGAAACAACAAAAAGTTAAAAAGTGGGTGGATGGAATTAAAGAGTAGAATTTCTGTTAGATTTCTCTTTGCTTGCTTATTTGCTTATTTGTTTATAAGCAGTGTTGTCATATATTTAAAATAATTGGATATAAAACTATTTTTGTAAACCTCATGGTAACTTCAAATCAAAATAATTTACAACAAACACAAAAATCAAAAAGCAAGAAATTAAAACACACTACCAGAGAAAACCATTTTTTTTAACAAAGGAAGATAGGAAGGGTGGAAGGAAGGAAAAAAGAAAGGACCACAAAACAACCAGAAATCAAATAACAACATGGCAGTAGTAAATCCTTACCTATCAATAATAAGATTGAATGTGAATGGATAAAATCTCCAATCAAATGACAGAGTGGCTGAATGAAGAAAAAAGTGAGAGTCGACTATAAGTTGTCTGCAAGAAACACTCTTCACCTATAAAGACACACATAGACTGAAAATAAAGGGACAGAGAAAGATATTTTATTCAAACGGAAACCAAAAAGAGCAGGAGTAGCAATACCTTTATCAGATAAAATAAATTTAAAGAAAAAAACTATAAAAAGAGACAAAGAATGTCATTATATGATGATAAAGCAGTCAATTCAGCAAGAAGATATAGAAATTTTACATAGATATGTGCATCCAACATGGTAGGACCCAGATATATAAAGCAAATATTATCAGAGTTAAAGAGAGAGATAGACCCCAACACAATAATCATTGGAGATCTCAGCACTCTACTTGCAGCATTGGACAGAGATCATCTACACAGAAAATCATCAAAGAAACATTGGACTTAATCTGCATTATAGAGCAAATGGACCTAATAGATGTTTAAAGAACATTTCATCCAATGGCTAGAAAATACACATTATTTTCCTCAGGTCATGGATCATTCTCAAGGATAGATCACATATTAAGCCGCAAAAAAGTCTTAATTTTTTTAAAAATTGAAATGATACCAAGTATTTTCTCTAACTGCAATGGAATAAAACTAGGAATCAATAACAAGAAGAACATTGAAAAATATACAAATACATTGAAATTAAACCATATGCTCTAGAATAATCAATGAGTCAATGAAGAGATTATAAAGAAAATTTGACAATTACAAAGATGTGTAAACAACCCAAGTGCCCATCAATACATGAGTGAATTTAAAAAATGTGGTATATGTATACCATAGAGTTCTGCTCCGCCACAAAAAACAATGGGGATCTAGCACCTCTTGTATTATCCTGGATAGAGTTGGAGCCCATTCTACTAAGTGAAGTATCACAAGAATGGAAAAACAGACACCACATGTACTCACCATCAAATTGGTATTAACTGATCATCACTTAAGTGCACATATAGTAATAACACTCAATGAGTGCCAGGCAGATGGGAGGGGGGAGGAGGGAATGGGTATATACACACCTAATGTGTGTGTTGTGCACTGTCTGGGGGATGGACACACTTGAAGCTTTGACTCAGGTGGGGCAAAGGCAATATACATAACATAAACATTTGTACCTCCATAATATGCTGAAATAAAAAAAAATTAAAAAAGAAAAAGGAGACATTACAAATGATACTTCAGAAATTCAAAGGATCATTACAGACTACTATGGGCACCTATATAAGAAGAATTGGAAAACTTAGAGGAAATGGATAAATTCCTACACACATACAAACTACCAAGATTGAACCAGGAAGAAATTGCAAACTTGAATAAACTAATAATAAGAAATGAGATAGAACAAGTAATAGAAAGTTCACCATCATAGAAAAGCCCAGTACTTGATGGCTTCACTGCTGAATTCTAGCATTCAAAGAAGACATATTACTATTCCTACTTAAACTATTCCAAAAAATCAAGGAGGAAGCAATACTTCCAAAGTCTTTTCTGTAGGGCCTGTATCCTCCTGATACCAAAACCAGATAAAGACACAATAAAAAAAAAAAGAAAACTATAGGCTAGTATCTCTTATTAACATAAGAGATGCAAAAATCCTCAACAAAATACTAGCAAACAGAATTCAACAACATGTTAAAAAGATTATTCATCATGACCCAGTGGGATTCATCCCAGGGATGCAAAGATGTTTCCTCATATGCAAATCAATTGATGTGATACATCATATCAAAAGAACAAAGGACAAAAACCATATAGCCATTTCAATTGATGCTAAGAAAGCTTTTGATAAAATTCAACATTCTACTTTGTAAAAACTCTCAAAACAATGAGTGTAGAAGAAACTTACCTCAACATGATGAAAGCCATATGTAACAGATCTACTGCTAGAATAATTTTGAATGGAGAAAACTGAAAGCCTTTCCTTTAAGATCTGGAACAAGACAAGGATGCCTACTTTCTCCACTATTATTCAACATGTTGGAAGTTCTGGCTAGAGAAATCAGAAAAGCAAAAGAACTAAAGGACAACCAAATTGAAAAGGCAAAAGTCAAATTATTGTTGTTTGCAGACAATGAAATATTATATCTAAAGAAACCAAAAGACTCCACAAAAAGCCTTTTAGAATGATAAGCAAATTCTGTAAAGTTGCAAAATACAAAATCAACATACAAAAATCAGTAGCACTTCTACATGCCAACAGTAAACAATCTGAAAAATAATCCAATAAATTATTAATAATACCATTTACAATAGATACAAACAAAATGAATTACCCACCAATGAAGTGACAGATATCTATAATAAAAACTATAAAACATTGATGAAAGAAATTGAAGAGGACATGAAAAATGGACAGATATTCCATGCTCATGGATTAGAGGAATCAATATTGTTAAAATGTCCATACCATTCAAAGCAATCTACACATTCAATGCAATCCTCACAAAATACTAATGACATTCTTCACAGAAATAAAAAAAAATAATTCTAAATTTTATATAGAACCACAAAAGAACCAGAATAGTCAAAGCTATCCTGAGCAAAAAGAAATAAACTGGACGAATCACATTATCTGAATTCAAATTATAGTACAGAACTCTAGTAACCAAAAAAGCATGGTACTGGTATAAAAACAGACACATAGACCTACAGAACAGAATAAATAACCTAAAAATAAATCCAAAATGTATAGTGAATTTATCTTTGACAAAGTTACCAAGAACATACAGTGGGGAGAGAACAGTCTCTTCAATAAATGGTGCTGGGAAAATTGGATATTGATATGTAGTTAAGGAAACTAGACCCTTATCTCTTGCCAACTATGAATCAATCAAAATGGATTAAAGATTTAAATATAAGACTTGATTCTATGAAACTACTAAAAGAAAACATTGAGGAAATGCTTCAGGACATTGATATAGGCAAGGACTTCTTGATTAATGTCTCCAAAGCACAGGCAACCGAAGCAAAATTGGAGAAAAGGGATCACATACAGCTAAAGAGCTTCTTCACAGCAAAGGAAATAATCACCAAAGTGAAGAGACAACCCATAGTCAACAAAGTGAAGAGACAACTCAAAGAATGGGAGAAAGTATTTTTATTAATAAACTACCCATCTGACGAAGGATTAATGAATAGAATATGTAAGGACCTCCACCAATTCAAAAGGAAAAGATCAAATAATCCAATTAAAAAATGGGCAAAGTCAGCTTAACAATAACCCACAACCCTCGGACCAACAAGGACAGATGGACAGAAAAGGATTGAACTATATGGGGAAGAATTAAACAATCGACTGAGCAGATATGAATGTGCCTGGACCACGCACCCCTCACCAAGCCTCAATCCCATGTCAACTGTAATCCTGTTTCCCCTACACCGTGTTCAGAGCCTAACGATAGTTTTCTTGGATGTGAAACTACTGTAACTATCCTTTACCAATCTTTTCACCCTGAAAATTCACTTATCTCTGAAATATTAGCAAAGTATAATAAATGTTACCAATGGAAAAAAAAATGGGCAAAGGATCTGAATAGACATTTCTCAAAAGAAGACATACAAATGGCTAATGGGCATATGAAAAATGCTCAACATCATTAGTCATCAGAGACATGCAAATGAAAACTATGATGAGATATGATCTCACCCCAGATAAAATGGCTTTTATCAAAAAGGCCATAATGAATGCTGGAGAGAATGTGGAGAAAGGGGAATCCTCATACACTGTTAATAGGAATATAAATTAGTGCAAATGTTATGGAAAACAGTATGGAGGTTCCTAATAAATCTAAAAATAGAACTACCAAATGACCTAGTAATCTCATTGCTGGGGAATTTTGCATAACAAAAAGATCTACACTCCCATGTTTATTTCAACACTTTTCACAACTGCCAAGATTTGGAATCAGCCTAAATGTTTATCAGTGGATGAGTGGATAAAGAAAATGTGGTACATTTACACAATGGAATAATATACAGCCACAAAAAGAATGAAATCCTGACATTCACAACAACATGGATGGCATTGGGGAATATCACGTTAAGTGAAATAAGCCAAGCACAGAAAGACAAATCTCACATGTTCTCACTCATATGTGGGAGCTAAATACTACAGACAATTGATCTTATGGATACAGAGAGTAGGATAATGTTTACCATAAGCTGGGAAGCATAACAGGGAGGTGGAATAAAGTAGGGCTGGGTAATGGGTGCAAAAATATAGTTAGATCATTATATAGAATTAACAATATTTGATAGCACAACAAAATGACTATAATTAGCAATAAGTTAGGATATACTTTAAAATAGCTAAAAAAGTGGATTTGGAACATTCCTGACACAAAGAAATAATAAATACCTGAGGTGATAGATACCTCATTCACCCTGATTTCATTAATGTCTATTGTATGCATGTATCAAAACATCACATGTACTCTTTAAATATATACAGCTATTATGTACTCATAATAATTTAAAATTTAAAAAGAAAAAAATTTTTAAAGGACTCAAAAAAAAGACTACCAGAAAGAGCAAAATGAATGGTAGTCACTAAATGTGCTACAACTATGTATGCAGATAATCAGGAAAGTTCTGTTGTGTCACCTTCAAGAGCACACCACCTTTGCTGCATTCTAGGAATCGAAAAGCTTCTGCTCCTATCTCTGAAACTTCCTCTCTAGACCCATGATGCTCATGTCCTGGTGCTGGAACTCTACTGTCGAAAAACCGATGTCTCTACTATCTGGCTAGACAGTAAAAAATATCTGAAAGAATATGAGGATGACCTCTACCTTAACTCTACATTCCAAATACCACATCTTATTGCCAGAACCCAACTTCAACACAGAACAGTCTGCAAGGCAGACTGTGAAATGTTTTAAGCTTTCCAACTTCTATGATACAGAAACATAAATCATAATAGAAATTCACACTGATGTCCAGCCTCATATTTGCCTACTTCTGGAACATTTTCTTCAGTACAAATGTTTCTCTATCTCCTTCTAAAGTAATAATAACAATTCTTTGACAACATGTCTTCCTGCTATTATAATCTCATTGTTCTGGTGTATTTTACAGAAAAGGGCTTTGAGAAAGATTTTTAGACTTTCCTGTTCTACTTCCACATGTTCCATATATTCCTCTTGCTCCTCAAATTTGGCTTTGATGTTTTTCACTTTACTTAAAATAGTTTTGCCAAGAGCTAGTCAACTTTTATGCCGAAAATTCATTGTCAAACTCTGATGTGCTTTGGTTTTATTCAGACTCCCTATAACATTTGATACAGTTGATTACTTCTCTCTCTACACTCATCTTTTTTTCCTATGATATCATGTTTTCCTAGTTCTCTTCCTAATGCACTATTTTACCTAATGTTTCTCCTATCTCTTCGTTGGTCTCAACTGGCTTTTCTCTTGCACATACACACACGCACACACACACATACATATTCATATACACATTCTGCTTTTTTGTGATAAATCAATTTTATTTTTTTTATTTCTTGGGTTTATTTTTTCTATTGAATATTTTTATTTAATAATTTGTATGTTTATTTCTGAGAGGCCTTTTGTATTAGTCTGCTCAACCTGCCATAAGAAGATACCACAGGCTAGCTGGCTTAAGCAACAGAAATTTATTTTCTTACAGTTGGAGAAAGAAGTCCAAGATCAAGATTCCAGAAAATTTTATATGTGGTGAGTCCTCCTTTCTTGGTTTGCAGACAGCTGCCTTCTCTCTGGTCTTCATTTGTCTTTTCCTCTGTGAGCATGAGGAAAGAAAAAGGAGAGAGAGAAAAAAGGAGAGGGAAGAGTGGACTCTCTAGTGTTTCTTCCTGTTAAAAGTACACCAGGACTATCTGATTAGGGCCCCACTGTTATGTCCTCACTTAAATTTTATTACCTCTTATAGGCCTTATCTCCAAAAACAGTCACGTTGGGGGTTAGAGCTTCAGTATATGAATTTTGGGGGGACACAATTCAGCTGCAACACCTGTGTTTGATAAATGCCAGGTTTTCTGGTCCCACATGTATTGTTTTATTTCTGGCAAAAGGAAAATGTAGACTACTTATATTTCTTTTTATTTTCTGTAGTGGAAGTTCTTTATTTGTGATGATTAGGAAGATAAAGACAGGCAGTTTTATGCCTATTGCAAACTATTTCTTGATTTTTTTGGGTAATTAGTAAGTCATTATCTCCCCATTGACTTCTCTACATAGCAAGGGTAATTATAATCAAAAACCAATGTCATAGTTGATCTTTTCTCCCTATTTAAGATGCTTATACTAACTTTACCTTGAAGTATGCTAGCATTCTGCATTCCTAAATCCAAGGTTGATCTATCTGCACCTCAACTGCCTCAAAATGTATCCTGTACTCTTAGGCATCTCAGGAGGATCTGTGTTTAATAAGTAATTCCAATGAACTGTGGCAAGTGAGAAATGATATAATGCCAAGGAAAATATGAATGTTTACTACCATCTTAGAAATTTCCTTTTCTATGTTTTTCATGACAATTAGAAGTGAGATGGGCTATGACTCTCACTTCTCCAATTGGGATGGCTGTCTTTCCTTGGAGCTTTCAGTGACAATAATTTGCTTTACTCTATATTCTATTCATACCAAATAGAGAGTCAGTCTCATAAATTTTGAAACAAGAAATCATATGTGGAATCAAGAAAACTGTCTCACTGCTATTTTAAACAATCTTTAGAATATTTTTTATTTGTTTTAAACATTTTACATATGTAAGTCTCATCCCTCCAATACCTGCATTGAATACCTTGTAGATGCTTAATTATTCTAAAATGCCTATTTATGTATAATACAGCTAAGACATTGTGGATAACAAATTGTTTTACTACAGAGAATCAAATCCATACCATTGTACTATAAAACATAAAATGAGGCATCTATGAGATTACAGTTTCTGTAGTAATATAATGCATGTTTATCCAGTTTATGACTTTCAACAGTTCTCTATTACTTTGTCAAATAATTAGAATTAAATTTATCACTGTCTTAAATTCAACCCCTGATTATCAAAATATCAGTTTTCTTTTCCTATTTCCATGCTAATTATATTTCCTGATGAAGCTAGATCATTCCAGGGATAGTAAAGAAGCAAAATTTTTCATTGTTCTTAGGTCCTATACCTTTGTCTCAAGTACGTGGAATCTTAAGCCAAACTCTGCAATATTATGTTTTTCTACTTCCCCCTTTCTTAAAAGACAAGCCATAGCTCAGAGGATGACAGAAAGACTGTGGATATGGCTGGGACTCAGTCTTAAGCAGGCATCTATATTAACCACAACCAGTAAGCTACCTTTCTAGTCCCTAAAAAAATAGAAGAAAAGTCTCTGCAAATGTACACTATTATCATTGATTTTCTTATTATTTTAAAACTGTTATTATAAAACCTAAGCCTTGGTGAGCTAGGCTGCATTATGTGAAGGATTTTTCTATGCTTGAACTAAAAGCAGCTTCTCCTTTTTCCAGCATATACATAAAAAGAACAAGCCAGAATTTATTTCCTAAACCCTGGAGTTTAGTTTAAATAGCCCACCCATAATTTGGATTTTTCATCCTGGCTTCTCCTACTCTACCAGTCTTCAGCCTAGTGAGACTAAGATGACAATCCAAGAGAAAGAGTTCAAAGAAAGATAATGCCTAACTAACCTGGGGCTTTAGCTGTCCTCCTACATATGGTACAGACTCTGCTCCCAGGCACCAGGGACCACAAAATGTACTTATTTTGTCATTTTACCACAGTTCCAACCTTACTTATCATATAATTATATTTTCTAGTAATAATAGTTATCTAGTTACTTAGAGTGCTGACTGACATTGTCCCTGCATTTTAAGAAATTAATCAGATATTATTGAATATCCACTATACATCACACATAAGATAGATTTTGAGAAATCAAAAGTAAAACATACTGAAGCCCATTCCTTATAAATATAAAGAGAAATAGAAAATGACATTTATCCTAGAATTTTTATTTTATTTTCTATTGTTGTAGATAAAATACTATGGCAATAAGAATATGCAAGCCCAGAAATATGAAATGAATTAGTTAATATTCTTATAGTAGAGAAATATTTGACATCATCATCTAATAATGAGAAGAAATAATAATACACAAAGGTTTCTATCCATGAAAATCATTACAAAAAATCAAATTCAGGTATTCTTTTAGTAGGGAGCACTGAGCGGCAATGAAAAATAAAACGAAGAAAGAAAATGGCACAGAGCAATGTACAAAGAAATAATAGAAAAAATCAATAGAGAAAAGATTTAAATGGCTTAATGTGAAAATAATAATAACAGACTAAAGATTAACATAATCCACATCTTGACACATAATAGTTGAATTTTAGAGCACCAAAAGTAATGAAAATATACTATAAAACTTTATGTAGAAATGGAAAAAAAGACTTAAAAATATGAGAGTTCAGTTGACACCACATTTAAAAATTACCTCTGAATTATATTTAAAAAAAGGAAAGGATTTTAATCCAGGATTTGACATTCAGGCAGAGCTATCATTCAGATATACAACTGTCACAAATGGATGCTAAACCATTAGTTTTATAAGAAAGGGATCAAGCTGATAACACTAAACCCCAAAATGGTCTAAGTTTCACTCAGTACATGTCATCAGGTATTATTATGGATTTTTTGGTGTTGTGCAGTAGGGCATGCACACATCCTCTATCAGTATAAAGAAAATGAAAGAAATAGAAGTGAGTGCTAAACAATTAAAAAAGAAATGTAAAACTTTCCAAAGGAAAAAAAGATCAATTTCCTTCAATTAATAGGTAGAACAAAAAGGAGAAGATAAAGAAAATTATTAGATAATAGAAAAGAATATTACAACAGAAAACAAGGTGATGTTTAGAACATTTTTGGATTTTAATTTTCAAAATCAGGTGACAAAAGACGTTTTGAAGCCAACTTGGGAAATTTCAAAGTGAACTGGATAATATATTATATTAAGTAATTATTGCTAATTTTATTAGATGTGATAAGGGCCAGGTGAGATATATATATATATATATATACACACATGTAAATAATCCTTTCTTTTAAATTTTTTTTTATTTCAGCATATTATGGGGGTACAAATATTACGG
>VBSM01000529.1:80565411-80583034 GCA_008086735.1 Cheirogaleus medius
CAGGGGCAATATATGTAACCCTAACAATATTTGTACCCCATAATATAATGAAATTAAAAAAAAGAAAAAGAATCATAAAGTGCATTTAAAGATTGAATTAAAATATATTTCCCAGACTAATGCTCTTTAGAATAATTCTGTTATGCTTTAGTTAAAAATTCTAATTATAAAACTGAGACATTTAATATTAAGGTTAAAAATTTAGAATAAAAGGCAATTACTTTGAGATATGAAATATATAGAATGAACAGAAGAGAAATTAGTTTTGCACCAATACAAGAATAAAATGGGTTCCCATAGTACACCACAGAATCAAAATAAATTACATGAGTTTGCTGAAGTTTTTATTGCTTAAGGTGAAATACTTCATGTTTTTTTTGAAAGTCTAAATTAGAATTTGGTCATAAAGCACAAAAAACAGGATTCAGGTATAGCACAACTTACTAAGTTTTTTTCTAATTACTAATTTTTTTTATGTAAAACTTTCAAGAAGCTAGCAAAACTAAGTATTATAATATGAAGTCAGGGAGAGTTATATCTTTGGTTAATCTAAAAATAAACTCTTACCTTAACAATACAGATCTTTAGCTATTAATTCAGTTCTTGGGAAAAAAAGTGTCAAGAAAGAAACAAAGAATTACAGAATTAAAATCTCCTTTTAATATGTGGAATTTAAACATTAATTTGGTATTTTGAAATGACCTTACCATTCCAACGTAAAAAGAATGCAAATTTTTTGGTAGGTCAAAATATTGCATTTACCATTGGTACTAAATAGAAAAAATAACATTGACCATTTATTAGGAAGACAATGGAAGCATAATATAATTGTAGTGTTCTCCTTGCTTTATGAATAATCAATGGATGATTAAGTTTGCACAATTTCAATATTTAGGAGGTATATTAAGTTTCATAACATTTAAAATCAGAAAATTATGCAAGCTCTATTTTTATCACTGAAGAGTCATTTTTAATATTGGAGGTTAATTAAATTTGCTGTTCCAAACCATTAAGTATAATATCAATAATACCAGTGGAAGTCTATCTCTTTTGGTACCCAGAAACAAAATATTGAAAACCTATATAATAAAAAGAAAGAAAAGATAAATCCACACCTTACAGATAAGGTATGTACTGTCTGGGAGATAGGCATGCTTGTCAGGTAGTGCAAAGGCAATTTATGTAACCAAAGTGTTTGTATCCCTATGATACACTGAAATTTTTTTTAAAAAGTAACCGTTGTCAAAAGCAGAGAAGATAAATATTTGTTACGCATGTGTATACATTTGTACTTCAAAACTTTGGCAACAGAGAGCAAACCAAGTATATAGACTATTGAAATTGACCTCCACTGAATTAGGTCACCAAAGAAAACTTTTCACTCAGAGGCAGTGCTTGTTACCCCAGATCACCACACTTACTATAGTGAGGAAGAAAGTAAATTATGAATGTTCTGTGACTTTTTATGCTAAAGCTGTGTGTAATATCTGCATAAATAAGTAAAATGTAATTAACCAGTTTATTTAGCTTTATAATATTGGGCATATTGGTGTTTAAAAATATTGATAAACTGAAGAATTGTGAGAGTGACTTACATTTTATTAACAAGCTGAGATCAAGTCTCTCAGTCTGAGCCAAAAATTAGGAAAGTACTTATTTTGGTTTTCTGAATGCATGGTCATATTGCTTGCTTGCTCCTTTTTGTGTTATTTGTAATATATTGTTAAACATATTAAAATATTTTAAGAGAAGAAATATTATATTTTTGAATATAGATATTTCATTTCATTTTGTATCCCATTTTGCAGTATGACTAATCTGTGAACAGAATAAATTAACCATAAGAAATTAGTCAATATCAATGTTTTCATCCAGGTACATAAATAAAGTCAAAGTTCTTTGATAAATATATATTTGGGGAATGGGAATCAAAGTAATAACTCTCGAACAAACAGAAACCTAGGATCATGAATGACATCTTTGGAAAAAAACAATATATTTTTAAACTATGAAGTGTTCTTATCATTCAGTCTTACTTGTTTATTGGGAACATATTCTGAATTCAAAGAAGTATTGTTTAAACAGCTTTATTGAGATATAATTCACATACTATGTGTGCAAACATTACCACTATCAATTTTAAAACATTTTTGTCACCTCAAAAAAAGCCTTTTACCCTTTACTTATCACCCCTCTAAACCCTCAATACACCCGATCAACCACTAAGCTACTTTTTGTCTCTATCGATTTCCCTCCTCTGGATTTCCATGTTAATGAACAGGATGCCATCTTTTGTGACTAGCTTCTTTCAGTTAGCATAATACTTTTAAGTTTTACCTATGTAACATGTACCAACACTTCATTTCTTTTCATGGTTGAGTAATATTCCATTATATAGATGTGCCATATTTTTGTTTATTTCTCTGTTAATGGACATTTAGGTTATTTCCAAATTTTTGCTCTTATGTATAAATTTGCTATAAATGTTCATGTACGAATTTTTGTGTACACATATGTATCATTTCTCATTGGTATTTACCTAGGAGTGGAATTGCTAGGTCATATGGTAACTCTATGTTTACTCATTGAGGAGTTGCCAGACTATTTTTCAAAATGGCTGCACCGTTATATGCTATGATTGGTAAGTGAGAGTTTGGGTATTTCCATGTCCACATTAACATATTTTATCTGACTTTTTTAATTTGAGCCATTCTAGTATGTCATGTCACATGTTTTTCATTTGTGTTTCCCTGACGAATAATAACATTAGTATCTTTCATGTGATTATTGGCCATTTGCATATTTTCCTTAGAGAAATGTCTTCTCAGAACCATTGCCCATTTTGTAATGGGGCTATTTGTCTTTTTATTATGGAGTTGTGTTATTCATATATTCTAGATACAATTTGCTTGTCAAATATATGATTAGCAAATATATTTTCCCATTTTGTGAATTGGCTTTTCACTCTCTTGATGATGTCCTTTGAATCGCATTTTTTTTTATTTTGATGAAATCCAATTTACCTATATTTTTCTTTTGAAGCTCATGCTTTTGATGTTGTATCTAAGAATACTTTGCCACATCCTTGGTCTTTAAGATACTTTATATTTTCTTCTAAGAGTTTTAGAGTTAGTTTTTCCATTTAGGTTGTTGATTCATTTTGATTTTTTTTATATGAAATGACTTAAGGATACAACTTAATTTCACAGGTGACTATCCATTTGTCCCCAAACCATTTGTTGAAAACTATTCTTCTGTTGAATTGTCTTGGCACTCTTGCTGAAAATTAGTTAACCATGTATGTACTGGTTTATTACTGGACTTTCATTCTATTTTATTGATCTGTATGTCTGTCCTTGTCCCAGTGCTACACTGTTTTGATTATTATTGTTCTGTAGTAAGTTTTGAAATTGGAAAGTCTGAGTCCTCCTACTTTGTTCTTTTTTTTCAAGATGACTTGGGTTATTATGGACTCATTGCAAGTCCATATAAACTTTAGAATCTGCTTGTCAATTTCTATAAAGAAATAATAGGAATTTTTGAAAGGGATGGCATTGAATGTATAGACTAATTTGGGGGAAATTACCTTCTTAACAATGTTAGGTCTTCCCATCCAAGGACATAAAATGTGTTTCCATGTATGTAAATCTTCTTAATTTTCTTTTAACAATCCTTATAGTTTTCAGAGCATATGTTTTGCACATCTTTGGTTAGATTTATTCCTAAGTACTTCATTCTTTTAATGCTATTAAGAACCGAACTATTTTCCTAATTTTATTTTTGGATTACTCTTTGAAAGGATATAGAAATACAAATGATTTATGAATATTAATCTTGGGTTTTATAAACTTACTGAACAATTTATTAGTTCTAATATTTTTAGTGGATTCCAAATATTAGTGCTAATATTTTTAGTGGATTCTGTTCATATTAATTGTGTACTCTGCAGCCTTTCTGAACTAAATTATTAGTTCTAATATTTATTTTAGCAGATTCTATATACAAGACTATGCCATCTGTGCAAAGACATAGCTTTACTCCTTTCATTCCAATGTGGATGCCTTCTATTTCTTTTTCTTGAGTAATTGCCCTAGCTAGAATTCCCGGTACAACGTTGAATAGAAGTGGCAAAAACAGACGTTCTTGTCTTGTTTCTGATCTTAGGGGGAAGACAATTAGCCTTTCACCATTAAATACAGAGCAATAAAATTTCAACCTATTGAAGCTACTCTTTGTGTATATGATAGACAGTATTACCTAGAAGTTAAGTTTGTGGGAAATGGGATCAAAATACGCAATCCCAAAATATGACATTTTGGCATAAGAAATATTTTGTGCTGAAGGCAATTGAGTAATAAGGCACATAGGAAAACTCTCTATCTTACCCCTTTCTGCCCAAAGGCAGAATATAAATTCATCTTTGTGAAGATGTTTCCTTTCCCCTTCCTCACACCAGGAGAAGGAAAACAAGAATTATCACTGGAGACAGGAAATGGGTACTGAGCTGGGTCTTCACCAACAAACTTTACTAAATAAATAATCCTTATCTTCCATCAGTTTTCCCCATGTGTTTATCTTCCCAAATTTACTGTCCCTAGAAGTCTAAACCCCTTTTCCTTGATCTTGACATACCTCTACAAATTTATTGCCCTCTCTTAAATGGTACACATGCCTCAGTTTTAACCACCACTTTGAGTAACTCATTACTGAATTCTCCTACTTGTAGAAACATTCTATTGATAAATAAACTGTGTGTTTTTATCCTCCTGTTAAAGGGCCAATTATTAGTTTGCTTTGTGGGCTCTAGGCACTGAACATAAGAGGGTACTGGAAGGGTTATTTCCTCCCATACATAAGTTTTGAAGCAGATCAGACCTGGGTTCAAATTCCAGATCCATCGCTTATTGGCTATATAACCTTGGCAATGTTACATAGCCTCTTTGCATTCAGTTTCCTTATCTGAAAATGGAAATTATAATAATACCTCACAAAATAAGGTTTATAAAGATAATGTTTTTTGTACAGTACTTATTATACAGTAGAATTTTAATTAATTTTAAAATTTTTTATTTTCTTTGAAAGCGAGAGAAAGTCATTCTTCTGTATCAATGGTCAGAAAAATGTACTATCCTTAATAAAATGAAGCTATTATTGAGCATATTGAGAAATTAATTAATGTTAGATCTTAAGAATGAGGAAATTGCATTATAAAACACCGGTAATACTGCTTGAAATCAATTTTTAGGCAATCAATAAATATTGGTTAAATAAATTATTTACCTATTGAAAATACAGTTATATCAAGTGGAAAATGTTCTTGTAAGATGTTTCAAATATTCAATAATAATTTTGTAGAAATCATTTGGTTGCTTAGAAAAAAATCAATTTGCCTTTTCCTCTTTTAAATGCCTTTGTGCATGCATCCACATCCGAAGAAAGATCTTGATTAGTTTAAGTCAATCCATATATTGTTTATAGATCAGGAGCAGGAAGGTGACATAATATGGCTCAATCAGAGTTAAAAGAAGCATTTTCATTCAATATTTGGGGCCGTGACTTCTCTCACCTTTCTAGAAGTGAATAAGAAAGCATCCCAACCCAGCAGCTAACTACCTCCAGATGCCAATATTGAGCATTCAGAGCAGAGAGATTAAATAACACTTGACTTGTTTATATCATTGAGTTGCTATTGTAAATAGTCTAAAACATTTCTGAACTCCCCAGTATATAAGATTTCTTGTTTAAGCTAATTTAAGAAGAGGTTTTGTGTTAAAGCATTCATAATGATGAATAATCTATGACAGTGATATAGCTTGGATATTTGTTCTGTCCAAATCTCATATTGAAATTTGTTCGCCAATGTTGGTGGTGATGCCTAGTGAGAGGTGTTTGGGTCATGAAGGTGGATCCCTCATAAATGGCTTGGTGCCTTCCCTGTGGCAATAATTGAGTTATTGTTCTACTAGTTCTCACAACACCTGATTGTTGAAAAGAGCTTTGCACATCCTTCTCTCTCTCTTACCCACTCTCTTGCCATGTGACACACCTGCTCCCCCTTTGCCTTCTGCCATGATTGAAAGCTTCCTGAAGCCAGCAGCAGCAGCAGATTCCAGTGTCATGCTTCTTGCACAGTCTGCAGAACCATAGCGAAATAAACCTCTTTTCTGTATAAATTACCCAGCCTCAGCTATTCCTTTATGGCAATGCACAATAGACTAACACAAAAAGCAGTATGGTTTTTAACACTTAAGTAATGAATATTACTAAAATATTAATATCTTTGGGGAAAAACCTCAATAGAAAGCTTTGCTCATATACAATTAATGAAACTCACAACATTTTTAAAGTTCTAATTCTTATTTTAAAAAGTAAGCACAGATTTAGAGATTATTTCAAAATTTAAAGAATCAAATACTGTCCAGGTTACACAAACTCTCTAAAAATTTAGCCAAAAAGGATACATCCCAAATGATTTGTGAAAATATCACTACCCTGAAACACAAACCTGTCAAATATGGTCTCCCACAAATCTGGTCTAACCTCATTATGAATAAAGGACTAAGAGAATCCAAATGAGATAGTAACATATTGAATAAAAATCACATTAAAAGTGAGCAAACAGAGTATGAATGTAGGGGCTGGGCCTAGAAGAAAGGATGGATGGATGGAAAGAATGTGAGCAGGGTGAATGAAGAGTCAGGTGTAAACACCTGCCTGAAGCTGCTTGTTTGCTGCGTGCAAACAGCTGAAAACAGCTGACCTGTATGGAAGTTGTTAAAGAAATTAGCAAACGGCCTTGACCTTTTAAGCGTGTCCTTGGAAATAAATATCGGGAGGAACTTAGCTGAGGAGGCCATTTTGTTCTTCAGACTTTGGCCTCTCCCCTTCTCTCAAAACACATAGTGTTATTTATTCCTTTGCTACCAAGCTCAGGTGTGAAAAGCACCCGCTACAGTTGAATATTGTCTTAGGCCCCTAAGGGGAGCCCAGGCATCTTTCTAACCTCATCCTATCTGTAGGCACAAGGATGAGTAATACAGATACAGGGGCCAATCAAATACAAACTACAAACTTCTATTTAGGATGATGATAATAGGTCAAAAAAAAAAAAAAAAAACCTGGGATACTTTTAAAAAATACATCTTCTCAAGCCCTGTCTATGGAAATGCGAATTCATTACATCTGGCAAAAGGATAAGTTATACACATTTTAAGAAAACAACCTAGGCAGCTCTGATGAAGACTCACTGTCTTAGATGAATAAGTTCATTGGTATAATGAAGAAAAAAATAACCCACCTAAAATGCAGCCTCTTCTCTCTTTCTTTTCTGACAAGTTGTTAGAATTTATTAATAAACCAATAGAAAAAAGGATAAGAGTATTACATAGAAAATAAATGGTAACACCTAGATGTACATTGGGCAACATCTGAATGAAACTTTATAGAGATTGAATTGCAAAAGAGAGAGAGAGAAGAGAGATCCTACTGCTAAAAATAATTCAAATATTCTAACTCAAAGAGTTAAGAGTTCTAAATGGCCAGGCAAACATTATGGTCAGTAGGATAGAAGACCTCAGACTTAGGTTCAGGAAAAAAAAAATATTAGTTGAAGTTAGGAAAGATAAATTCAGAAATTTTGTGAACAATGGAATCAACTTAAAGACAGATTTTGATCTTCCAGTCAAAAGATGCTACAGACTGAGCAAATTCTATACATGACAGGGAAGAAAAATATATCAAAGTTTTGAAAATTCAACTTGACCTGCTGGAATGAAAATAAGAACAGTAGAAAGGAATAAAAATAAAACATTCAGAGAGATAAGGTCAGGGCCACCTACAGCAGGGAAAAAGTTGCCTGAAAGAAATGTTACTCCTGTCATTGGTGTTCCAAGGTTACTCTATGCCAGATTAAAAAAAAAAAATTCAGATAAATGGAAAATTTTTAAGATGGAAAACATGGGACATATTTATATTTATTTAACAATATAAGAATATTGTATAATTCCCAGTGAGCCCCCAGACCTCCAGACTTAGTTAAGTAAGGAAAATAGGAACTTTTGCTTTGGGAACCTATTAAGGGAGTTTCTCTACTACAGATAAGTGTGAACAATTCTCTTGCCAGGGACCTAAACAACTCCAGAACAAAAGCAGTGACACACAGAATATTTGGGGTAGAGAAATACAGAAAAAAGTAAGAGATTGTGAATATGGAAAATAAACAGGCCATGAATCCTACTTAGAGAATTATCTGTGGTATATCTTGATTAACCTGCTCATGGAAGAATCAGGGATAAAGACCCATTCAATTAAGCATTGATGGTTTGGAAGCAAAATTGATTGACATCCAGAACATCATAAAGCCCAGAGGAAGAGAAAAAAACTTGTTGATTGGCAATTATACCACTGCAAATTTTTGTATTTTCCAGATAACATCGGCGGATGTAGAACTTCAGATTCCTCTTCAAGGAATGATTTACTGTGCAGCTGTGAGGAATATGGTTTTCTGACAGCCTCCAGCTGTTAGCTTCTTTCAAATCGACTTCCACATTCAAGTCAATGTCATAGTCTTCTTAGGGTGGCCCTAGCCATTGATAGTGACGGTAGTTCAGAATGAGCTTTTCTGGGAGTGAGACCCAGCCAAAGACTAAGCAAGATTGTAATGCTAGGGCCTAGCCATTTCTGCCCCCAAGTTGGGACTTTTCCATTAGACAATATTTGTTCCAGGGCTCCAACATCATGATCTGATGGCTCTTAATGGCTAAACTTGCTTTCTACCTTTTTATTTCATAAGTGTCATTCCCCAATAAACCTTTTGCACTCTTGACTTCATCTCCATGTTTTCTTCCTAGAGAACCCAACACAACACAAGGGATAGCAGATTGAACTAAGAGAAGGTTTGCTGTTATTTATTTTGTTTGTCTGAAAGCAAAGTGAAATTCTGTTTTTGTTTTTTGGATTCTTATTCAACATTATACCTCCAGAATGTGAGATATATAATAACAACCTCAGGTGAAATTCATCAAATTTGTATGTTAATGTTTAGGTAATAGACTTTATTTTTTTTTATTAGGTAGTAATAATAGTAGTAGTAACTTTATTTATTTTTACTCTCTACCTACCCCAGTAGAAAGTAAAATCTGTACAGGCAGGGACATATTCTTGTTCTTCTTTTTTAATCATTATTACTGCAGTATACTCAGTGCTTCAAATTGTACCTATCACATGTAGGAAACGTTTTAGAATGAATGAACAGTTTTATTAGCAGCCTAATCAAGCTTTCTATCTCTTACTACAATATGACAACATGTTTCAAAAATTTACTGTCAAATAAAAAAGAAATAAAATGAGGAATTTATAATGCAATATTATATAACTCAATAGTGTAAATAGAAAAGCACAATTACATTAGAAGGCCCTGTGTAGTAATCAGACATTTATATACACATTTAGAATCACTATGAATATAAAAGCTACAGATGAAAACTGGTTTAGTGTGTTGTATGGACAAATATGTTTGCAACATTGATATAATATTTAGAAAGAATAAAATACTTTCAGAGAAGTTCCAAACAAAGCAAACTCTCTCAAATAAAGTAGTATTCCTGAAAAATTCAGAGTATATTAAAACTGTATAAAAATTGTTTGTGTTTATATATGTCAAAAAGAGTTAAGTTCTATGTGCTTATAATTTTAACGAGATTTTATATATAAAAAAGTGTTTTAGTAAATGGCATATCACATGCAAAAGTTAATAATTTAAAATCAACTTTACATAGATATAATTTACATAGAATAATATGCTTCTAGGTATCCATTTCTTTAAATGTTGACAAATGTACTCACCTGCATAACCACCACCACAATCAACATAGAACGCATTTCTATCACTCAAAGAATTTCCTTGTGACCTTTTCTTGTCAACTATCCCCCAACCCTGGGGCCCCAGGCAATAACTGCTTTGCTTTTTCTCACTATATATTAGATATGTATTTTCTAGAGTTCATACGAATCAAATGCAAATATATTTATAAATAAAATGAAGGCATTGGAGGATATCCAAAAATCTCATGGGACACAGAAGAATCTTTCATTCTGTGACTCCTCATGAGCATTCCAGGACATAATATGAGTGAATTGGGATTCAGCTTGGAAAGTTTCCCCCAAAATCTATTATTTACTACTACAAGGTTCCTATTTCTAGTATTAGGTAAGCTGGTCTAGGTCTGGCAAAGATAGAACAGATGTAGCAGTCTCCAGTCAATGAAGACAGGAGTGTGGTCACCCAAAGCCGCCATCAGTGAGTCATATAAATAAGTCGGAGCTACTTTCCTTAGTTTTTTGTTTGTTTGTTTGTGTTTTTTGGCAAACAGAGAGTTCCTCAACAGAAAATGAAATTGGATGCAGAAAAACAACCTTTCTTAAACTAAGTGGCAAATGGCAGCAGTGACAGGAAGGTGACATTCATCTTACATTCACCTTCCAAATCTATAGCAAGAGTATTTCATTGGAGTAACCTAAATAAAAATATCTGAACCTATCTTTAAGGAAATCTGTAGAATTAAAATTAATTCTCCCAGCTCCAATATGGATTGGGAGAGGGAGAACAGTGAGAGAGGTTGAGTGGGAATAGGAATGGATGTAAACTGACAATAAACAATAGGCAGCAAATCTAACATCCCTGTTCCCTTCCAGTTAAATGTCTGTTCCAGCATTCTCTTGTTATTGTGAAACTAAGAATGTCCCTGCAAATGTCCAAAGTGCCCTGTAGTTAGCAATCCCACCATTATTGAGCATTACTGGTTTAGAAGTAACTTGATATGGTAGTCACGTTTGTCTATGAAATCAGCTTGAGTTTTATAGTATTGTATGTATGAGGCTCTGAGGCAACAAAAATGGGGCCAAGGAAATACCTGAATTTGGGAGAAATCAAACTTCCAATGTGATAAAGAAAGTAAATCACATTATGATCTTTGTTGGATCTGTTGAAAAAGAAATCAGAACTCCAACTAGGAGTCTAACTGGTCTCTGACCCAAAATGAGCAAAACAAGGATAACCTTGGAGAAGATAAATCTCTGTGCCTGTTTTAGGAACTTTACATTCTCTTCAGGAAAATATAAAGAAAACAGAGTATTCAGTCTGCTGAGATTTAATTGACGGGATAAAGAGAAAGCTTTCATGGTACAAAGTTTCATATTATTTGGTCAAAGAGAGTGTTGTCTTAGTTTGTCATTAAATATTAACTAAGACTTGAAAATTTTAATTGTACATTAAGGAAATGAGCTATTTAAAAATTTCTTTTTTATTGTAATATTTACAGGAACTGATGTTGGTTGAGTTGCCAGAATCCTGTGGAGAGAAACCGTCACATGAGAAACTGTTGCAGATGGGAAAAGTGAAATTGAGTAAAGAGACAACCTACTCCACTAAATTGCCAGAAGCAGTTGCCAGGAGACACACTACATACTTTTTTTTCTCTTTTTGTAATTTTAAAGATGGATTAACTGGTTTTTAGCAATGATTATGCAGGGAAAGGAGTTTTTAAAGCAACTGGCTTTGAATTTTGGAAGTTTCAATAAAGTCTCACAAGATCTCACATCATTAAGATAAGATAATTTTCTTCTATATCTGATGGCCACTGTCCAAAATGCTTGATGGCTAATTCTATAATTTCAGATTTAGCTGACATAAATACTTTAATAAAAAAATCCAAATGTGTTTAACTTTTACTATTTACTTAATTTATCTTAGGTATATGTATTAAAAAGTCTTAAAATTTAGAGGAAGGAGTATTATGAGGGCCTCATCTCACTCAACAGGGAAATAAATAGGGCCAAAAAATGATCAAATAGCTTGCAAAAGGTCGTAGAGCTTAGTGGTACTAGAATTAAGCCCAGAATCTAAGTCTATTATTCTCCTTCTGTGTTGTAAAATACATTACATTTTCATCCTTACTTGTCCAAATATTAAGGCTTAGGTTCTTCCTGCTGGTAACACTAATTTACTAATTCTGGAAGATTTTTTCTAATGGATATATATTTATCACTTTTTGGTCAGCACGTATAAGGAATAACTTTGCATATATACAGACACACATTATATTAATTTTTTGTTTTTATAAATTTTTAAACATATACACTAAAAACAAAAGTCTTGAATTCTTATTCCTTTAGGTAAAAGGTAATACTATAATAATTATTTTTGATTTTTTAAAAATCAAGCCTTATATATGTTATCAAATGAGAACTTAATTGAAGTAACAGAAATCATCTCTGGCTAATTTAAGTAGAAATCATCCTTACAAAAAGAAGCAGGATAGCACATAGAATCTTTCCAAGAGGGCTAAAGAACCAGAACTGGAGGCTTCATAGCTATGAAAAATTATTCAGAGTTACATGACAGAGATGTTTATATGAAGACATTGTTGCTGATCTATAGTAGCTTTTGTTGCTAACAATTAATATTCAACTTAAAACTCTATTGCAACCTCTGAAATCTGGGTACTTCAACCTTTGCTGCTGCAATGATTGCTCAAATCTATTACCTGTAATTCTTTTACCTACCTTTTAATTCCAGTCCAGATGTAGAGCAATTGGTGGGAGGGGTCAAGATGACACACCTGAGCCCTCACTGTAAAGGAACCTGAGAAAGTTGAGTACATGTGCTTTGTAATAAAAGATGCATTCATGCAGAAGGGAATCTTGAAACTTTGAAAGCAGGTCTGGCTTTCTGATGAACATGGTAGTTTGAAATGCAGATGGTGGCTTATCTTTTACCAATGAGATGATAGAGTAGCCATGAAGATGTTAGTGGACTAGCAAAAGTGGACTTTTTAAGAAAGTTCTCAAGGAAAACAAAATGAACCTACTATGGCCTACTGTGAGGGGCAAGTGATAATATGTCACTGGAAAATCATGAAAAAAGGGTGCATGCTCCTGAAGAAGAACAAAGTGTCTGGAGGTTAAAAACAAAAGAAAACAACAACAAAAATATATATTTTCTCAGTATATATAAGCTACAATGTTAGTAAATGTCAGAAGTCAAGCCAACATAAAAATCAGATTATAAATCTGTTACAAATTTAAAAATCTGTTGATCTACTTGAAAATAATAGGAACAATGAGAAATGGGACATTAGACAAAAATTCATATTTTTGCCATCCATCCTCCATTATTAGAGAGATATTCAAAAGTGACAGAAAGAAGAAAGCCAAAGAAGTAGCCAAAGTGTGGAAGACCCTGAGACTCCCATCTTGTCATAGGAAAAGAAACCATCCAAAAAAGAAAAAAAAAATTCACAAAGGATCACTTCTCCTATTAGATAACCATACATCCCTCATGCAAATATTGACTTCTCAGAAAATGGCACCTATATTCAAAATTGACTTGAGATTGAATTTGGGGGAAAACAGAAGCAAATTTTAATGAACAGCAAGATAGGTTTCTCCTAATATTTCTTAACCAAAATATGTACGAGTAAGATATGCATAAACTAAGGTAATTTAATGAGAATTCTTGGCAAGAGTTGAAAGTCACGTTGCTTTTCCTCAGTTTTCATTCAAAGCACATTTTAAATAAGTAGGCACTTAAAATTAAGTTACAAGTTTCTGTATTTTTAAGATGCCTGAAAATGAGTATCAACTAATTTATACTTTTGTGCATAATAAGATTACAATGTTTGACCAAAATAAAACAAACATCTATTAAAATGGGACATTTACTCAAACTTTAAGATATCCTATCTGATTCCAGGACAAATATTTTAATGCAATTTAAACTAGTTGACTAAAGAATCATTTTGGGAACAGATATGAATTGGAAATTGAGTAGATATTTGAATCAATAAAACACACTTCTGGAGATAAACTATGACAGAAATCTAAATATTGAATAGAGATGAATGTAAAAAGTTTGTCCTAGAGAATAAAAGTATAGTTTGTAAAGGATAAAAATAAACAAAATTGGTTAAGAAAACATGTTTTAAAATCACTTTACATTTTATACTTGAGCTAGAATTGGTTAAAAAAGAATTAAATACAATATTAGAAGCTTTTCTTTTCTAATTTTCACAGGTAGTCTCATAGAGTTTTTCACCAAGTAGAAGTGAATATTACATAGACATGTTTTTATTCAGAAGACTAAAAGTAATGTTGATAATTTAATCAAAGTATCCTCTCAAAATTTATAATAAAGGATTTCAATGTCCTTTAGATTCTATTATGGCAGAAATTATGTTGAAAAAACAAGGAGGTCACATCATTGTACAAAAGACAATGACATCATTCACAAAGGAAAAAATAAGAGGGCAAAAGTATACCGAGGAAATGGATTATAATATGCTTAGAAATTTCAGGTAAGAAAAGAGTGTTTATATTTAGTCAAAACACTACTGAAGAACAAGAATAATAATACGGATAAGGCTTTTTATTTTCTTATTTCTTTTTATTTCTTATTTGTGAAACTTGATAAAAATGAAAACAATACAGAGAAAAATAAAAGATACTGAATAGGAGGCTGTCTGAAGCAAATCTCTGAACATGAAAGGAGAAAATGGAACATAGTTCTTTGGTTAACCTAAAAGTGAACGCCCATCAAAACGAGTGCATCAACATAGATGACACAGAAGAGAAAATAATTTACGGTATTGCTAGTAATTAAAATACATTTATTCACATTGGAACAAATACAATCACTGGGCTTAACATTTAGTGTAAGATTTATGATAATGCAAAACAAATAAAATATATTATTATTCATTACAGGTAGCTGTATAAATGGCTTTTTTTAATTTAATGCTCAGCCTAAGATACTCTTGCATGCTGAGGAAGGAAAGTAACAATATTCATTACTGAAACTCAAATCTTATTTTGATAATCATGCTGACAGGCAAAACAGGACTAAAGATTATATTTTATATAGCTTGTCCTTATTTTCCAAAATCTAGAAAATCTTTATACCCTTCTTCAGAGATATTCACAAATTGCTGAGACTTTGACATGTTTAAATAGTAGTAAAGTGTTCAAAATATCAAAGAATGATATCTTGTATCTTTAGCATATTTTGGCTTCTAAGAAATCTATTTCTGTCTCCTCTCTGTATTTCATTGTATAAAACACAGACAATCTAACTTAAATAATTATCTACTTTCTCTACCCTTTAGGGAAATTGCTCTTTTCTTGCCACGTTGGAAGCCATTTCTATGTCCTTCCAGGCACTTTATTACTCTCCTGGAAAACAACATAATGGAGGCAAATACTTAAAGGGGACAGTGTTGATAGCAGAAGTTACAGGATAGATACAGTTAATACAAAAATTCTAATGGATTGAAAATGTGTAAATATCACATGAGCTGTTTAGCCTGAAAATGCTTTTAATTTTATTTAAATTCAAAATCACTAGTTTATAAGACACATAAAGACAATATATGAATTCAATTGAATTGAATGGAACAAGTCATTTTTTTTTATTTCAGCATATTATGGGAGTACAAACCAGGTTATGTACATTGCCCTTGCCTCCCCTTGCCTCCCCTCCCCCCTAGAGTCAGAGCTTCAAGCATGTCCATCCTCCAGATGGTGCACATTGCACTCACTATGTATGTAAATACCCATCTCCTCCTACCCCCCACCTGCCCGACACCTGATAAATGTTGTTTTTCTTTTTGAACATTTTGGTTACATTTTATATTTTTGCCTCTTCCTAGCAAGGGTTAGATGTATGCCCTTCCCCTCCACAATGCTCACCACATCCCTCAGATGTGGGACTACCTCTGCAACCCCCAAAGAATAAGTCATTTTTTGCACTGAAATTCCATCAGGATTGAGTCGCATTTTAATATTGTAGATACAGCACATTATTCCATTTGAAACACATAAACCAAGAGCCAGGATGAAAATAAAGCTGAGAATGGTAACACTGAACAAAATTATATAATCACAACTTCCTTTAAAAACCATAATGTTTTTATTTACTTGTCCTAAGCAAAGATTCCTGTAGAAATTTTTTTCATTTTTTCCTAACAGACAACAATATTCCTACTGACCTTTCCCTCTGCACTTCAAGAATGCATGTTCAGGTCTAACTATAAAGAAGATATAAAACTCCTGCAGTGCATTCTCACAAAATTTCAAAATATGCTTGCAATAAACTGTTCCCCAAATCACAATCCCAGAGCAAAAGAATTTATATACCTGATAAGTAAAATGAAAATGAGGGAAAAACATTATTTTCTCAAGTTAAAGCTCCCACTTCTATAATATTGATGGGACTTGATAAAGATATAGTTCTAATAGAAATCATGTATACTATAATATGTCCTGGTCAAATCAATGAAGCGGTGAAGTAAAAAAATGGGTTCAGCCAAATGTACAGAGAAGACCAAGATTTAAGTATTTATCAGTTTCTTAAGGAAGTAGGAATGGAAATTGATTTCAAGGCCCATTGATGATTACTTATATTTGGTTGTACATTAATGTGTGGAATAAACTCTATAACATTTACATTGAAAACATATATTTTTTTAATGTTGGTGATGGGAATGATCTTCCAGAACAAAATAGAAGATTGACTGGGAGAAAATAAATGCAAAAGATATAAAACAAAAAAGTTAATGTTAATTTTGAAAGAAACAAACAAATTTATTGAAAGGATGAATAACAAATATTTACTCAATTCACAAAAAGTAAATATGAAATACCAACAAAAATATGAAAGTATTTACAGATTCAAAATTTATCAAGGTCATGCAAATTAAGTCAATATTAAAATGTTAATAATTGCTTATTAACAGGCAAAGGTGTCCAGTGGAGAAAGTTTAAATTCATAGCAGCTTGTGGAAGGTCATTTTGTCAGCATTTATCAGAATGTAAGGAGCACATATTCTTAAATACAGAAATTCCATAAGTAATTACCCATTTTTCTTATTATGGCCATTTAATAATTACTGCTATCCTAACCAAAAAGCATTATTTATTTAAGATTTATATATGAAAAGATGAAAATTGAAAGATCTTTGTAGCTTTAATCACTGGATTAAAAACATACTATTCCTCTCTTCAAAATAACCTGTTATAAAAAGCTAACATATCCTCAGATCTTATCCCATTTAATGTAGTATGGTTTTGTGGTCCCTGCCTATGGGTTACTTGCCCTTGTCATTTTTATATACTTTCACACAAGAGCATTTTAAAATAACCTAATTCAAAATAAATTAATGGCTATACAGATGTTTCATGAGCTGGAATTTTAAAAAACAAAACCAAAATAAATGTAAGTGTTAAGATTTAAATTAATGAATAATTAACAGATAAATAAAAAGTAAAAACTAAAATGTTACTTGCAATGGTTAATTAAAACATTACACTTAATCACCATTTGATCTTAAGTAAAGCTTAAAAATATATTAAATACTGTCAAAAGATTTAATGACTTGTAAACTGGCATTCTGAATAGAACCTTTCATATATAATTTACCAGCATTATCCTATATGTTATGGGAAATTGATGAAAATTAAAACGAGAGGTTCATTTTATTTAGCAGAAACATTTTTATTGCATTCTTTTGTGTTGCTTTCTGCAGATTTAGGAAAACAGTTGCATGCATTGTTAACTAAGTTAAGCTGAAGT
>VBSM01000529.1:80583134-80638511 GCA_008086735.1 Cheirogaleus medius
CTGCAGATTTAGGAAAACAGTTGCATGCATTGTTAACTAAGTTAAGCTGAAGTAGGTTTATTGACAGTGTGTCAAAAATGTAAAATTAAAAAATCATTTTTGAATGTCAAATGGTCTTTCATTTCTCCACCTTGAGATTCGTGTCTCTATTTTTTTTCTATATTTCATGTCTGCTTGTTCTTTCAACCACCTTGGAGTGTAGCCAGACACTGCATCCGACAGTGTGAATATGCCTGCTGTATTCCTGTTTGATCCTCTTTGCTTTATGAGTCGGTTTCTTTGTGGCTGCCTACTTGTCAAGCCATTCTTATTCTTCAAATCTTTATATATAATTTTTAAATAAGCTATGCACATCTCAGAACGATGATTTTTTCACAGATTAATCACAATTAAATAGCATAAACACTGCTGCTTATGTGTTTAACATTGTAAGGTCAAATATATATTTATTCAATTGCAACCAATTAGATTCAAAATACTCAGATTATAGGTTCAAGAAAGCTGTTTGCTTTCCTTTGAATTAAATACGTAGATTTAAGAATCTAGCTCAAAAAATGTGTTTAGCATTTGTAAGCATAGCAAAAGAGGATATATTTTGATTACTTACCTAAAATGCAAAAAGCAAAATCAATACATTTTATTCAATGGATTATTACACTAAGATGTACAAAACTTTATTCTCATGTTGTTTGACAGTTAGGTAGTCATAGTTCTTTTTCACCTAGGAGAAAATGCAAGCTTCTCTCTTATTTAAGTCTTTTCTGTTTTTATTAACACTTATTAAAAGGAAGATACTCTATAATCAGAGATGTTTTATAAAACCTGGCACTTGTCATGTAGGAAAAAATTGATCTTTAGTTCTATGCCTCATACAACCTGAGGCATAAAGTAATTGTCAAGAAATGCAACATCTATTGTATCTTGGAGCTTAAATCATTCACCTTAAAGTCTCTTTAAGTTATAATGTAAATATACTAGTCAATGGTAAGAAATCCATTTTAAAAAATATTCTCAGCAGATTATTAATAATGTTACTCTTGATAAATTGTATAGAGAATTACAAGGCCACCCTAGGACTGAAAAAAATTTTTTACAATACGGACGAGAATAATCCATCTTAACCAAGTCTAGTAAAGGTCAGATAAAAGAGAATTTAAGTAAACTGTACACTTTTATAAGCTGTTGTTAAGGTCAACTCAAGTTAATATTTTTTGGTCCTAGAGTGGTAATAGAAAGAAAGGGCAGACATGTCCAGAAAAGATAATGAAAAATAAATATTTTTTATCATAAACCAGGAAACAATTTATTTTCAGTCTCAGATACTATTGAGAGCTTAAGCTCATTCTTCCACAAACTTAAAGTTATTACAATGATATCAAAACAACAAGAATAATGAGTAACAAATTTGCAAACTAACTTCTCTAAAACTATGAGTGATTTGTAACCCCGGACCAATACACATGAGGAAGGGCTATCAAACTTACTAAAGGTCAAACTAAGGTGTGTGAAGATACTGAAGAAAAGTGAATGCAATTGCAGTTCTCAGAAATAATTAGCACAGAGTAGTTGTCTAAAATGATACCACTTCATGAGAGAAAAAAGCGAAAATCAGCAGTGTAATGTTTATAACAATGGGAATGGCATTTGAGAGCTGATTCATAGGAGGGAAAAAGAGGTGGATTTGAACAAGAAAGCATGCAAAAATATTTTTCATGTAGGCTGTCATTCACAGAGAATGCATGGAAGAGGATACTAAAATTATGGGCACAACCAAAACTGCTGATCTCTGTCATCTGGAGAAAACAAATGTTACAACTGCCAGTCCCCACACAATCCACACCCCTTCAACTACACTCTCTCTCTCTCTCTCTCTCTCTCTCTCTCTATACATATATATATATATATATATACACACATATATATACACACACATATGTGTGTGTGTGTGTGTGTGTATGAAACTTCATGATCAATTAGTAAAAATTCTTTTTGGCTCCAGAAACTGCTGTAACCATTCTTGGAAATAACTAGTATGAGATGATTTCTTTTTTTATCTATACTCCCTCCTTATATGATCTCATTCGATCGTATGTTTTTAAACACCATTTCTATTCTGATGATTCTCTATTTGTATCTTGCTCTTATCTTTCTCTGGAACTAGATTTTTTTTTTCAGCTTAAAACAATATTTATTATCTCATAGTTTCCCTCTTTTAAAATTTTGAGAATGGCTTAGCTGAGTGGTTCTGGCTTAGATGTCTTATGAAGTTGCAGTTAAGACTTCAACTTGGGGTGCAGTCATTTTAAACTTGGCTGGCTTTGATTAGGGATGGAAGATCCCCTTCAAAGATATCTCATTCAGATAATTGTGGAAAGAATGTCTTCATTTATTTCTGATTGTTCCTAAGAGATTTCAATTCCTTGCCACAGAGACCTCTTCATAGACAGTGTTTAGTGTTCTTATGGCATGGTAGCTGGTTTATTCCTGAGCAAATGATCCGAGAGAGAGAGAGGGAGCACAAGGAGGAAGTACAATGTCTTCTATACTTAATTATACTTCATCACTTCTGCCACATTCTATTTTTTGGAAAATAGTCACTAAGTCCAACTCCACACTAAAGAGGAAGGGTATTTGATCATATCTTTTGACGGGAGGATTTATCAAACAATATGTTGAAACTAGACTTTTGTATCCAAGCATTTGGTTCACCCTTTGAGATCTAAAAGACATTTCACATTTAACATGTCCAAAACCAAGCTCTTGATTTCCGCACACTAAAACTGGATTCTCTCCAGCCTTTTCCACATCAGGATATAGTAACTCCCTTTTTCCACTTAGAACAAAAACCTTAGAACCACCTTTAACTTCTCTTTCCCTCGCCTTCATTTCATCATAAATCCTGCCAACTCTACCTTAACAAAGTATCCAGAATTCAATGTTTTTCTCACGACTGACATCATTCTTGTGCATACCCACCTTTATTGCTTGATAGGTCAGACAACACCCAGTTCATGATGGGCAGTTCAGGTCACATAGTAAATTGCTGGCCCCTGGTTAAGTGTCAGTTTCTCCTTAAGCTTAGTGGCAGGCCAAGAACTCTTTATCAAAAGTACAGTTGTTATTCATGAAGGATGGCAAAGCTTTGCTCCAAAATCATAAGGGCCTGCTCTGTCATTCGTCCATAGGGCCTGTGAAAGGCACCAAAAAGCATCCCTATCTGCCACTGACACTTCACACATCATTAGATTTGATGGATCTAATGGCACAAGTGGCAGAGTAGTTTGCACAGTATCCTGTACCTGTCCCAAAGCCTTTTCTTATTCTATAACCCACTCAAAACTAGCAGGTTTCAGGTCACTCAGTAAAAGGGCCAGAGTAACACACCTAGATAAAAAATATGTAGCCTCCAAAATCCAAAGAGACCCACTGGGTATTGTGCCTATTTTTTGGTTGTAGAATGGCCGGAGGCAACAACTTATTCTTTACTTTAGAAGGAGTATCTCAACAACATGCCCCACACAACTGCATCCCTAGAAATTTCACTGAGGTAGAAGGTCCCTGAATTTTAGTTGTATTTCTTTCCCATCCTCTGGTACACAAATGTCTTACCAGTAATTCTAGATTAGCTGCTGCTTCTTGCTCACTAGGTCCACATTAGCATAATATTATCAATATAACGGACCAGTGTGATAGCTTGTGAAAGAAGAAAGCAATTGTTTTAGTCTGTTTTCTCTGCTATAACAAAATACCTGAAACTGGGTGATTTTAAATAATAGAAATGTATATGTCACCATTTTTAAGCCTAGAAAATCCAAGATCAAGGCACTGGCAGATTAAGTGTCTGGTAAGGGTCACTCATTGCTTCCAAAACAGCACTTTGTTGCTGCATCCTCCAAAGGGGAAGAATGCTGTGCCCCCACATGGCAGAAAGGATAGAAGAGAGTGAGCCCACTCCCTCAGGTCATTCCATAAGGACCCTAATCTTGCCCATAAGGGCTCACCCTTCATTATTTAATTACCTCCTAAAATACTCACCACATCTTAATAGTAACAAGTTGGTGATTCAGTTTCAACGTATGAATTTTCAGGGGCACTTTCAGACCATAGTAGCAATCAAGATCCCTGTGAAATAAATTATAACTTAGGACAGAAGAGTTAATTTACCACTGAGGTAGAAGAGTGAAGGTGTATTGCCTGCATTTCCAGCTGAAAATTATCTGCTTCTCACAGGTCTATGTGCAGGTATAAATAAAAGTACATTCCCAAGATTAATAGCTGTATACCAGGTACAAGAAGATGTATTAATATACTCAAGCAATGAAAGTACATCTAGTACAGCAAGTACAACTGGAATCACCACTGGGTTAACCTTACAATAATCCTCTACCATTCTCCAAAATCCATCTGTCTTCTGCACAGGCCAAATGGGGATGTTGAATGGGGATGTTCTGAGAATCAATATATCTGCATCTTTCAAGTACTTAATGATAGTATTACTCTCTACAATCACTCCAAAAATAGAGTATTGCTTTTGGTTTATTATTTTTGTAGGTGGAAGCAGCTGTAATGGCTTCCACTTGGCCTGTGACACCATAATAGCCTTAACTCCACAGGTCTGTGAACCAATGTAGGGGTTGTTTTGGGTTCTATGTTTATTGCAATTATACATTTCAGAACTGGGGAAACAACCACAGGATGGGTTTGGGGACATACTAGGTCCATTGAGAAACAGACCTGAGCTAGAACACCTGACTTACCTAAGTCCCTACTCTAACTGGAGGGCCACACTGGCATTTTGAGTCTCCTGTGCATCTTCTGTGTGTTGCTAGTGTCAGCACAAAGCTATTTGTCCAGCAATCCCAAAAAGGTCTGAGTTTATTCTTTACCTCAATGTACAGTTATCCTGGTAATGGGATAGGTCCCTTTGGGGAAAACTGGGAGAAAGAGTACCAGTATAAATTGTCAGTAGTGTAACAAGGTCTTTCTTCAAGCAGACCTGGCTTCTGCTGTATTCAGAGTTCTGGGTCAGAGAACTGGTTCAAGTCTGGGAAGTGATTGAGGGGCCCTGACTCTCCATTTTTATGATTCAGGTTAGACTTTTGTTCATTCAATCTAGAACTTTTCTGCTTAAAGAGATCAAATGAGAATTTAGTAGCTTCCCTGTTCATTTCACTTATAGGAATACCATGATCAATTAGCCAATGCCATGGGTCTGCATGAGTCAGACTACTTTGGTTTTTGCTTTGACTATGTTGCCCATTAAGGTAACTACTCCCACCCTGCCCTTGGCAATTGAGTGCTGACACCTTCTTGGCCCCTGCTGCCCCAGGGTAAAATTACTCTATCACATCATTTTGATTTCCCAACTCAGTGACTGCATTTCCTGCTGTGAGCTCTGGCTACAGAGAAGAGTGATCACAGATGCTAAGACTCCTCTCACAAATTTGTTTCTCACAGTATTGGTGAAAGGTGTGTCTTCTGGACCCTCCTAGGGTGCATTAGTAGGTCTCAAATGACAAATGTACCCAAACATTCAAATCTCCCTAAATCTTTGAATCCTTTTCTCTACATTAAGCCAATTCATGTCTGGAATTTTCAGTTTGTTCACAGTGGACCATCTTTTGGTCAATATTTCAGCCAAACAGCCAAACAAACTGAGCCCTTTCTACCTCCCTCAGTTGCAATATTAAATGCAGAATTTCTGCTTAGTGAGCTCACATCAACAAATTCTTCTGACCTGATCCAATTTTATGTTTCTTCCATCAGTATTCCATATCATTAGCATCCATTCCCTCCATATTCTTCTCTGTATAAATTGAGAAAGTCATAGTTCTGAAGTGTAACATGGTTTCTCATAGGTCACACATTGTATCTCACTTTAAGAAGACTGCTGGAACTTGAGTCTAGTTACAGGTGTGGAAATAAAGAGGATGGTAGAAGTAGGTCCTGAGAAGAATCAACATTGTATTGCATGGTAACTGCCTCAAAGGGAGGCCATTGCAGTTTTCTTAGGCAATGTAAAGTTAATCTCCTCAAAAAGAGGCAGAAAGGCTAATACCACTTTGAGTGGGGAGGCCAGTACCACTGGAGATGAGGAGATTGCTACCACTAGAGGTTGGGAGGCCACTTCCACTGGGAGTGGTGAGACCTTTTTGACTGGTGAAGAAAGCTCATCAGATTTAGAGACTAAATATCTTCAGCTTCAACAAGGGTCTTTCCCTATGTCCCCGCCTTAACTTACAAGATCCTATTATTTTCCCAGTCAATGCCCTCACTTTAACAGTAGACACCCTTGCAAGGCTGGGAGGTCAACTTGTGTTGTAATTTAGCCAGTCCCAAAATAAAATTTTGTGTTTTACTTTCAAAAATGTCAACTCTGTAACTACAGAAGATAAGGATCTCTTTCAGGGCGCACAATGAATCTCTTATGTTATTTATGCAGCACTTAAGTTGGGAATTGGAATCCCTGAGCTCATCCTTTTCTTTCACTGTTAGGATCAACCAGACACTGTCATTATATTTATTGTTTTTAAAAAATGTTTGAAAGTATCATGTACAGAGTCACCCAGCTCCTTGCTTCTTATAACTACTGGTTGAATAAGAGTATCCGATGCAGATATTTTGCATATCTCTATTGCCATATCATACAATAAACTATTAATACTTTCTTTACTAATGAAAATAGAGTCATCAATATCTTTACCTCTAATCATATTAGACAGTCAATTCCAGAACCCCCACGACCAATTCAGAAAACTTATATTTAATATTCTGTTCTCTAGAACCACTCTTGATGCCAAAATCTCTATTATTGCGGGTTTTCTATATAATAAATAAAGCAGGTTAATGGTCATCTGGGAGTGAGGAGGTAGCAATTGTAAGGAAGAGAATACAAAGGAGCTTGAGAAAACATAGATATGTTTATTACCTTTATTTTTGTGATGTGTCATGGATGTACATGCACCAAAATTTTTTAAAATGTACAATTTTAATACATATAATTTAGTTTATCTGAATTATATCACAATAAAGCTATTTTAAAAATCTAGGCATGCAATTTTAATTTCAAAGAAAATATGTTTAAAAGGAAAATCATTTATAATCCCAAGCATAACATCCAATTATGAATATCTATGCAGAGATAAATAATCACAACCATAAAGCATAAGTTACAGAAAATTAACTGAGAAATTTATAATGAAAGAAAAATTTAATTTGCATTTCTCAGGCAGTAATAGACCAACACATGTAAAAATATAAAGCAACTAGATCACACAATTTATAAGGTAAATATGATTTTAATATATGAAACCCTACATTCAGAAAAAAATACTCCCAATTGATTATATATTCATCTATAAAGAGTAGCTTTAAAAATTTCAAATACTCAAAATTTCACATGAGCATTCTATGATAAAATTGTAATTAAATTTAGAAATTATTAATGGATGATAAATACTTTCAGGAAGTTAAAAATTGTTAAATAAATACTATGTTAAAGAGAAGACTAAAACAAAAAAATTATTTAACAATAAAAATCTACATAATAGAATCAGTGAGGTACAGCTAAGACAAAGCTCAAAGTAAAATATAAATCCTTACAGTAATAGTATGAAAGATACAATATAGTAAAGCATATCCATCTTACAAAGCAATAATTGAGGTAGAAAATAGGCCTAATTGGTAAAAAAAAGCAATTAATTAAATAAAGTAGAAAATGATAGAACATATAAATAAATCTAACAGCTATTACTTTGGGGGAAAAGAAAGTACAAAATTCATTAAGGTAACCTTAACCAAGTGAGGAGAAATATCCACAAAATAGAATTAGCAATATGATGTAGCCACAAGAGAATTTAAATGAAATCATGAGATTACTTTTCACATTTTATATAAATAAATTTAAATAATGGTTATAAATAGTTAATTATTAGGAACATATAAATTGCAAACATGAACACAAGAAGTAGTAATACCATAAATATTTAAAATTCTTCGAGAAATACCCTACTCATTCCCCAAGCCAACAACATACTACTTCCCAACATTCATACAGGAAAAACTACCAAATTTGTAAAAAATTAATAATGCAAGTAAAAATTATTCTCTAGTAGAGCACCAAAAAAGCAAAGATCATAAATAATTTTTATAAGGAATCATAAGTTTGATAAAAACCTCTATGTATATAGCATGTTTTTAAAAAGCTATATATATTAATCTAGCAATAAACATTGATTAAATAAAAACTTTACATGAGATATTAGTAAAATCCATGTAAAATTGCAATTAAATACTAAAAGATTAACAGTGTTTCCTAATGTGTTTTAAACTATTTAATAAATTGGCTACAATTGTTCAATATTGTTAGGTGAATAAAAAAATAATTCCCGGGGGTTGATCTCTGCCGATACCTTTCTCCTCACAGATCTGTTCCACAACCTCTTCCTGTGCAGTTTCCTAAAGGTTCTGGCACCCTTCCTTCAGACTGTCATTGGATCTATGTTTGTCTGTCTGTTTTTTCTCTTTCATCTAAAACTTCTCCTTCTTACTGAGATGCTCTGGCTGGTGGTGTCTGTGGCTATATATCTATGTATCTATAGATATATATTCCTCTTCAATATTCCATATCAATATTCCTGTTGCACAAACAGGTAGGATATTATAAGATTATTTATATTTTAATTTTATTAATTTTTATTTATTTTTATTTCAGAATATTACAAGGGTACAAATATTTTGGTTACATAAATTGCTTTTGTATCATTTGAGTCAAAGTTGTAAGTGTGCCCATCTCCCAGATAGTGTACATTGTACCTTACCTGATCCTTCCTCCCCCCTCCACCTGCTTGAATTCTAGTGAATATTATTTACATATGTGCACATAAGTGTTGATCAATTAGTTCCAATTTAATGACGAGTACACGGGGCGTTTGTTTTTCCATTCTTGTGATAACACTTGGAAGAATGGTCTCCAGCTCCATCCAGGTTAGTACAAGAGGTATTATTAATGTTCACCTTTTTATGGCTGAGTAATACTCCACGGTATACATATATCACATTTTATTAATTCACTCTTGTATTGATGGGCACTTGGGTTGTTTACACATCATGCAATTATGAATTGTGCTGATATAAACATTTGAGTGCAGGTGTCTTTTCTATAGAATGTCTTTTCTTCCTTTGGATAAATAACCAGTAGTGGGATTGCTGAATCAAATGGTAGTTCTACTTTCCCTCAGCTGTGATTCTTTGTACTTTTCTTGTTTCCACAGATTTCAGAGTGATGGTTTTCTCTGTAAGGTAAATTATCTATGAGTCCAAGCAAAGACTAATTTCATATTTTTGGTTTTGTTTTTCAGGATTTTTCTAGTTGTAAGGATGGGATTGATGACTTCCAAGGTGCCTTCCTATTAGATCTGAAACTAGAAATCAATCACTTTTAATAAATAAAATATATCAAATAATAGCAAGACTTTTAAAGTGTTTTTATATATTGCTTTCACTGTTTTGTATCATTGATTTCTCACAACAAAACTCTGAGGCAGATAACACTATAGTATATTTCTTTTCTGACATCCTACTTTTTAACTTTATTATTATTTTCAGGAAATAAATAATATTTCCAGTTTTTAAAAATTTCCCAAAGAAAATTATTTTAAAATACTGTTAATTTCTAGTTTTATTGAATTATGAAAAAAAATATTACCTGTATTATTTATGCTTCACAGTATATATTGATGCTTTCTTATGACCTAAATTTAATTTGATTTGTGAATGTTCCACATGTTTATGGAAAGAAGGTATACTCTCTAATTTCAAGATATGATATGAATATATGTAGAGATAGACCTTAGTAAGTTACCTAGGTTTTCTACATTTTCCTTAATATTTGTCCATCTAATTTACACTTGCTTAAAAATAGTGTACTAAATTTCCTATTATTAGTGTTTCCATTTCATTTGTAGTTATTCAATATATATTACATGAAAATTAATTTATTATTATAGTATTTTCTTAGTTGATGCATTTACTGCTTTTGTCTGAATTTTGATTTGTCTAATAGAAGGTTTCTAACTCCTGCCTTGTTTTGTTTTTATTATTTTTTGCCGGTTGTAACTTTATCACCCCTTTATGCATAGCTTTTTTCTTTCATTTTGACTCTTTGTTTATTTTTTAATTTCAAAATAGTATAGGAGTACCCACATTTTGGTTACATATAATGCCTTTGCCTCACCCAAGCCAGAGCTACAAGCTTGTCCTTTCCCCATATAGTGAGCTCCACACCCATAAGTTGTGAGTTTAACCCATCCCCAGCACCCTGCTCCCACCCACCTGGCACCTGATGAATATTACTTCCATGTTAGCACCTAGGTGTTTATCAGTTAGTACCAATTTGACAGAGAGTACATGTGGTGCTTGTTTTTCCATTCTCGTGTTACTTCACTTCAAAGGATGGGAGCCAGTTCTATCCCGGATAATATAAGAGGTGCTAGTTCACTGTTGTTTTTCATGGTTGAGTAGTATTCCATGGTATACATATTTCACATTTTATAAAAGAAAATAAAAAGATTGCCAATTTTTCCCTGCCAAAAATGACCATCGCCGATTGAAGAAGCAATAGTTTATTATATCAAAAGAAGAATTTATTCTCTAGAGGTAATAAACCTGATTAGCATCCCACAACTCTCATCTTTTTCTTCATGCAATTATTATTTTCTTTTATTTCCGATGTACCTTAATTTTTTTTCTTTTATTTCCTTTGCTTCTTTCGGCATTGAATCCCCACAGGTCCCTCCATTCTGTCTGCCAAGAAGCAGAAGTTACCTGCTTCTTCCTTAGGATCAGTGTCCTCCTGATATTGATGGCTTGAGCCCTGCACACTTTTTAAGTATCTTTCTTTTTTTTTTTAATTTTTCACTGGTATGTGCTCTTATTTAACAATTATCAGTATTTTCTCATTGAGAATGGGACTTGCTCTTGTAGAAAGTGATATTATCTGTGTTTCCTCACCATTAGGATTCTGGCACTGCTCTTGCATCTCACAGTATCTGCCCAACTTTCCACATTTCTTGGACAGTAGGGCTATATCTTCTTGATTTTCAAAATTTACTTTCTGACATAGTTAGTTTGACATTTTTAGAGTTCTGCTACTATTTTCATACAACAATGTGAATGTTCTGAAATACATTTTATGTTCTTTATATAGTTTATATAATTAACCTTAGTAATTTTAGAACTTTTTAAATGTTTCCTTAGTGTTTATAAAAATAAATGATTACCTATAAAAACTAACACATACAGCAGTTCATTTATGTATTTTTAATCATGATTGTATACCTAATATTGATGGTTATATATTTATTAATGATCGTGTTAACTTATTACACAAGGATATTTACTCTAATAATTTTTTCACTTAATTCATTGTTTCATATTAACACTAGCAGCCCTAATTTTATATTTGCATTCACTAGTACATTGATATATTCAATATATAATGCAAAAACCATGCGTTAAAGTTGACACTAACTCAAAGTATGAAATAATGGCTATAACAGAAAAACACAATATGCTGCCTTCCTTACCTGCAATATGGGAATCAAAGTTATGGTAATTCTGCTAGATTCATACTGGCAAAATAGGTGCCTTAATCGTTCTCAACTTTCTTTGCATTTCACATTGTATAATAATGTCTTAACAAAGATTATCTGTATCAGTTTTCTAGACATTACACATGTATTACGTGATCAATAAATGACTGAAAATTATTGATGATAATGATTATGCTAATTTTGAATATGATAATAAATGTTAGCTCTTCTAGATGTTTAGTGTTAAGTAGAGCCTGACAATAAGTCATTGTTGGACAAAGGAAGATCTGAGATTACTATTCACTTTGTCTGTATATTTGGAGTATTAAATACATGATTGTTGCATGCCAATCATTGCTGAGAAATGGTCCCAGTGGCTTGATTAAAAAATATTTAGGATATAAATTATCTTGCATTATAATTGATGTAGTTGTGGATATTTCATTTATTTTTGAGAATTGTAAAAGACAAAATTTATAAACAACAAATATTTCTAGGAAAAAAATGCTTATTTGTTTTTAAAATTTTGCACACCAATCATAACCATATACTCCTAGGAGCACTGTTTCTTCATTATGGTCAACAATTCTATCCTAGACTGTAGAATGTTATATTGTTGTTGGAGTAATTCTGGCAAAGAGATATCAACTAAATTAAGGACAGTGCCACAGTTCAACAGTGCTTTTTTCATACTTTACAATCAACCATGATCTACTAAGGTGCCTGCTGGCCCAGGACAAATATGACAGCAAACTTCTCAGGGGGTTACAGAAATAGAAAAACACTCAAAGGCAGCTTTCAGCTGGTGTAACTTTTCATCAAGAATCACCTGATAAGCTGAGAGTCTGAGAAAAGTACAAATCCTGCCATTTCTTTGTGAACTTACAATGGGGTTATGAAGCTGACAGTAAAGGGGGAAGGACTGAAATACATCAGAAGAGAAGAAAGAACTGTAGCATTGGAGTTGCATGGCCCGAAAAGGTTCTCAAGTCTAAATGGGAAACTCTTCTGTGAAAAGATAGTCTAGTTATATTTTATTTTCATACTGCAGAAACTTCCTGTAGGTTGTTATACGTATTATATGACTTATAGCATAGCATACAGCTGAAGGATTGCAAATACTGACTCTGCAAAAATTTGGCACCATCAATCACTGTTCATTTTCTTAACATATAAACTGTTTGAAAAGTCCATGAAGCAATCACTGCAGGAAAACTCACAGGAGGCAATTTTAGAGTGAAATTCTGAAGGAAATTTCTCTTACTGGAAGACACTGAAATTTACATTCCTGGATCATGATAACACAACATGGCAAACAATCACCAGGGGAAATTTTAGAACCCCTTTCATGATTATAAGGAACATAAAAAGAACGAGGATGTGCAAAAGTCAAATTCTACAGGTCAAACATCTATTGTTTACCCATTAACCTGAATTTAATTAGCCAAAGACAAAACTATTTTAAATACATCAAAACTAGTACAAAGATGGGGGAAAATGCAGTGAAAAGTTGTAACAATAGGAATGAATATGTTTCTTTTTCTCTAAAAATCAAGTTTTTTGGCCTCATAGTACACATGCACACATATAATATGAAACATATATTTATATATGAAACATATGGGTATATGTATATATACAAATATAGTTATATATGTGTATATATAAACATATATGCACACAGACATACATATTTGAATTACTGTTCCTGAAATAATTGGTCTGTTGTATCATACTGATAGAGAATACAATGAAATTGACTCTAAAGATGTATAGAAAAGCAGAAATGGGATGAACAACTTTCTGCCTGAAGTGTTTACTAAGAGTAAGGATCAATGTTGTAGATTACTGTTTTAAGAATTATACGATTCAATATCTACAAATTGCTTCACTTACTGCTCAATAAATGTAGTTTCCTTTCTCGTTTGAAGGAACATTTCTAATCATTGTTGTTACTTAGTTCATATCATATAATTTACACAAAAGAATGGCATGAGTGCTGAGTAAATGCAATAGTATTACACTTTTGGATTATATTAGACAAAGTATATCTGTCTCTAAAGAATTTTTTCTTATGAACCACATATGGAAAATAAATAAACAATCTTGCTTATTTTAATAAAATACATGCTTAATCTTTGCTGACAATTTCTGGCACAGAGCTTCAAAAATCTTGAATTTCCTGAATGATAAGACTATCTTAGTTATCCTATTGAAGTGATTCCTGGTGAAGCCCCTAGATAGCTTAAGAATGGGGCCTGGTTGTCAAAAAAAACCAACCACATAATTAGAGGACTCAAACTGTCAGCATGATCCCCCTCAGACCTCTAGTAAAGGGAGGAGGGATAGAGATCGAGTTCATCACATGCCCATTGATTTAATCAACCATGCCGATGTAAGATACCTTTGTAAATACTCTGAACAAAGTGGCTTGGCAGGCTTCCTACCTAGGAATATAGGCTCTCCCTGACTACAGGGGGACGGGAGGTCTTGGGCCTCATCCAGCCAGAACTTGACCCATTTATTGTATCCTTCAAAATAAGACTATAACTGGAAGTGTGGTACTTTCTGTAAGTTCTGTGAATCATTCTTGTGAACATCAAACCTGAAGAGGGTCATGGGAACCCCTGAATTTGCAGCTAAGTCAGGCAAAGGTATGAGCAGCCTAGGGGCCCCACTCCCGGCTGGTATCTGAAGTAAGAGTACTTTTGCTGGGAACTGTAGGATCACCAACTTGAGGGCTCTGATGTTAACTCTGTTCAGTTAGTGTCATAATTTAAGGACTTGCCTTTAACTTGTGAAATCTGACACATACTTTGGGTAATTAGTTTCAGAATTGAATTGAATTGTAGGACAATAAGTAAATGTCAGAAAAATATTTTGGGAACATATTAACACTCTTACTATATAGCTCTTCTGTATTTTTGTTATCATACACTAACTTCCTTAAACTTTACATTATTCATTGAAAAACCGTATCTCCTCTCCTTGCTCATGTTCTTTGTCATCACATCATTGACCTGCCATCACTTTTGGATGACTTCTACGTATAAGTGGATGACCCTTCCCTAGACATTGATTCTCGTTTTTTTAAAATTTTTATTTCTACTTTGTACCTCAGCTACCTACACCTGTTTAACCCTCATAATATTTTCATCATTAAAAACTGCATCACTATCCAAACCAGGTATTTTAGTGTCCAGTGATCTCCCCAAAACCACACAGATCCTTCACTGTACTTAAATTGCCTAATATGTAAGCAGTCTTTAACCAATAAAGACCTTTAATCCTATTGTCTCACCTTGTCTAAACCCATTGGTCTTCCTACTCCTTCTAATTAATTTAGCTTGGAGTATTGCACAAACATTAAAATAATTTTCTTGTCAATATACTCACCCATTCAGCTTTCTTATAACAAACTCCAGCCTTGTATAAATGAATTTATAATAATATTTTTCCATTCTGTAGCTAAACATTGATGGAGAAAAATCATGCAACTGATTATGTCGGTTGTATGATTATAAATCCATGATTATGAATTATAAATTTATGATTCCCAACCCCATTTGGATCACTATTCTACCCAGTAATATAATTATTTATCACAACCTGAACCGCTCACTTCACTCCCTGAACTGACTATTCCTCGTCTCCTACACTATCCTCTAGTGATCCTTGCCAAGCACAACCATGAAAGAATAGGTGATGGAATTTCCTCATGATTTGCTGAGTTAATATAAGCCTTACGATTCATGAATCCATAAACCTATTTCCTATTTATCTCTATTTACTCCTTTCTGTTACAACAAAGAATGTTTCTCTGTCTAGCAAAGGCTAAGCTCTTTACCTGTATTATGAATCACATTCCCCCTCACTCCTTTGGGACATTTCCCCTCTATTTATACCCACACTCTCTCGAGTGTTTAATCACTATTTTTTTTTATCATTATATTCAGCCATACTTGACCTAGTAACTCTCATTTTAAAGCAAAAAAACCCCTCTTAAAACAGCAAGAGCAAAAAATAAATACCTGAATTTTACTGAGCTGTTTGATGCATGTTCAAAATAATTATTACCTCAGTTTTTCATTTTTCCTTGTATTTGCAAACATATCAAAAGTTTTCTACAACACAATGACTCCACATTTCACTTCCAATTTTCCAAGCTGCAGATTTCCCTACTATTCCTCTCAATCTATCCTTTTAGACTTCTACCTCTGTTAAGCAAATGTGTATTTTCAGTCTTGATCATATTAAAATTTTAATAGTGTTTAAACTAGTTAAAAGTGTATTGTTTTTGAAACATTCAGTATCTTGGCTTTCATGGCATTTCCTTCACCTAAGTTTATTTTTATCTCACTAACAGTTTCTTCAATTTATTTTTCAGTATCCTTCTATTCTACTCTAATCTTCTCCAGGCTACATCCCAGGCCATTTTCTTCTTTTAGTCGATATTCTCTCTATACATGGAGTCAGTCCTTCCAATCAATTTCAATAGCCTCTACGCCTCAGATGTATCTATATGCTAATAGTTTCCAAGTATATATCAAATAGAGTTTACTTTTGAGCAATGTCTACCTTGTGTCTTCCCTAAGTACTTAGAAGCAGCCACATTTAATATGTTCCAAATAGAAATTATAATTTTCCTAGGTCACTGAAGCTCTACCTGATCCAGTTTCCCTCAAATTAGTGACGCATTCCATCTACCTAAACACTCAAGTCAAAATACTGAAAGTCATCTTTGATATTTTTCTCTCTCAAATTCCATATCAAATCTGTTGACATTTTCTGCTGTTTCTAGCTCCTAAATATATACCTAATCTGTCCATTTTTCAGGATCTCAGCAAAGTGGCTTCCACTTTCCCTTTTCTCTCCGAAATCTAGCCATACTGGGCTTCTTTAACTTCAGTGCACTTGTCAAGCACTGTAACTCTGTGAGGATGCTAGGGGAAAACTAAACCAAATTAATTCACTCAAAAGGCTTACAGTTTGAGGTAAAATCAGTTGAATTTATTTTTTTTAGAGGAAGAAATAAGTGAGGAGAAAATTGTAAAAATTTACTCAAAAATGTATACTAATGTATAACTGTATCAGGGAAGAGTATACAGAATACTGACTGATTTAAATATTTTAGGAGATAATGCCAAAAAAATTTTCCAAACATAATGTATCTGAACACTATCTCCTATTGTAGTGCAAATCATTCATCTTGTGCATCTCTTTAGGACTACATAGTTTATTGAGAAGATGAGTAGACTGATTTATTTTTATAAATATGAGACAGGCCTATTATATCTCTCAATTACAATCCTCTTCAAATTACTTAAAATTATATATATATTATAGAATTTTTATTATAGTAAATGCTCTCAATGATTTCCCTGAATATTGTCAGGAATCTACACTTATTAAGATATTTTTGTCTGTTAAAATGCAAAAAAAAGAAAAACCTTTCTATTATTGGAATTTAACAAGTATAAGCATATACTTTGACTATTCCCAGATCTAAGAGTGCTGAATATAAATATGTTCAAATTGCAAAGGGCCTAAAAAAGCGAAATGATGAGTTCACATTCCTCTTGACTTATCTAGTACTCTGCTGCATCAACGATCATATTTAATTATAAGGCATTCACAGGACTCTGCCCTAGGCCTCCTTCTCATTCCGTGGATAACCTATGGTTGACATCATTCCAATATACTACCATATATTCTCATTGATAACTTCCTGATAACAACTTAATAACTCTGGCTGATATCTCCAAAGTCCATATGTCTCCTCTGATTTTCAGACTTGCATATCTATTGTATACATATCGTTAATGAACTAATACCACTTCAAACATTTGTATCTTCTCTCTTTACTACCTTTCATGAACACACCAGTCTTCAGTCTTCATCCCATGACTGAGAGCTCAGTGAATGGTACCACCATCCATTCTGTGTTTTCTTAGATTCTGTATTTGTCTATTTAGCGTCCTTTCATCACAGGACCATTTATAACTACATTTTCTTTTCTGTATCCTAGAGGCTTTGGCATTTAGGGACCTTAAAAACCCAAGAAAAGACTGTCCCTCCCTGGGCTAGTTAATTCCTAAAGATAGTAACGGCTTATCTACAGGCATGCCTTTCATATATAAACCAACCAATCCTGAATGAATAGCCCCAGCTACCTCTTTATTTAACCCTCACACTCCAGGTCGATTTCCCCCTGCTCTAAATCATTGTAGGACCGGGTATTAGACAACTAGAGACCACCCCTATATAGCCCAGAGCCCCTTGGAATTATTTAAGCTAGCCACTCCTAAACTGTTTGGTTTGCCCTGCGCTGCCTTGCCCATGGAAAACTCATTAAAGTCTCTGTCCTGGGCTTTCTCCTATTCTTGCTTCTACTGCAGGTAAACCCTGATGCTTTACCATGTGGCCCTGCGTGGCACAGCACAGCCCCTCCTCTCAGGAAATTTAAGTGATAAAGATCTGTTTTCAATGACACTAATCTCTCAATATTGTCACTTAGTGATCCCCATAAATTAAAATTCCATGGGTTCAAACGTGATACAATCTACTAACTTATCCCATATAGAAAGAGCATTTTCCTTCCTGTCTTCTTGCCTTCCACTTTGTCCACACTCACTGCAACGGCCTTAGCTCAGGCCAGCATTATCTCTAGATTGAAATAACAAGAACTAAATTGTTAACTTTCTTGCCATTGTCCCTTTCTTATTCAATCTTCAAAGAGGAGGCAGAGTGATGACTTTAAAACCTGAAAGATCACAATATGCTAAAATCTTCCAGTAGGCCCTCCTATCTTAAAAGATAAAGCCCAAACTCTTAAACATAACCAAGAAGAATGTCTATAATATCACCCAGATTCTTTCTTTGTCCTGCCCCTCCATGGGCCAGGCTTCTGCATTCACCCCCATGGCCACACCAGAAGTTATGCACTGTTCCAGAAGCGTTGTGTTCTGTTTCACTTTCAAGCTTTTCTTACTCATGCTTAAAATCTGCCTAGAATACTCTACTTCCACTCACCTAGTCAACTCTTGGGTATCCCTGAAACCTCAGAATGTCTTGTGAATTTTTCTTTTTTTTTTTTTACTCTTTACCATGTTGTTTTGTCTTATAATTCCTTAAAATCTGCAGTCCCCAGCCCCTAACTGTGGACCAGCAGGCGGCCTGTTAGGGACCGGGCCACAGAGCTCCCGCAGCCCCTTCCTCACCTCCTCCCCTCTGTGTGGAAAAAGTGTCTTCCCTGAAACTGGTCCCTGGTTGGGGACCAGCTGGGTTTGGGGACCACTGCTTAAAACTATCTTACAACTTATGTTTCTGGGTGAAATCACTTCTTTATGTGTCTCTATTTGCTACTAGACAATAAGTGACTTGTGGTCAGACATTTTGTCTTAAACACATTGTACGCTAGTGGGTGTCTAAAATAGTGCTTCCAACATACTTGACATTCCAAAATGTTCCAGACAATTAAGAGATTTTAATGTTCTTTCCTTGAAATTGATCAATATTATTTTAAAATGACACTTTTCTTTTTGTTTTCTTGAGACATAATCTCATTCTGTTGCCCTGGCTAGAGTGCTGTGGCATCAGCCTAGTTCACAGCAACCTAGAACTTCTGGTCTCAAGCGATCCTTCTGCCTCAGCCTCCCGAGTAGCTGGAACTACAGGCATGCGCCACCATGCTCAGCTAATTGTTTCTATATATTTTTAGTTCGCCAATTAATTTCTTTCTATTTTTAGTAGTGACAGGGTCTCATTCTTGCTCAGGCTGGTCTTGGACTCCCGACCTTAAGCGATCCTCCCACCTCGGCCTCCCAGAGTGCTAGAATTACAGGCATGAGCCACCGTGCCTGGCCCTAAAATGACACTTTTCTACAGAAAAGTATTTTGTTCTTTTTTAATTAGCATGCTATCATGGATCTAAGAATACATCAACCCATTATTGTATGTTTTATTATGTATGGGTGGAATTAGGGTCGTTGAGAAAAACAGTAAGATTTTTTCCCTTCATTATTTGCTAATAGTCAATCTGATTCCTGTACTAATTGCATTTTCTAAACATTTTTTTCTTCATGAAGTCCTTGTTACTAATCAACAGCATTGTTAAGGATTTAAAAAAATTATATGTGACAGGATTTAGTTAGTAACTCAGTTCTGATTAAACACAACAAATGTTACTTTTGTTTATATGTTAATAGTTGCCTCTTAACTGATCTGTGATATTTCCTAATCCTTGATTTTCACTTATTTTCTCTTTTTTTCATGTTCTTTAGGGATAAGTCTCGGTGTTTAATTAATCCAATGGGCACATTTGCATTTCATTTGTAGACAGTTGAGTCTTTTAAGTATGGGTTAACTTTCTCCAAATAATTCATTTCTGAAACAAGGAATCAATAAATATTTTAAATGACATTTTTATAAGTTTAAATTTCAATGAATATGGAGACCTGTTTTCATTTACAATGCATGGATTGTTTCTCATGAGGATCGATATCAAAATTAGGGATTTGTCCAGGCTTATAGTACTTGAAGTTTATGAATGCCTGCACTCATTTCAAAAATATTTTGCATATATGAAACTCTGGGACACAGGCACTGGGGATGCTATTTTTCACACTGCAAAAGTTCACAATATAAACACAGATGTATAAAAGAAAATTTAAAATGCCATGTAGTAATATATTGTAACAGTAAGTACAAAGACTTTTGGAACACAGAGGGAAGGACTAGGTAACTCTGCCAAGGAAGGTTTCATTGATGTATTAAACAGTAGGCATTATTCCTTATTTACAGAATATTTTTTTCAATTTGTTGCAGAGGCTGAGATAGGGAAGTTTGTTCAACATTGTAATCAATAGTCCATGTCTCTTCTTTTGTAAAGCCTCCTTAGTCTTTTGTCCTCACTATATACTAGCTTGAGAAATCATAATAGTTTTTCCTACATGTGAATTGGCTCTACTCAGATGAGTAAAAACAAATTTGTCAACTCCAATATTATCTTAAATATAATAAGAGATGTAGAAGGCACAAGGTAAAAATGTTAGTTTTAAAAGGCAGTTATTAATGTTCTCTCATTCTTTAAGAATATCATAGCCTAACTGGCAAAACAAAGTATGTCATTAATATTAAAAATGTAATGTGAAGTTTTATTTTTAAAAAATGTATTTCCAAAACTGAATTTGACTCCACTTGTGGCAGTTTCTAAAATTCTTGCATGTCAGATTTCTTTTGATTAGAAGTAGCCTTTGGAAGCAAAATTCTTTAAAGATTTTATCATTTAGAATTTTCCAAGATTATAGAATTTGATACATTTCTTTTTATTATATAGCCTCACAGGAAGATAGCCATAGAAATCAAGAAAATTAAAATTCTTAATGAAAAGAAGATAATCATTTATTTTATGAGTTAAGACAAAAATGCCTTTAAACATTTTCAGTAATAACTTAATTACTTTACTTGTATATAAAGTGAATTGTATCCTCTCACCTCAAATTCATATTTTGAAGTCCTAATTTCAGTGCCCTAGAATGTGACCTTATTTGAAAATATGATCTTTACAGAGGTAAACAAGATAAAATCATTAGGGTGGACCTTAATCCAATGACTGATGGCCTTATAAGCAGGAGAGATTTTGGAAACACACACACAAACGCAGAGTTCACCATGTGAAAAGACACAGGGAGGAGATGGGCATCCACAAATCAAGGAAAGAAGCTAAAAACATGTCCTTCCCTCAATGCTTTTATGAGGAACTAACCTTGCTAAGACTTGATTTCAAATTCCTATCCACCAGAACTGTGACAAAATATACTTTTGTCGTTTAAGGCACCCAATTTGTGGTACTTTTTTATAGTAGCAAATGAATAACTCCTCCCCCAAATATGTATATATTAAAAAAATACAAGGCTTGATATTGCTTTGGGACAGTGGTAATGCACAAAATGATCCTTCATGTCCTTTCAGGACTTGGAATCCAAAATGTCAGCGGAAATAAAATTCACTTGAGAAGAATTTAAAATGGCAATGTTTGCTTTGTAAAAACTCCTTGAAATAGACCATTTGAGACAACCTAAATCAGAAACGTAATTTCTAAAATTTAATTTTTAAATTAATTATCGTGTTTCTTTAAAGAAAACAAACACTTGAAGGGTGGAAATGAATGCCTGCTCTCTCTAGATTCTCAAAAGGATCATTTTAGAAGATTGTCTTATCCATGGATTTCAGCTATTTAGTGTCACAACTTACAGAGTTAACAGGGTTATTTTAGTAGCGGAAGGAACCAAAAAGCAGGTAACATAATCTTTTCCTCAGTGTTATGCACACCAGAATGAATTAAGAAGTCCAATTTTAATCAGATATTAGAAAATGAAATGCATTATATATAATAATGTCCAGATCAAAGGAAATATGCATTAACAATTTCACATAGTATTATGAACAGTGAAACAAATTTATTTTTATCAAATGCTTTTATTTTTTTATTTTTTTATTTCAGAATATTACAGTGGTTCAAATGTTTATGTTATATATATTGCCTTTGCCTCGCCTGAGTCAGAGCTACAAATGTGTCCATCCCCCAGACAGTGCACACTGTGCCCCTTAGCTGTGAATATACCCATCCCTTCCTCCTTGATACCACCTGCCTTTTTTAAATTCAATTCAAAACTTCATTTTATTTTTTCTGGTCTGATATATGGTAAGCCTATTTTACATTTGATGCTACTAGCGAAATGTCAGTAGAATGAAGAAAAATTTGGTTGAATATTTAATCATTTGATGCTTTTTGCAGTTAAATGTTACATATGTACTATTATTTTCTTTTAGTTACCTGTTTGGGGTGACTGTGTGAGAGAGGAGAAACATCAGTGTTTGAGAATAACTGGCTCCCACTTACCTCTATTTCTTATCTATGGCATATAAAAAATCCATCAGTTATTTTTCAAATTAAAGAGACAGTTACCCATATTAAACTGGGATTATGTTCAAAGTATGAGTGTGTATGATACTAATACTTTTGTTTCCTTTATGAAACAGTATAAGAACCATGCTTAAAATCATTTATAATTTAAACACTAATTCAAAGATATTAAACTTTTTATAGCATCACTTATAATCTACCAGGTATTTAAAATTAAACATTCATTATAACAAAAATACAGATACAAACAAAAACACACTTATGTTTAATATTGAAAACTTTCATATAAAGTGTAAAATCAATTCTTGACTTTCCTATGTAAAAGCTATTGTTATTAAAATGCTTTGAACATGACTTGTCTGGGTGATTCTAAATGATAAAATCATAGGATTCTACCATATAATATATGCAGTATCTCTCTCTCTCTCTCTCTCTCTATATATATATATATATATACACACACATATATATATATCTGAAATTTAATTTCAAACAATCAATATATACAATTTGCATTGCTTTTGTTATTGTATTTTTCTGCTTTTAACTTATGTTTTCTAACTCTAGGCAATATGTTGTCTCTATCTTTTATCAAACAGGTCTTTCAAATAATTTTTAAAAATAGTATCTTGAGCAAGAGGATTTTGGGAAGATAGCCGAGTAGAAAGCACCGAAAATCTGTCTCCTCACCTAGATAACAATTGCACTGGCAGAATCTTCCTAATGCAACTATTTTGGACCTCTGGAGCCTATGGAAAGCTTACAATTTACAGGAGAAAGATTTGGCAATAAATTACAGTTAATTTTGGTCAATTTTACCTAAGTACAGCCGTGGCTAATCATTCATCTCCTCCCCCATATCCTGGTGGCAAGCAGCCATGCATGTGTTCCTAGAGACACTTGCATGCCACCAGCAGGAGTCTTCATGAGCAATAAAAGTTCTGTCTTCCAAATATCAGAGATTTGTGCTTTCATCACTGATTGCTGCTTCTGACTGTGGAGATTCAGACACAGAGGCAGGCAGCATTATTGCACATATACACCCTTCCTCTGCCCCTATTGTAAGCCCTTTTCCCTGTGGCTAAAGCAATATTTAGGGGAGTTAAAAGGCCAGTGTCCTACCTCTCCCAACTTTATGTTATACCTTTTCTTCATTTTGGAGCCAAGCATTAAAAACCAAGTCATTCAAAAACAACTGAATTTGAAATTAGAAATTAGGAAGTCATTGTGCATATACAGAAAAAGTTACAGGATCAGAAGAAGCCTAAGAGGACTATGAATTTACACCTTAGATTGATTGTTGGCACAGAAACAGCCTGTAGCAATAGAAACCAAAACAAAAACAACAAAAAAAGAAAACCTTGGAGAAGGGAGAGCATATGATTTTGACAGTTACCATATTATTAGATTAAAATGTGTAGTTTTCAATAAAAAATCACAAGGCATACAAAGAAATAGGGAATTATGGAGCATCCAAAAGGAAAATAACAACAACAGAAACTGTCACCGAGAAAGAACAAAGACTTTAAAACAGTGGCCCTAAAGATGTTCAAATAACTAAAGAAAGACACAGAGAATGTCAAGAAAGTTATGTATGAACAAAATGGAAGTAAAAAAAAGAGATAGAAAGCCTAAAAAGAAACCAAAAAGAAATTCTAGAGCTGAAAATGACAATAACTAAAATACAAAATTAGCTAGTGGGATTCAAAGGCAGAAGTGGGCAGGCAGAAGAAAGTACTGGCTAAGTTGAACATAGGAAAACTGAAATGATCAAATTTGAGGAATAGAAACAAAGAAAGACTGAAGATAAGTTACACACCTGGGGACTCCATCAGGCAGACCAACTTACATATTGTGAGAATTTCAGAAGAGAAAGCAAGGAACATAGATTATTTGAAGATATAATGAATGAAAATTTCTCAAACTTGATGAAAGACAAAAATATAAACACCCAAAAAGCTTAACAAACACATTTTGAGTAGGATGAACTTTCAAAGCAATCCACAGAAAGATAAATTTTAATCAAATTGTTGAAAGCCAGATTTGAAGATGGAAAATTGAAAGCAGCAACAAATAAGTAACTTATCAAATACAAAGGATTCTCAACAAGATTATCAGCATATTTTTCATCAGAAACTTTGGTTGGCCAGAAGGCAATAGGTTGTCTCATATAGTGCTAAAAGAAACTATCAACCAAGAATCCTATATGTATAAAAAGTTATCCTTCAAAAGTGAGGGAAAAATTAGCACATTCCCAGGTAAACAAAAGCTTTGTAAATTTCTTACTACCTGATCTACCCTTCAAGAAATCCTAAAGAAGTTTTCCTGGTTGAAACAAAAGGACATTAGACAGTAACTTAAAGTCATATGAATAAATAAAGATCTCAGTAACGGTAAATGCATGGACAATTATAAAAGTTAGTCCCCAAATTCTGAAAACTGTTGATGATATTCTTTGGTGTAGACCTACTTTTAGTCATTGCTCTAGGTACTCCACTGAATGCTTTCAGTGTGGAAATCCACATTTCCCAATTCTGTGATACATTTTGAATTACTTCTTCAATGATTTTCTTTTCTCTGTTTTTCGCTTCTTTCCTTCTGGATTTCTTGGTATTTTGATGATAGAGTCTAAGCCTAAATCTCTAATTTTTCTATTTATTAATATTTTGCCTCTCATTTTCCATTTTGTGTGTTTGTATATGTGTGATTTAAGGGAGATTTTCTTAACTGTATTTTTTGAATTGATTGTGATTATTATTTTGTTAGCAATGTTAAATTACTGAAATTGCTTTCCTATTGTACGTGTATTTTCTTATTAATTTTATAATGTTTTGAATACTATAACATCTTTTTTTTATTCTTCTTAGGATATTAATGAATCTAAGGGTATATATTCTTAATCTCATATAGTTTTGTTCTTTTGTGGAAAAATGACATGTTTATCAATTTAATTGAGTTAATAAGATAACTTTCAAAAATTGTTATGATTATGCATTGTAGATTTTTTAGAAGTATTGAATAGAATGTAAATGGTTCTTTTTGTTGGCATGATGAGAAAAATTCCTTAAATTCACTCTGGTTCTGTGTTGTATGTCTTTACTTCAGATATCTGTTTTTTATTTTAATTTTTAATGTTTTAAATTTCAAAACATTAAGGGGGTACAAATGTTTTTGGTACATGGATATGCTGTATAATGCTTAAAACGGGGCTTTCAGTATGCCTGTCACCTGGACAGTGTTCACTGTACTCAATAAGTAAGTTTTTGTCCCTCAGTTCCTGCCTATAATTTCCCCTTCTTAGTTTTCAATGTCCTTTATATCTCATTTTGCCTGTGTGTACCCATCATTTAGCTCCCACTTATTAGTGAGAACATGTGATGTTTGTTTTTCTATTTCTGAGATAATTCACTTAGGATAATGGACTCCAGTTCCATCAAAGTTGCTGCAAAAGACATTATGTCACCTTTTTATGGCTGAGTAGTACTCTATGTGTGTGCTCTCTCTAGAAGCTCTGAGGAAGAATCTGTTTCGTATCTTTGTCCTAACTTCTGTTGGCTGCTGATAATCATTGGCATTTCTTGGCTTGCAGGTACATCATTGAGATCTCTGCCTCCATCTTCACAGTGCCTTCTCCTTTGTTTCTCTGTGATTTTTTTTGCTTTTCCTTTTGTCCCCAATCCTTTTTTTTTTCTCGAATAAGGTAATATTTGTAGGTTGCAGATACTTGGATGCACACATATTTTTAAATGGGGTCCATCAAGATGATACGAATATAGCATATACAATTTTGGTTAATACTTATAAATTTCAGTTGTAAAAGAGATTAACAAAAATGGATGAACAAACTATGCTACAAAACTGAATTACCTATTCACTAATGCATAACAAAATGAGAGTATTACTACAATATCATCAGGATACATGATATCCATTATGTGTGCAATGTATCAAAACATACTATGAGGTATAGAACTGACACAGTGCTGTACTTATAAGAAATGGTTCACAGAGGACATAATAATAATATCATACCTAAGATAAGCAAAAACATCTTCCTGCAAAAAGGTGAAACATAAGCTCACACTATGTGATTTGTTGATTCAATAATATTAATTCCTTTAATACTATTAGAAAACAATTTTGTTTGACCAATGACTGTGTAACTTTGCTTCCTTTTTGAAATCTGAAACAATCTACAGTAAAACATAAGTGTCAAACTTTAGACCGTTGTAATCCAGAGAAGATCATGAAGAACAAACAGAATGAAGGGATTTGATGCTTTTATTAACCTAAAAGAAATATTGTTAGTCTTTAGTTTAAACTCTCAAAAATATTTTATTTCTTTTAGTATTATCAATATTTTCTAATATTATACAATTTATTGGCTATTTTACACGGGAATATAATGCTTTTTAAAATAAGATATAAAATTGAGTCTGTATGTGACAAATTTAAAATGCTAATATTTCTTTATGGCAGCTAAGATTTGCTGATTCAAAAAGCAATTAAAATACTAATTAAATTTATTGCCACACTATTCTAGCAGCAAAATCTATTTTCTTATAATACTGACATTTATATTGATGTCTGACTGTTAGCTTAATTACAGTTAAGCTTTTAATAGAACATCAACTTTACATTGTCTTTTTAGATAACCTAACTTGTCTAGGTTTGTATAGTTTGTCAATTCAACTAGTGAAAGACTGGGTGCTTCCAGTAAATAAGATTGCTGAATGGATAATGCAATTCAGTCATTAAAATAAAACCCATACTACAATCAACATAGATCTTTCACCTTTATAATGACCAACTCAGCTTGACTTTGATGAAGCATACTGGTTAGGAATTTACCCAAAAGCTATTAAGAGAAATCTAATAAAATGATAACTTAAATAAATTGAGTTATTCTTCTTTTTCATGAAGGAAGTTCAGATATAGGCAGCCTGGAGACTTCTAGCTTTCTCTTTGGCAGAACTTGTGTACCTGCTCTCAGAGATTTATTTAGCTTAGTTAGTCATGTTTCAGAAAGCAGGATGTGCAGAATCAAGTAGAAAGGGCACATGAAACCTCAGAGTCTGTTTTCCTGTTAAGGAAATTTCCTAGTGTTACACAGACACTTCTTTTCATTTTATACTGGCCAAAGACATACCATAATTTACCACATAGCTGACTCATCAACACACAAGTCTATGTGGCAAGCAGAGTAATGTCTCCACAGAGATATACATGTCAAAATCCCAAAATTTGTGAAATTGTTACTTCATCTGGCAAAAGATTCTTAGCAGAAGTGATTAAAATTGGAGACCTTGATATGGAGAGATGAACCTGGACTACTAATGAATCCAATCTAATCACAAGTCTGTAAAAACTAAGACCCTACCCAGCTTTCAGAGAGCAAGATGTGACAATGGAAGACAGATCAGAGAAATGTAACATAAGAAAGAATCAGTTTGCAGTTGCTGGCTTTGAATACAGAGGAAGGTGGCCAGGAACCAAGGAATGCTGGAGGCATTTAGAAGCTGGAAAAATCAAGGAAATGGATTTTCCCTAAGAGCCTCCAGAAAGGAATGCAGGGTGCTAGCACTTTGAGTTTAAGCTTTTGAAATCTATACCAGATTTCTGATCTACAGGACGTTATGAAGTACATAACTATATATCTACTAGCAAACTGATATTTCTCACATTTCTTTTAAAGTGGCATGTGTATGTAGTCATCACTTTTAAAGTCTTCCCTTCTCTCTCAGAAAAAAAAAAAATATGCTTCCTCCTTTCCTGCTTCCTGCTTCCTCCTTTCCTCCAAGAAAGAAAAACAACTATATGATCATGGTTAATCAATTATTCATTTTGGTGTATCCTTTTCTCTTTCCTGTAATTTATATTTATTTTTCTTCTGTATCTTTAATGTTATTAAAGATATTAATCTTCTATTTATTCAATAACCTAAAATATGATCAACTCCCTATCCAAAACACACATACACACACACACAATTTACTTCCACTTTACTTCTCCATTTCCTTCTCAACCTGGCATAACACACATGCTGCTCATAAAACTTGATTGAAATTGCTACCATGGAAGGCACTGATGATTCCAGTGCAAAGTCAGCAGACCTACAGACAAAAATTGACCTTTCTTCAGTATTTATTTACTCAGTATTCACTATTATACAGTCGATACTATTTTCATCTTGGCTTTCATGACTCTTTAAATCAGGAGTCCTCAAACTTTTTAAACAGGGGGCCAGCTCACTGTCCCTCAGACCGTTGGAGGGCTGTACCATAGTTTTAAAAAAACTATGAACAAATTCCTATGCACACTGCACATATCTTATTTTGAAGTAAAAAAACAAACGGGCAAAAACACCTGCATGTGGCCCACGGGCCGTACTTTGAGGACACCTGCTTTAAATTATTGACAGTTCTCAATCTATTTTGGTGGATCTTCCATGTTTACTTACATCCTAAAAGTTGGAGATGTATATCATTATGCCATTATAATTTATCTTTTATTCTGAATTTTTCCCTGGGTCATTTTATCTCATCAGCTCTTTTTTAAATGTTGTTGTCTCCCACATCTGTGTCTCTGGTCTCAACTCTGTCTTAGCAGAATATCCTATTTTCAAGATATTTTCCACTTGGATTTTGGTTTAGTGATATATTGCTGATTAACAAGTCATTCCAGAATTGAATGACTTGAGTCAAGAAACATTTAATTGCTCATGAACCTGCAATCAGGGCTGAACTCAGTTGGGGAATTCTGCTGGTCCTGCCAGGGTCCATTTCTCTTCATTTAATAAATTAGTTACCAGAGGGTTGGATTTAGTCAGGATTCTGAAACAACTGGGACTTTCTCTTTACTATGTAGTCTTCAAGATCCTTCTTCACATGGTTACCTGCAGCATTTGTTCTCAGAGGAAAATTTGACATAACCTTAAATTTACACATTTTCATCCATTGAATTGGCCATAATATTATTGATTATACCCCAGAAATATTTCTAAATTCTGCCCTCAATGTCCAATGATTTTGTTATTCCTGTCTTTAGTAATTCTTACTTTAAATACTTCTACATCCAATTATTTTTTCTTTTTTTGTGGATAAACTGATATTATAAGCCATGTTAATATCACTCATTATTCAAATTTTGTTTCCTCCTAAAAGCAAAGTTTTTAGCATTTGTTAGAAAAACTTGTTTTTAAAGTATTTAGATCTGACTAGAACATTTTTAATATCCTCAAATAAAAATAATAATTAATTTGAAATTATATCTTTGCATTTTTAAAAACTAAATCAATGACATAAAAAATGACAGAATTTCCACATTAATTTATCCATAAGCTTTTGCAAAATAATTCCAAAAATAAAATATTATATATTGACTTATTTCTCAACTTTATATTAGAAAAACAATTCTTAATAATAATTCTGATTAATCAGTAAGATTATTACTTATAACAATAGATATATTCTAAAGAGCAGAAAAAGATATTCAACTATAGATTGAGAAAACCAAAAATATATTTCTTTTACTGCATTCTTACTGATTTACATTTTCATTAAGCAGAGAATTTCAAAATAATAAGTTATGCCTTTAATTTTAATTTTAATTTAATAAAAGAGCAGATTTATGCTACAGGAAGAAAAGGTAAAGGTATAGATTACCCACCTGGAAATGATGTACATATTTCATTTGTTGTGAAAAAGCAGGTAGCAAGAAGTTATTTTAACGTAAACTGAAATCTGAGCCAATAAGAAAATACCAAATACTGGAGTAACAGATAAGATACTTCAAAGACTTTAATATAATCTTCACCCTCCTAAGACCAGATCTGCATCTCCAACCTCGATAGTGATACTATTTTCTAGATCTTGAAAAATAGTGAAAAAGCAATTTTTACAAAGGGAAAAATTATGACCCTTGTATAAATATAAAATGTGAACACATGCCAAATATTTTTTTAACCAATTTAATAATGAGGGAAATAGAAAAGTGTCATAAATTAATTCAAAAAAATAATCTGAGTATGCATATATAGGCAATTAAAAATGCTGAAATGAATTTAAATATGCAAACTGGTATCTTTCACAAAAGAGGGCAAGAATGAATTGTACCTCCACTAGACAAAATTTATTTTCGTTACTCTAGAAAAGAATTATTTACATTATTATCAGTTTTCCAGAATGCATCAAATTATAAAATAGCTCAGTAACCATGAAAGCTGTAGAATCAGATAATGTGATAATTTCTTGCTATTTCCAACTCTTTAACAATTTTTTTCCTTTCAAAAGCTAGAAAGGACATAGAAAATATGTGTAAAGGTAACTTAGAAAGTTCTATTAATTTCCTGAAACAAAGAGAAAATAATGGACAAGTTTTCAAGATTGCTTTCATGCAGGACAATTTGATTCAGGATTGAAGTGCACTCACAGTATCCACAATGTTTGAATGTTTATCCATTCAAAATTGAATGAAGGCTGTCCTTACTGTAGAATTACAATCAAGACTTCATTGTACCATTGATGTCTGATTGGCTGTGAGAAGCCTATGAACAGAAAAATGGAAAATGGTTGGAGTTATTACCCCCACACCGGAAATGTCATAACAAGAAAAATAAAAACAAAAACAAAAAATTATTGCAGGCAATTTTAAAGTAATTGTGTCTTAATGTTTGCAAATCATTTTCACAAAAATGGAAGATAAAATATTCTAAATTCTTCTAATTTTATCTGAAAAATTTTTCAATGCTCTTTTAATAGTAAGCCTCTAAAATATATGTTGACACTTGTTATTTTACAAAAATGTAAGAACTATAAATTAAAGTTTTATTTATTATATAGTGAAATATATATATTTTTTATACACACACACACACACACACACACACCACTTTTCCCATACCCATCTTCCCAGTCTTATCCAACTTCTTCTGGGCTTTGTCTATATTTTTTTAAACTTTTCAAAAATTTTTTGTAAACAATAGTTCTGGTACTTAAATTATATCTTGGAAATGAACTGGAGGAAATTATTTTGACAGATACAAGTGGAACATTGATATTCCTTTCTCTTTTCATTCTTACATTAACAATGCAAATCCTGGAGAAGCAAAATCTCTTAATAAAGAAAAGGATGCTTAAAAGGAAGTTGAGAAAGAAAACATATTTATTTATTCTGATATTTTACTTTCCAGTATGCTTCACTTATGTTGTATCTAAGCACTGCTGAGAAAATCATGTGTTCTATTTTTCTTTTGTGTGAAACTTTCTCCTTCCTTTTTTCCTCCTCCTGCTTCTCCTCTTGTGCTACACCCGCTATTGGTTTCCTTTCCTCCTTTTTCCTCTTTTTCTCCTTCTTTTTCCTCTCCTCCTTCTCTTCCTCTTCTAACTCCTCATTTTTCTTTGTTCCTTTCTCCTCTCTCCCCTGTCTTCTCTCTCTTTCTCCTTTTTTCCCCTCTCCTCTTTCCTCTTCTTTCCTTCTCTCGATTTCTACATTCACCTCTCCATAACCACGAGTTTTGTGGTTGCCACTACCTAGTCAAACAAAATTTTTAATTCAGAACTAGGGTTAAGTGTGACAGAACTTGTACTACATGACATTGGAGTACTGCAATTCTAGTCAGTGATCTGCAATTCAAATCACTGGTGACTTGGCTTTGGTGCTTGTACAAGTGCAACCACATTGAATGGTACCTTTATACAAACAATAATTCCAGTCAGCACATTTGTTAAAGTCCCCTAGCAAAGACAGGAGGAAGCCACAGACCCTCTAAACCTTTAATATGCACACATGTGTGAACATATGTAATTTAAATTTTCCTTGAAAACAATGTATTCAGAAGTTTTTAAACTGTGCTTTTTTATACCTCTAGTCAGTGACTGCATAAAAGTATACAGAATATATATATTTTATGTGTATGTGTGTATCCTTATGCAAAAATATGCTTTCTATATAACTACATAATTATATACCATAATTATATGCAGATCTATAAAATAAGAAATAGAGATATGCATTCTATGTAATAAAGTATACTTTCTAACTGAATCTATTTTGTTCCTAAGTTTTGGATGGCAAATAGCAGAACCTAGACAGCAATGAATACACGTCTACCTCAAAAAATTTACACCAGCCTGCTCAGATCTGAAGCCAAGAAATGAGAGTTCAGATCACCAGAGACAAACCTATATATGGAATGGGTCATAATTATAGACTTTCTGGGGCTGATTGATGGGCTTAGGCAATTCTGCCCCCTTGTGGTGCTCAGTGGGTTCATAAAAACACTAATCTACAGGTCATAAATTTAGAAATAATTCAAGTGCCATTAAGTGTGCCTAAACATTAAAAGCAAATGCCCAGAAAATACTTTTTTCTTATGGGGCACATGAAAAACATAACTGTCTCTGATAAAGGTAGAAGAGCTACTTAAACCCCCGTGGCTTGACATATTAAGGTTTTTTTCCTCATTGTGGATGTTTGGTAGGCAGCCTTCTGTAAGTGATGTAACAACTCATGCTTCTTTATTTTGTGGTCTACCCTCTTTTGAGTTTCCTCCACTCCTATGCTGTATGCCAACCTGGTCAGCAGATAGAAATTTAGAAAGGAGAGAATTGTGTGGGAGGCTTTTTATTCCCTAAACCTGTATCATGTGTTTTTCCCATCCACATTCCACAATCCAGAACCCAGTCACATGGCCATACATAAATGGTGGATTAAAAAAATTAATCCAATTTGCCTAAAATAAAGAAAATTAGTTTGATCAACAACTTACCAGCCTCTGTCCCTCTGTTAAAATTAGGTCTCAGATCTAATTTTAAATCCCATTAATTGATAATGTGACCCTACGAGAAACTTAACTGTAATCAAAAACAATGTACCTCCTAAAAGAAAGTCACCATAAGCAATATAAAACATCAGAAAAATAAGCTAGACTAAATAATACTATCCAGTTATTAGAAACACCGGTGACAGGCTTTCATTGAACACAGCCCACCGCCTCATGTTATGCCTCCTCACCACCTTCCCCACAAGCTTGTTATTCTGGAAAGGTAGTAAGCCAGTAGTCTCCCAATATGTCTAAATTAGAAATGTCCCAGAAGATCTGATCAAATAAGTAGGAGGTGCTAGGGAGTAGAATGTTCATGTATTCTATTTTCCATAAAACATATCAATATATTCAAATGCAACTAGGACTGTAGAAAAAAAATGATGTATCATCTGAGATAAAACAGTCTGGTTCTAAAACAAAAGCAAAAGTGTAAGGGTGGATAGTTTATCACTGAGTAAAATCCTGTCCCATTTATTTTGAAATCAGAAACTCAAATTAACATCTAAACCTTCCTAAGTGCCACTAACACTAGACCTATGGTTGAACTTGCAGCTCCAGTAGTCTGAAGGAAGATGCTGGGCATTCTGTGGTCTCCAGACCATAAGTATATTCTCTAGTATTGGAGCAGAAGGGAGGGATGGAGAAAATACCCTTTTTCCTAGTATTTCCATTATAATTAGCTTTCTGCTCTTTGCTTGGTTTATCTTAAATTCTCTTCTATGAATGGAATCATATACATGTGGTGCTCTTACTGTTCTCCTGCTGGGTTTTGCTGGTTTTCTCTTTAACCCATGCAGACTGTGATTTTCCTCCATGTGGTTGGCACTGGACCCTTGACTCACTTGTGAAGCTGTATTGTTAGTGCCATGTCCTACCCTATCTTCTAACTCAGGGGATTTGTATCAGGCTTACTCTCCTTTTTCCCACTTTTGTGTGGGTGCACCCCATAGTCTCTAGCATCTGGAGTCCCTATCTCCAGCAAATTGCCCTCTTAAGCTGAGATTGTGGACAATTATAAGAAGACCATTTACATCCCTATCACCACCAGGAATGACCATCCAGCTTTCAGGAAACTTGTGCAAAGTTTTCACATTAACTACAGAAATGAAACCCGACCTACATTAGTATGACTTCTCTCAGGTCCCTTCTGTTTCTTTCAGGCTATTTTTCTAGTGTCAGACCTTCATAGCTTTAGACAATAAGCACATCTTAGACAAACGATATCACTAGTCCCTGACTAATGTGGACAGGAGAGATTGATTTACCTGACAAGCATAATATAAAATGAGGTAGAGGTATCACATCAAACACTTTACATCACCAAAAGGAAGGGAAGTTAAAATGGATGGGAAATCCTTCTATTATTCCACTATATCCTCAAAGATCTCTGATGGAATCATTATATAAGATTTCATGTGCAAATTCATGCTCCAAATTTTCTTGTTATGGAAATGTACTATGATTTAGTAGACTTGAGTCACTTGTTCAGCCTTATGGCTATAATAGCAGGATCATACATTAGCACACAGTTTTCTACACATTTTATATAGTTCTGTAATGATAGATAGTAATAAAAGTGTAATAGGAATAAGACTCAACATACAGTTAGAATTATTTCATATCTTTTCCTAGCTCTACTGTTAACTCATTCTATGGCCTTAGGAAAGTCTTTATTTCCTTCTCTGATCATTTCTTTTGTCCAAAAATCAAAGTCTGGGCTAGATCAGAAGTCATATTCAATTGCCAGCGGGTGACAAATGAATGACATATGGAATATAGATGCTTTCCATCTAAAACTTGTTTATTTGCATTGAGCAAAAGAAAAGACCAAAAAAAGAAAAAAAAAAATATTTCCCTCTTGTTTTCTTGAGCGACACAGTCCTCTAGGTACATCTTCCATTTTATAAACTTTTAGAGTTTGGCAAAGACAAACTATCTGTCCAGCAAATATTTTTGTTCCCTCTTTCATGCCATAGTCCCATAGAGTTCAAGGAGCTTCCCAGGCTGGGATTTCATTCTCAAGCATCCCTAGCATCTAGGTGAAACATAAAACTTGTTAGTACTAGAACAGTGTGAGGAGCAATGGTTTGCCTCGCTTCCAGACCATGGAATAGTACTTACACAGAATTATGAAAGGGCTATACCCTCTATACTCTTTTTTTTTTTTTTCCTTTACACTAACTGGTCACAAAAAGTCTCCAAGTCTCGGGGATCTGAAAGTCACAAGCGAAACAGAAGATAAATACACATATTGATCTGTAACATAAAATAGAAATACAATTATTTTGGGTTAAGTATTGAACATTTTATTATTTATTTTTCATAGAAATTACCCTACTCTACAAAAATAAAAACAGAAGAAAGAAATTTCTTGACTTTATAAAAACATAGGCATGTAATAAGTATGGTGATAAATGACAGCAATACATTTGACGGTAGTATCTTGGAGATCATGGTGACTGATGGGGACAATTGTGAAAAACAGAACATTTATTTTGTTCTCTTACTGGATTTTGAGTTCTAGTAGCTATGGATTTTTTCTATATTATTTATTTTAATTTTCTTAGCAACTAGAGGAATGCAATGCAGAATAGGCTATCAATAAATATTAGTTTGAATAAATAAATGAAGAAGTAAATATATAAGGGAGGAAGTTGCCAACAGTTCTTTAATATAATAGTGCATGCTGTTATTCAGTAATGCAAATTTTCTGTTGCCAATTTTTTTTTCAATAGAAGCTATAAATGCAAATATTTATATATTGATTCAAACCTTTGAAAACATTCCATAGACCAAAGAAATCATTTCTGTGAGTTGGATTTAGCCCACTGGCAGTGGTTTATTATCTCTAAAAGATATTATTTGTCCTCAAAACTGTACAGCAGAATTCTCTGAAAAAACCCTTTGGGAGTTTTATGATAATTTTTTAAAGTATTGGCTCTTCTTCAGACCTGTTAATTAGAATCTCTAGGAGTAGAGGATGTTAATATATATTTTTAAAGTTCCTCAGGTGATTTTCATATCTCCAGCCTAGACTTAACTCATGGAATAACACTGGTTGACTTCAACTTTTATGTTAGAATTTGTTTTTTCTGATATAAAACATAATACAAATCAAACCAAATTACCTACAACTTTAGAACCCCAATAATTTAGACAAAGAATGTATTTCTATATATTATTTCATTAACATTTTGTTTTTCTCACTTCATATTTTTGTCATGCTAAATTTAGTCAGTCCATATGTTACCAACTTATATTTCTCATCTCAATTATTTATTTGACATTTACTTATGTATTTGAATACTTGTTTATACAAATATTTGTGCACTAAAATTAACACATATCATCTATTCAGGGTTCCACTAACATATCTTCCATAATTACATTACATATAATAGTAAAAGAGCAGTGATAGAGCTTATTAAATATAATTCTCTTTTCCATGTTCTTATCTTTATCTACATATTTTATGAACATGTACATTTGCATTTTATTATGTAGATAATAATGCCTACTTATTTTGATCATTTAATTGGAAAAACTTAAGACTTGATTAAACATCATCTACATTTCACATTTTAATAACTGTCATATTTTGGCTTGTTCCTGCTGCTGCCATGTTCTTACACTGTTAATCAATTCCGCCCTAATTAACTAGATCTAAAGACTCTTTACATTAGTTTATGTCTGCATTCACATTCACTAGTAAATTGTGTTTAGTACTTATAATGTGTCAGGTACTGCTCTAAGTGCTGAATGTATTACAATTAGGAAAATATTTCCTGCTCATTTGGAAAGTAAAATTATGTGGACAGAGACTAACAATAAGCAAATATGTGTGTATGTGTGTGTATGATATTAGATGGTATTGATGTAAAGGAAAATAATGAAAGCAGGATTAAATTGATAGGAAGTTATGACATGGCAGAGAATGCAATTTTACATAGGATGACATGACCAGGGAGCAGGTGAAGCACAATTTGTACAGATTTCATTGGGGGAGAGTACCCCAGACAAAGGGAACAACAAAAGTACTAAATCAGGTCAGAAGCATGCTAAGTGAAATTAAGGAAAAGCAATAAGTAAAAATGAGTGAGTAAGAAATGGCAGATAGAAGGAACTTAGAGTAAAAAAATTACAGAGAGCTAGATCTTGCAGGACTTAGTACATTTAAAGATTGTTTTTTGCCCTGGCTGATATTGGACACTAGATTGCAAGAGATCAAGGTCAGATTTGGGAGATCAATAGAGAGGCTATGGTAATAACTCAGGAGAGAAATAATACACACTTGCACCAAGACAGAAGCTTCAGATGTAGTGAATCATGCTCAGATTCTGGCTATATTTTAAAGAAAACTTATTTAATTGATTGATATTTGATAATTATATTTTGAAAAAAAAATCTGTTATATTCCCAAATGAATTAGGTTTCTATTTAGAGAAATATATGTAAAATTTAGTTTCTATTTTTATATAGTTTTCCCTGACATATAGACACATACAGGGGAAACAAACTTGGGGCCAAAAGGTGTAGATTATATATTTATTAACTTCTTAGAATCAATCTAAAAGAAAGTCAATTAAAACAATATATGTCATTATTATAGTATGAATTAAAGCAAGTGTAGTTCCAAAAATAAAGTGTAATGATTATGTATTTATATTTTAATTGATAAATCCAGTTAAACCATTTTCCTCATCCTAAAAGTTAACTTTTCTGATCATCTTCCTATAAAATATTTGGATCTTTTATTTATCACAAGGAAATTTCTAATCTACAAAATTTGAATAGCTTAAAAATATATTTGAATACATTTTTCTTACTCTGGAGGAAAAAATATTTGAAAGGATACAAGTAAGTAGACTAATCATTTGTATGTAGATTTGTAAGAAAGGCAAAATAATAGGAAAAACCCCGTTGTTTCTAGAATTCTTTCATATCAAAAGTCAACACATATCTAGCCTTCAGAATGTTATCATTTATTATAAGAGATAAGTTTTAAAGATATTGATTAAATCTAAAATATATTCAGATCAACACCTAATAAATGAATAAAACTTTCTGTAAATTGAAGGGTGACTACCACCAGTGTGTTCTGTTAATAATACCTAAAAGTAATAGTTACCAGATTTCAAGAAGACCCACTTTCTTTAACTATGAAACAATCTTCATGTCAACAAAATTAAAGCAAATAAGTGACCAGCATATTAAAGAGATATTTCAATATTAGTGTGAAAATAACACCCAATATCAAGAATCAAATATTGATTTGAAGTTTTAGTTAGCAATCTTTACAAAATTTAATTTGAATTGGTAAAAGAATAGTCAATTTACACTTTGTCTCACTTTAGGGATCTTCTAGTAATAAATCATGTAATATCAGATTACTATACATACATTTATTTAAATATTGGCATTGATCATTTTTGTTAAATATATTGACTGCATTGTGATACAATTGTGCATATTTCATCACTGCACTGAATCTGATCCAGTTATAGAGGACTTTAAATGTGAAACATTCACTCATTCAAATATTACTTCCAGAGCTCCTTTATGGACACTATTCCAAGCACAGGAAATACAAATAATGACAAAACAATTAAACTCCTTGCCCTATTTGTGTTTAAAAATCAATCAGAAAAGACGGATACATTGTAAACCAATAATTACAACAAAAATTATTGAATTTCAATTGTGATGATTGCTAGAAGGTCAAATGCAGTGACGTGAGTGCCTTTATTTTGAGCATGGATGTTATACAGCTTGTGAGGTCAAGGGAGATACACATAGGACACATCAGACTCAAAGGCTGAGTTATCAGGGTAAAGAGGGAGCAGAGTGGAGCAGGAATATGCCAAGTAAAGGTATAAAGATGGTGCATGGGGGACTGTAGTTAGCTGGGAGTTATGTGTCCTTATATGAAGAATATTTATTTTTAGTCAGGCATGGTGGGTTATGCCTGTAATCCTAGCACTCAGGGGAGGGGGCGCTGAGGTGGGATCCCTAGAGCTCAGAAGTTCAAGACCAGCCTGAGCAAGAGCGAGAGCCTGTCTCTACTAAAAATAGAAAAAAATTAGCTTGACGTGGTGGTGGTGCCTGTAGTCCCAGCTACTCAGGAGGCCGAAGAGGCTGAGGCAGGAGAATTGCTTCAGCCCAGGAGTTTGAGGTTGCTGTGAGCTAGGCTGATGCCCCCCTTGGCAATAGAGTGAGACTCTGTTTCAAAAATAAAATGATAAAATAAATAAGATAAAATATTTTAAAAAGAATCTTAATTTTCCTTATGGGAGTAAAGAAAACCCTGTACTAGGTTGTATGTTAGGAGATGATGTTTTGGAAATTTGGTGGTCTGTTTTCTAAGATTATTTTAGGAGTATATATTGGGATGTAGAGAGACAAAAGGGAATATAGGAAGAACATTTAAAATGCAACAGAAATAACCAAGTAAGAGAAGATGGTGGCTTGCTGATGAGTATGAAAAGATACAGATGTGTTTCAAATATAGGAAATAAATGTAATATAATACTTCATCAGAGATGCCTGTCTTGAGTCCTTCTAATCTAAATTGGGCCACTTTATAATATTTTAAAAGGCACAGAATATCACCTTTATATGAAAATCTGTAATCATGTCTTTTATGTGATGATAATTTTAACATAATGCCCTCCACTATTTGACACTAGCTGGTAAAGCCCATGAGTACAGGTTTCATGTTTTTTTTTATTTGTCATTCATGCATGCCATAGGGTTTGACAAAAAAGAAGCATTTCAAATACATTGTTTTTGAACAAGTTATTTTGATAAGATTGAGAGGATAGTCTGAAAAAATATAATGAATGATTTCTAGGTTTCTGACATAAACAGCTAGTGCGATGATTTAGTGTAGATTAGGGGAAATTATTAGGTCTATTTTGAATGTATTGACATTGAGGACTCTGAAATAGCAATTGGGCTTATTGAGCTGATAGTTGGATAAATAAGACTGTAACTAGAAATGGATGAATGTTTTAAGGACATAGATTTGGGATCTGTTAGCAATCAGACTGTATAAGAGGGGTGTAGATGCCTGCTATAGACTGAATGTTTTGTATCCCCCCTCCCAAATTTTTGTGTAAACCTAATCCCCAACGTGATGGTATTTGGAGATGGAGATTTGGGGACATGATTAGGTCATGAGAGTGGGGCCCTCAGAATGGGATTAGTGCCCTTATATAAGAGGCTCCAGAAAGCTCCTTTCTCCCTTTCACTATGGGAGGACGCAGCATAAAGATGGCTATTTATGAACCAGAAAGCAGGCTCTCACCAGACATTGGATCTACTGTGCTCTTCAGTTTGGACTTTGCCTCTGGAACTGTGAGAAACAAATGTTTGTTGTTAAAGTTATCTGTTCTATGCTATTTTTATTAAAGTAGCCTGAATAGACTAAGACAATTCCCTCACCTAAGCAGATTATAAAACAAGAAGGAAAAAAAACTGGGACAGATTATTATGAAAATCCAAAATAAAGAGCTCTTGGAAACAAAGACAATAGTCAAAGAAAACCAATAATAAGACTGACAGGTAGACAGAAAAAAAATCAGAAAAGTAAAAAGGAGCACTGTGTTATTTCTGAGAATCTAGCTGAGGAGTATGTTTTAAACAGGGAGTTATGAACTGGGTCAAATAACTGTGAGATCTAGTAAAAAGAGAAATTTAAAAAAATTCATTGAATTTGTTTGTTTGAAGTCATTGTCAATGAAATTTTTGACTCCCTTTTCCCCTACCCTCCACATTTACACTGTGACTTAAATAGAGACCTACCTCTAATCATATATTTGTCACTATAGACTCACTTATTAAACCTGGAGACCTGGGTGTCCTCACTGATTCTCTCTCTTTTTACTTCCTAAGTTCTTGTCTTTTAACAAATCTTGGCCCATCTACCTCTAAAATATATCTGGCATATCTCCCCTTCTTTGGTTTAGTCTACCACTGCCCTTCTTCAGATCACCACTATCTTTTACCTAGAGCACTCCAATTGTCCATGTCTCTTCTCTTGACCCTGGGGCCTTCATTCCATTCAACATCTTAAAGATAAAATAACATGGTATTTCTTCCTTGTTTAAAAACTGTCAGTTATTTCTCATTACAATTAGAATAAAACCCTAGCTTCTTACCATACATTATAAGACACACCATAATCCAGACCCTACCATTGTAATCCTCTTTTTTTTGAACCCTCCTTACTCACTAGATGCTGTTCTTATTATATATTTTTTTTATTTCTATGAACAAAACAAACTCTTTGTCATCTAAGAGCTTTGATAGTGCTTGTACCTTTTCTAGGAACACTTTTTCCTCAGATATGATTGGCTTCAGATCTCAAATTAATTGTTACTAATACAGAAAAAAAATCTTCTGTCACTACTTAGGTAGATAGTCATTCTCCACACCACACATGACTTTTCTTTTAAAATATCACTATTTGTAAAGACTAATTATTTGTTTAATTATTCTCTGTCCTTCCTTAGAGGAGCAATGGCCTGTGCTGTTTTGTTTGCTGTTGCATCCCTTAATGCTATCACAGTGTCTTCGCAGAGTAAGTATTTAATATATTTCCTCTGAAATGAATTAGTTAGAGCAGTGCCATTGAAGTGATAGAAACTGACTCCATGTTGGAGTGGCTGGGTAGTGAATGAGAGGTGAAGAGAATACCTATGCAAAGGATTGTGTTAGGTGAACATGACAACCACTACACTACAGAAAAAGACGACTGAGAAACAGAAAGTCAAATGCTGCATGTTCTCACTTGCAAGTGGGAGCTAAATAAGGAATACAAATGGCCATAGAGAGTGGGATAATAGACACTGGAGACTAAGAAAGGCAGGAGAATGGGAGGGTGGGAGGAAGTGTGGGATGAGAAATTACCTAATGGTTATCACATATACTTATCGGGTGACATTTACACTAAAAGCCCAGACTTCATCACTGCACAATATATCTGTGTAACAAATCTGCACATATACCCCATCAATCTATAGAAATAATAATTTAAAAAAGGAAATGGTTGTGACAGAGATGGAGAAGATAAGACAGTAACATTAAAGACCTTTGTTGGCCAAAGAAAATCTTAAATGCTCTTTTAATGAATATTGTGGAGAGAAGGAGTACGACTATACAGCTAAAATAGGTAATATGTAATAGTGAAAAATTACTCAAAGGCAAGGGTGGCTATTATTCAAACACCTGTAAAGGAGTTAACCATTAATACAAAGATGAATTCTTCTCTCATTAAAAAAGAAGCATAAAAAATAGGAAGAAGATTGTGGGTAAACTTTCTTGTGGATATCTCAGTAAATTTTTAGTTAATGATTTTACTTTTGTTTTTTTCTCTATGTATAAGTGAAAGCATATGGTAACTCCATCAACAGGAAATTCCAAATTAATAATTTTAGTTCAGTAGGTTAATGGAAAGTCTTCCTTATATCATATTACAGGTAATTTCATAACTTGTGATATTAAATTAATGTAAAAATTTCCTGCTAATTCAAATAAAATATATCTTCTTCTCCTTATATATTGGTGTCAAAATGTTGGAGTATATTATTAATAAAACATTAAAGAAAGGTGTTTGTTCTGACTAAATTCAGAAATTCTACCAAACTCCCTACTGCTAGGTGAACACTTTACTAAGTAAGTTTTCCAAACTTGATTTCTGAACTAATACATTCTCTTCTCATATTTTTTTCAGATATCGTATATAATTTCCAATGGCTTCCACTCACATTTTCTCATGGACATATAATGTCATCTTAAAAACTTCAAGAAATCATGTGAGAGAAAGTCAACTCTGATAATTACCAGTAATGACCTAAGTCCCCAATACTAAATGGGCCATTCAAAACTAGAGGAAGACATTCAAATTTTTAAATTTCTTTTGTTTATTTAGACAACTTGACATTACATAACTCCAGTTTCTATGGGAAAATCAGCCGATTAACTACTAGACTTATTAGACACATTTTTGTCTGCCTTGCTTATGAGTTCAACAAGTAGATACATTCAGAGATCAGAAACAGCTTTTTATTGGTAAATCCTGCATGTTCTTCTGGATTAGGACTGAAGAAAATGTGCAAACATAACAGAAAAATAGATATAATAAATATATTGCAGATGGTTTGCTAGGAAGTTTGTATCTATATTTGTGTCCATATGCCTGTTCTTAGTGAGGACTCACAAAATAGCAAGTAGCAATATATTGCGGAAAAAAAATCCACCTAAGAATAGAACTAACTTTAATGTACTGAAAAATAACTGACCTAGAAATACGAACAGACTCACTTCCTGCTTTAAAAAACCATGCCTTTTGACCTCCAGGAACAAATACAAAGTTTGGCTAAACAGTAGCTCTCAAATCTTTTTCTCCACAGGACACTCCACCATGGAATGGAAAGTCTGAGTGGCAAGTTGCTCGTTTGGCTTATTTTCATAGCCATACTATTGAAACTTGAGAGTCCTGGTACAGGTTAACAAGGTGACACTCTTTCATAGTAATATTTTTAATATTTGTCCAACATCTGTTTGGTGAAGACTAGGGAAAATTCATTTTATGTCAATACTTATATATTGTTTTATATCAAAATAAGGATTTATTATATACATTGAATGTAACATATATAAAACTCTCATATTTCTTGAGTATTTTTTATCATTAATAAAGAAATAGCATAACCCAGGGAGATGTATTTAAATTCTATTGTTCAAAAATGGTTAAAATTTTTCTTTACTGTCTTTCATATCACCAAAATAACTGTTTCTTCTGACGGCAACTATCAATTTCAGTTGAAGGTGAGCTGATGCTTTTAGGATTAATGTCACTTCCTTTAGTTGAACCATGCAAACTTAAAAAGTAAATCAACAATCTTCTTCTTAGAGCATTCTCAGAAAATTGACTGCTCTTCTTAGTTCAGTTCCTATAAATATATGTTTCTTAATATCCACAATTGATATCACCCAGGTCTATCAAATTTCACATGCTCAAAGCAGATCCTTGATTTCTAATTCTCTACAAGCCTTAATTTCACTAATCCCCTTATCAGTCAATTTTATACCATCTACATAGTTGCTCAAACAAGAAATCTAGAAGATAACTCTAATTCCTGTTTTATTACTATCTAATCCATATGTAAGCCCTGGAAACTTCTACATCAACAATATTTCTTTATTGTGTTCTGTTTTCTCTGCATCCAATGCTACTATGCCACTTCACCCTACTATTATCTCTCGGTCACATAAAGCGGTGTCCCTGTACCCTTCTGAAAATGAAAATCATATCATGACAATTATTGCTTATATCTAATCAATGGTCTTTGATGCCTTGTTTTATCTGGCCCTACTTACCTCTTCCATCTGGTCTTAAGCTATTATTTCCCTTGCACACTGCACTCCAGACACACTTTAATTACTTGAACAAATTAAGTTCTTTCTTCCCTCAGAAAGTCCATAAGGGCAGAATTATATTTTTTGTGTTCATTGTTCTGCCCATAGCCTAGCAAAATTAATGACATATGCTAATTGGTTACCTCCTCTCTCTTTCTCTACACACACACACACACACACACACAGCCCACAACACTCAATGAATAAATTACAGAAATATTTAGCAGAAATCATTACAATTACTACTAGGTATTCTTGTTTGCCTTCTTGGCTTGATGTCTTTCCAAGGGCAAAGCCTCCAACCAGGAATTGTTTGCAGGTGCTTCATTTAGGAGGTAATCACAAGAAGCAGCAGTGAGAGAGCGGGATGTGTTGGACAGATGAGAAGGAAAAGCCAACAAAGAGGTATTAATGAACTCATTCTTTTTGGGAAAACTGAGGTACAAATCTGCTGAGGAGCTTCTGAGTAACTGTGCTCCAAATTTTCACTCTAAATGGAGCCTGGCTTACTTATTTACTAATATCTGTCCTTTCTATGAAGATGGCTCCTTAGGGCCCATAGAGTTTTATTTCTATGCACTTTTGGGTTGCACACATAGCTCAGCAAGGCTCTATGGCTTCAGAATGTGCCCTGAGCACCCCCCGCACCCCTCTTTCCCAAGAAAAAGCAGAGAGAGCAGTGAGAGTTAGCAGCTACCTGAGATATGTTCACTTGCTCAAGTCCTGCTCATTACAGCTTTCACTTAAATCAGAATAATCTTGAGAGAATGTCACATGTGACACCAAAAGAATCTACTATAATTGACCTGTTGCATAATGAGATCTGCTGACACTTCTTCCTACCTACTATTTCTTTAAGTCTACTCCGACATTTACTCTTCGATGTGGTGTTCACTCATCATCTCTAAAAATTAATAATTTGGAGGTTAGTGAAATGAGCTACAGTGTTTACTGCCTTAGCTTGTTCCAAGGTGACAATTCATTTTCTCTCTTTCCTAAATTTTCCTTATTCTTGGCAAACATGTCATCCAGGCCAGGTGACTTGCCTTGTTGTGTGACACAGATCTTCATTACGCTGTATCCTAAGCCCTTGTTCTTCTCTTTGTCAGGTTGTGTTTGCTGTAATTTCCTATTCACTGTTATCACTAGGCATAGAAATACCAAAAGACTTCTGTGTGAATTTTAGAGCTATTGTACTTTGATCACATTATGCAGCAACAACCTTATCTCCTGAACATGATCAGAATAAACTACACGTGATAGCATAGTAACTCATTTCTTTGTCTATGGTCTACTGGCATGAAGAGCCAAAAATGCCCTGGCCAGAGTGATGTTATTAGGTTCAATGCAATCCTTTCTATACCCACTAGTGGGAGCACCCTGCTCCTGAGATTACACCAATAATCCAGCATCCCTAAAGTAATGGGTACAGGAAGGACAGATTCCACAGGAAAGTCCCTGGGAGTGATGGTGGGAGAGGTCAGTTCTAACTTCTTATTTTCCAGACCCATGTATTCTAGCTGTTGGGGACGCAGCAATATATGCTGCCGTTTGGTTCAGTATAAATATATCACATCCTGGAGGAAAGTATACCAACCCTAAAGAACTCTATTCTCAATTTTTGTCATGCTGTCTGCCTCTAGATAATATAATATATTGTAGTGGATCCCATAGCCACTTGCTCATTATCACATCTCCTTCACTGTAAAAAGTGTGTGTGTATGTGTGTGTGTGTGTGTTGTCTGAGACAATATAATGCATAATTTCGTGTCAGTCTATAAAACATATTGCAAAGCCCTAGGATTGTGATGCTTCCACAGGTACTAAATGCAGAGGAGGCATATCACCATCTAAGATAGATGTAACTCCAGTAAGGGAGACTTGCTGATGCCGAGGGTGGAAGAGTTCTGATGAATTGACTTGATATCCAGTACTCCTTGAAAAGAGTACCATCCTGAGGGTTCAATTATGGTCTTTGCTGCTGGCTGGTTGGTCATTCGACAATAGCAGTCTTGGTGAGGAGTGCCTGTTATTGAGCTAATGCCTCTGGTGAGTTTAAAATAAAGCCAATGCTCATTTACTATCCCCAAAACCGTAGGGATCTTAAGAATTATGCAAAATCTACTCAGCTTGTACTCTATAAATAAAGCCTGGATGACAGTACATCTGTTTGTACTTAGATTACTGAATATTTTAAGCCCACCGTTGAGACCCACTGCTCAGAAAAAAATATTCTTTTGAAAATATTCCTGCTCATGGACCATGCACCTAGTCACTCAAGAGCTCTGATGGAGATGTACAAGGAGATTATGTTGGTTTTATGCCTGCAAACACAACATTCATTCTGCATTCCATAAATCAAGGAGTAATTTTGATTTTCAAATCTCATTACTTAAGAGATACATTTTGTGAGGCTAAAGCTGTCATACATAGTGACTTCTCTGATGAATCCGGGCAAAGTAAATGGAAACCTTACAGAAAGGATTCACCATTCTATATGCCACTACTCAACCATAAAAAAAACAGTGGTGAACTTAACACTTCTTATATTATCCTGGGTGGAGTTGGAACCCATCCTTCAAAGTGAAGTATCACAAGAATGGAAAAACAAGCACCACATGTACTCGCCATCAAATTGGTACTAACTGATCAACACTTAGGTACTCACATGGAAGTAATAATCATCAGGTGCTTGGCAGGTGGTGGAGTGGGGATGGGTAAACTCACAACTAACAACCTACATAATCTTCTGAAATTTAAAATAAATAAATAAATAAATAAGAACATTTGTGATTCATGGGAGGAAGTAAAAATATCAACATTAACAGGAATTTGAAAGAAGCTGATTTCAACCCTCATGAATGAATTTTAGAGGTTAAAGATTTCAGCAGAGGAAGTAACTGTAAACATAGTAGATATAGCAAAAGAATTAGAATTAGAAGCATAATCTGAGGATATGACTGAATTGCTACAATCTAATGATAAAACTTGAAGAAATGAGAAGTTACTTTTTATGGATGGGCAGCAAAAGTGGTTTCTTGAGATAGAATCTATTCCTGGTAAAGATCCTCTGAATATTGTTGAAATGACAGTGAAAGATTTAAAATATTATTAATACATAAACTTAGTTGATAAAGAAGTGGCATGGTTTAGGAGGATTGACTCCAATTCTGAAAGAGGTCTACGGTATATAAAATGCTTTGAAACAGCATCACATGCTGCAGAAAAATATTTTTTAAAAGAAAGAGTCAATTGATGTAGCAAACTTCATTGCTGTCTTATTTTAGGAAATTGTCACAACCACCACAGCCTTCAGCAACCACCACCCTTACTCAGTCAGCAGCCATCAACATTGAACCTTCACCAGCAAAAAGTTTGTGATTTACTAGAGGCTAGAGGCCCATATGATCTTTAGTTTTTAGCTGTAAATTATTTTTAATTAAGGTATGTACACTGTGCATTTAGACATAATACTATTAAACATTTAACAGTCTACAATACAGAATAAATATAAATTTTATATGAACTGGGAAATAAAAAAATTGTGTGACTCTCCTTTTTGTGATACACATTGTATTTCAGTGGTCTGGAACTAAAGCTACAATATCTACAAGGTATGCCTGTATTACATTTATCTAAAAAGCTGCAAGAACTTCTTAGCAGTAAAGATATATGAAGAAAAACAAATCCAAAAACACATGTTGCAAATCACAAAAATATACTCTGAACTGAAATGGATAATTTAAACAATAAGGTAACACTATCCTATCAAAATTTGAAATGATTTTATTGATCAAGTTATAATAAGATGGACCACGGATATGCTGATAGTATAAACTGTAAAAGACAAACAAACATATTAAAAAAGGAGCTTTTAACAGCAATTTGCCTATACTTATAAAAAGCAGTAACAAAATTCATACTCTATATTTAGTTGTTTTATGAGAAATTATTCATGAGAAAAATAATCAGTAATTTGATCAAAATCTAGGTAAAGAGATATTGATTTAGTACTTTTTCAAATGGCAAAATTTTGGCCCAGTGTGGTCATCTTAACACTTTGGGAGGCCAAAGTGGGAAGATCACGCGAGGTCAGCCTAAGCAAGAGCGAGACGCCATCTCTACTAAAAACAGAAAAAATTAGCTGGATGTCATGGTGCTGGCCTATAGTCCCAGCTACTCGGAAGGCTGAGGCAGGAATTGGAGGCTGTAATAGGCTATGATCACACAACTGCACTCTAGCCAGGGTGACAGAGTGACACTCTGTATAAATAAATAAATAAATAAATAATCAAAAATTTTGCCTAACTTAATTGTCCCACAATAAAATAGAAGGGACCTGAATAGACATTTTCCAAAAGAAGACATGCAAATGACCAATGGATATATGAAAAAATGTGCAGTGTCATAATTATTAGGGAAATGCAAATTAAAGCCACAATGAGCTATTAACTCTTGCCTGTTAGAATAACTATCATCAAAAAGATAAAAGATAACAAGTTTTGGTGAAGATGTGAGGGGAAAAGAACTTTTGTACACTGTTGGTGGGAATGTAAATTGTACAGCCATTACGGAAAACAGCATGGAGGTTTCTCAAAAAAAATAGAATTACCATATGATACAAAAATTCCACTTCTAGGTATTTACTCAAAGGATTTGAAATCAGTGTATCCAAGAGATTTGCACTTCCATGTCCATTGCAGCAATATTCACAATAGCCAGGGTACGGAACAAACATATCTGCCAATAGATGAATGGGTAAATTGTGGTATATACACATGTACAATGATCCCTTGGTATCTCTGGGCAATTAGGTCTAGAATCCCCCTAATTTATCCCAAAATTAACAATGTTCTAGTCCCTTATATAAAAGAGTGTAATATTTGCATGTAATCTATGCACACCCTTTGATATTCCTTAAATTATCTCTAGATTACTTATAATAATTAATACAATGCAAACGCTACGTAAATAGCTATTATGCTGTATTGTTAATGGAATAATGACAATACATATTCAGCATAGGCACAACTATCCTTTTTAAATTCATTTCCAATATTTTCTATCAACAGTTGTTTGAATCCACAAAAACAGAACTCACAGATATGGAAGACCAACTCACACACAATGGAATACTATTATTCAGCCTTTAAAAGGAAATAAATTTTGTCCTCATGACAACATGGATGGGACTGGAGAACAATATGCTAAGTGAAATAAGCCAGGCACAGAAAGATAAAAATAACTGATGTTCTCAGTTATGTATGGAATCTAAAACAATCACATTCAAAGAAACAGAGAGTATAGTGGTTACCAGAGGCTGGCGAGGGTGGGAGGAGCAGGGCAAGTGGAGGAGGAAATGGGGATTAATGGTGCAAGGGTACAAAGCTAATTAGACAGGAGGAAACATTTTTTTTTCTTTTTCCTTTGAGATATGTTGCACAGCATGATGACTATAGTAAATAATAAAGTATTGTACGTTTCAAAATTGCTAAGAGTGTAAAATTCAAATGTTCTCATCACAAAAAAAGTTATTTGAGATGATGGATAAGTTAATTAATTTAATTATTCCACATTGTTCATAATTTATAACATCACTTTGTAGCCTAGAGATACATACAATTATAATTTGTCAATTGACAATTAAAAATGAAAAAAGGAAAAACCAAATGCAATAATAAGTGGTTATTCTACAACTGCAGTCCTCAACCTCCAGGCCAGGCTGCAGAGCTCTGCCACCCCTCCCCCACCCCCCTACAAAACCCTTGTCTTTCATGAAACTTAGGAAGGGGCAGGGGAGGACACACAGCAGGAGGTGAGCAGCTGTGAGCATATTTCAGCAGATCCCCATCACTCTCCTCCCTAACTCTCCCATCATCCTCCCATCATCACCTGAGCTCCGCCTGTCCGTGGGAAAATTGTCTTCCATGAACCTGGTCCCTGGTACAAGAAAGGTTGGGACCACTGTAAAGTATATAGTTGTAATTGTACTTCTGAATTGCTTGTGAGTTTTCTTTCCTTTGTTTAATTTCTAATTTCTTAGGATACATCAAGGGTTGCATAATGTTTAATATCTTCTTGTCTTTTCAACAACCGTTCCCGAACCTCTATTCCATTATCTCAATCCTGATGTTCCCTAATGGTAACGTGCATCTTCCAGGGTAAACTGCTTTTGCTGAGGGCTTTGTCTCATACTCCACACGTTTTATGGGGTCTGAGAAAGCACAGTTTAAGCAATCGCATTACTCCAACATTTATCAAGGACCTACTGTGTTCAGAGTATTACGGTGGTAGATTTTGAAAATTCTGACATAAAATATAGAAGAACTGTGTGAGATAGCTCATAAACTAGTTAAGAAATTTTCAACACAATGTAAAAATGCTTTAAACAAGTAAAAAAAAAACTTTTATATTGAGGCCACAGATACCTAAAATATAGATGGGAATAGGAAGGGTTATAACATTTTATGGATGGCTAAGTCTTGAAGGCTGACTGGAATTTTACTGTTGAAGAAAGCAGTACAATAGGCAGATCTACAAAGGCATTCTCATAGAAAGAAAGAGAATGTGTTGAATGATACACAAATTATTCCATATGGCTAAAATATAAAGTTGAAGATGATAAGTATAATAAGATAACACTAAGCTGTTGTGATGGCACACACCTGTAGTCGCAACTACTCGGTAGGCTGAGGCAGGAGGATTGTTTGAGGCCAGGAGTTTGAGAACAGCCTGAGCAACATAGTGAGACTTTGTGTCTTAAAAAAGAAAGAAAGAAAGAAAAAAGAAATAGGTGAAGTGACAGGAAGCTGCCAACTCACAGAGGGATGCAAATATTGTAAAAATAATTTTGACTTCCTTTAGAGGAAGATAGAGAAAAATTAAATAATTTTAATCAGGTTATATAAAAAGATCAACATTTTGCTATATGATATAATGATGTAACCAGCTCGGCATTTTGGCAATATCATGCTGGCAACTGTGAATGAACCTAAGGTGGGTGAAGAGTAGAGGAAAATACTAGGTAGGAGGCTGTCGCAAAACTTAAATGGAAGATCAAAGAGATTCGACTGAGGTGCCAATGGAATGAGTAAAACAGATAAAACAGAGTAAATTATAAAGATTATAATAACAAAAACTAAAGCCCATATGTATAAGGTGCACACTATGTGCCAGGGTTTATTCTAAGTTCATATATATATGAAATATTATATATATGTATATACGTATGTGTGTGTATATATATGCATGTATATATGCATATTTGTGTATATATGTGTGCATATGTGTGTGTGCGCATTTTATGTGTGTATCTATTCACATTTGCTTTCCATACAGTATATATGTTAGGTACTGTTATCCTTCCCAATTTATAGAGGACAATACTAAAGTATGAAGACATTGATTAATTTGCTCAAGATTACAGAGCTAGAGAATTCTGGAGTCAAGATTTGAAGTCTGACATTTTTGCTCCGCTGTCTTTTTTCAGAATGTGCTACACTGATTTGCTTAAAAGAAGAGATATAAGACACAAAAACAAAAAAGATAAAGTTTATTCACTAATTAGAATGAATTGCAAAGATAAAACACAATTTGTCACATGTATTTACCTTGTGGAAGAAATTAGGTCATTACTTTAACGATACATGTGAAGAAAAAATCCTGTTTATTTAAGGGTCATAAGGCTATGACCACGACCTGAATTCTTTGTGTAGTGACTTATTCCAACTCCTCAAAGAGTAAGTGAGATTTAAAAACAAAAAAAACAAAAAGGAAAGAAAGAAATGCTCCAGGGATCGCTTTCAAAATTAAGTCTATAAATGGCCGTAATTATCATCACTGTAGGACAAATATACTTGGTAAATTTTCATTCTTTTTCATCAAGACTATGAAAATGAGTCACTCTTTTAAAGTCTATATTTTCCATTGATTCGTAGAAAAATGACTCAAAAATTCAAAAACAGTGTCATTTTTGTTACCCTGCTAATAGACTACTAATCAGCTACTGGTTAAAGAATAGCATGTAACTATAATTTTCTCTCTGAACTAAAATCCATGTGCACAAACCGGGTAGAGATACAATTCAAATTAGTGTTCTGATAGCCAAATTTTTGGCAGATTTTTTATTCTAGCCTGAGGTGCTAATGTTAGACACCCCAACACCTACAATTGGGAAAGAGACCAACAAATACTGTGAACTTCACAGAAGTATGAAATTTCTTGTAGTAAAATAGCTCTGTAGAAAGATTTAAAAAGAATGTTCAAATCCTTAAAATAATTTGAGCACAAACCAGACTATATTTGTACAACTGTCATGTATGCTATAAACAATGATATCATAACCTGTTTCCAGCAGCCCTCTGATTCTAAATTCTACCTAGAGGCCGACCTAGATTTCCTGAGAACATCCTCCGTGCACTCGTTTGCCTTGCTGCTCCCTCCTCGAGTTTCAGTACTGCTTGTTCCTCGCACTTGCCTGCCTGCTTACCCTGAATTTTCTCTCCCCGTTCATCACATTTCAGAGCACCAGGCTGCAGGTACATGTGTTATCAACACTCTATGCAGAGGGCTGCAGTGAACTCTACTTTCATACTGGTGGTAACTATTTGCCATTTAATTTTAAATCTACCTTCTGGCCTTTAGGACCTCTCTAAATTTGTCTGCCAAGAAGAACAAGGAGCATTATCACCTCTTCACAGCCTTCATCACAGTTAGGAGCTTGAGGCTATGTGGTTGTCACACTCTCTCAGCCTGTCTCTTAAAAACCCAGTCTGCCTTTCTTGTTTTTGTGTTTTTCTACTTATTTATCTATCAGAGCAGTGTCGTACAGGATGTGGTTTGTGAGAGACCCATGCCTGGGGCTCCAATTAGGAAAAGGTTGAATGAAACTAAAAGTCAGGATAACTGCAATCTGGCTACCATTAACATCATAGGCTCCAAGCCTGTTCAGTGTTGAATAGGTGAGAGACCTACGGGGAAAAATAAAAAGAAGATCTGTTTAGTCACTGTTGGTATGTAAGTTAGGCAAATTCAACTACTCCTGGTGCTTGCTTCACAAATAAGCTTGGACATAGATCCTCCCTCACCACTACCCTTTACTACCAATACGGTATATTTTATGACACCTCTCTTTTCTTAATATAATTTTAATTTTTAAAAGTATAATAAGTAATGAAAAGGCACTTTTATTTGATAATGAAATATCTTTAAAACAATGGGAAAATTCTCTTTTATGAATATGAACCCGAATGAAAGATTTAGATGTTTTTTAATTGTAACTCACAAACTAGATAGTAAGATACATACGGTAGGATATTTACTTTTATTTTCATTTTTAATTATCATCTGTTTGCATAATTTTGAATTCATGTTTAGATAATGCTTTAATGTGATATTTATTTGCCATGATTATAGCCACCATTTACTATTTGCTAAAAAATCAATAAGAAAATATAGGCACTGTTTTAGTGAGGGTTCTCTTGAGAAACAGAACCAATGGGGTGTGTGTGTGTGTGTGTGTGTGCAGAGAAGGAGGGGGGACAAACAGAGAGAGAGAAAGGTTTATTTTAAGGAATTGGCTTACATGATTGTGGAAGTTTGAAAGTCAGAAATCTGTAGGGTAGATCGGCAAGCTGGAAACTTAGGGAAGAGCCACAGCTGGAGTACAGAGGCAGTCTGCTGGCAGAATTCTTTCTTGCTTCAGGGAGGTCAGTCTTTGTTCTATTAAGGATTTTTTTTATTTCAAAATATTAAGAGGGTACAGACTTTTTTGATACATGGCTTGAGTCAGAGCTATAAATGTGCTATAAATGGATCAGATGAGGTCCAACCACATTATTGAGGGTAATCTGTTATACTCAAAATTCGTCAATTTAGTTGTTAATCTCTTGCAGAAAACCCCTCATAGGCACATCCAGAATAATGTTTGACCAAATATCTTAGCACCATGGCCCAGCCAATTTGATGTAATGTTAAGCATAGTAACCGCCATGTACATTTCAAAGATAGATTAAGAATAGTGCATATTCATTTTTTCAAGATTTTTAATTGTAGTATTTATTATCATATATGGTACAATTAGCTCCCCTCTTAACTTCTAACATTTTTTTCCTTATAGAAAGATTTTTGATTACTTTAAATTCAGTGACTTTTTCAGTTCAATTCAACTAAATTAAATACATGGCCACAAGCAATATGGGGTAAAATCAGAGCTAATATTTTTCATTATTAAGAAGGAGAAGGATGTCTCTCTCTTTTTCTCATAATTTTCAAGGATGTGCCAAATTGCAAAATGCATTGAAAACATTCTTATATATTTCCAAAAATCCTTAAATCACCTAGACCTACTAACTTTAGCTGAATCTTGATAAATTAAAGATAGCAAGGAGCACATCAGTTTCCCTTGTGAGACGATTTTTAAACCCACTATTACTGTTCATTTTCTTGAGAAACAATGCATACTGTCTAAAGATTTTTTTACCATATTTAGTGAATTTATAGAGAAATGAATACTAATAACCTGAATATATCATATATATTTTTATTTTATTTTTTTATTTTTCCCCCCTCCCCCCTCGAGGCAGAGCCTCAAGCATGACCATACCCCATACGTT
>VBSM01000529.1:80639733-80654348 GCA_008086735.1 Cheirogaleus medius
AGTTTGCAGTCCCACCAACAGTGTATAAGTGTTCCTTTCTCTCTGCATCCATGCATCTGTTGTTTTGGGACTTTTTAATAAAAACCATTCTCACTGGAGTTAGGTGATATGTCATTGTGGTGTTGATTTGCATTTCCTTGATGATTAGAGATGTTGAGCATTTTTATATGTTTATTAGCCATTAATCTGTCATCTTTTGAAAAGCTTCAGTTTCTGTTTTTTGCCCACTTTTTAATGGGATTGTTTGATGTTTTCTAGCCGCTGTCCACGTTATTTTTCCTTCTATCTTCTGTCAACCTATCAATTAGAACTCTGCTCCTAAAAGGACTTTAGATTTAGATTACCTTATGAATATAAGAAAACAGAAATAAAAGCACAAGGTACTTCTTAAAATCAGAATATATCTTTAAATATTATTTATGGGAAATATGTATAATTTACAGTAAAGCATTCCAATCCATCCTAAATTATCCTTCCAATACCAAAGCATTTCTATTGACTCATTATTGCCAATGTTTTTTTTCTGAATCAGGGATGTACAAAATTCATATGCTCTTGTAAACTCTACTTTCACTCTCTACTCTCACTTCATTAGACAACAAGCACAGACCCCCTTCTTACACATGTATTTAAATTGCCTAAAAGATCATCAAAACTATTTCAATAACACCCAGATTTACAGAAAGCCCAGTAATCCAAGGTCATCATTCATTCGATCCTCATCACCTAGACACTCTTCCTCATCTTCCTCATTAGGCTTTGTGTAGACTTAATCTTACACCCCTTTCTCAACCTTATACCCTTCCAGTCTGAAGCTTACCATCCCTGAATGCCAAAATCTCCTCTCTCACTAATTTTGTCACTGAAGTTTAATTGACCTTCTTTATCTAAGTAATAACAACCTTTCTTTTCTAGGGATGGTTGATTTTCCTTCAACTCACTTACTTAGTAGCTTTTTTACTTTCCTATTTCTCTGGCTAACATTGTTCCTGGAGATAGGGTATGTGCTCATCTTGCTTTGCATTGCCTTCTCCTGATGATTATTTTTCAGCTTATCTAAAATCCTTCCATTTATCTGAAGTTCATAGTAGTAAACAACATCACCCACTACTTTTTGCAGTCATTTACAAACTACCATCTCACTTCTCAAATTCAATACTGTAGCAACTAAATTACTGTGTTTCTTTTTCTTTAACATTATTATTATTTTTTTTTTGGTGATTATAATATTCTGGTAGATGACACTTTGACCACTTCCTATCTTTCTAACTCATTCAGTTGGGTAACATAGCTCCAAACAATTTCAATCCACTAGCATCTTTAATCTATTGATTGTACCAGCTTCTCATTGATCCTTATTCTCTCTGTACTCTCAATTCACTTTTTATCTGGTTTATATTGATTTATATAGAATGGATCATCTTTTCAGTAATTCCCCTATATACACGTTCATCTCTCTGAAAACTCACATTTTCTATTGTCCACAACTGACAGAACTTTGAGTCAAATTCTCTATTTCATATCTTCATCTAAAAAACTAAACATATATGTATAAACATAAAACTACATTGACTAATGTCAATTTAAGTTGATGAACGCTAATGTCAAGTGGGCTCTAGCAAAACTGTTGCTTTTATCCATCCAGCTCACTTTCATGATCTCTTCAATGACAATTTTGCACCTCCTTTCTCCTAAGACCTCATGTTCTTTTCCTTATTTCTCTTTCAAGCAATGATTCCATGTTCACAGAGAAAATAAATGCTATCAGAAGAGAATACCCACTACTCCCACCAGCAAAGCTGTTAACTGTCCCAGACTTAACGTCCCATATTTTTCAAAAGATAAATAGCTCGCAATTTTATCTATAAATGCACCCTCCTTCTGTGCACAATTCCCTCATCTGTCACCTATACATGCAATCCTCTTGCAATTGTCTGCTCTCTCTTTGGAATCATTAATTATTACCTTCCTACTCCCACCACAGTAGAGGCTCTTGAAATTTCTTATTTCATGTTGTTCTCAGTGCCTCACTAATTTTTTCACAGAGCTCTCAAAACAAAACAAATACTTTACCGATTCTGTTATTCAGTAGTTGAATCTAAACAAGTTAATGTGCTTTTATATCCTAAAAATGTAGTACCCCATAAAATGACAACTCCATTTTGCCTGTTGTCCAGGCCCCAAATCTTGATTTCTTTGTCACACTCCACGTCCGAGCCATCAGCAACTACTATTAGCTCTAATTTCACAAATATCTAAAATATGACAATTTCTCACCAGTCCCACACCTACCACACAACTTCAAGCCATCAGTGTTTCTCATCAAGATTATTGCAATAACCTCCTGCTTCCCATACTGCCCTCTACAATGCACACAACTAAACTGACTCTTTAAAATTTGAGTCAGATGATGAATTGTTTTTCCTTGAAACAATCCAGTGGCTTCTCGTGTAGCTCAGACTAAAATTCAAACCTCTGTGTGGCCTACCCAATACCTCTTTATCTCTTAGACTTCATCTCCTACCAGCATCCTCCTCTAGCCACATTGGCTACCCTTTTGTTCCTTGAATATTTAATTAAGTGTGCTTCGCCTCAGAGTTCTTGCATTTTTCTTTCTGGCTGAGCTGCCTTTCCATTATTAGGAGTTTGACTTGTTCCCTCACTTTCTTCTAGTCTTTACTAAAATCTCCGTATAGGAAAGACACTCCATTAACTACCCCATCTAAAATAGAACCCCAATCATCCTTCACCATCTTCTGACCCTGATTTTTCTTCACTTATCTCTGATTATCACTATAGAAAATAGTATGAATTTGTTTATTTATTATGATATATTGTTCTCTGGCACTGCATTCAGAATGTAAATAATCTTCCAGAAATACAAGCTTTTTAAAATTTTATTACTGTATCCTGGTCTATATAAAATTGTAATATATTTTGTTGCTTGAATAAATATACAAATGAATGAATTTTTTTGAAAAACATTCTGGGGCCACATTATGATTAAGTAGAATAGTTTGTGGTGATCGATTAATAGTATTTGGCAGCATGATGGCCATTGTACCTTATAGATGTTTTAGAGAAGTTGTAATGTAACTTGCTTTGGGTACACAAAGTATTTTCAAAATGAGCAGTTCTTCGACGTAAATCAAGAGGTCAGTTGACTTGTATTATTTTCTATGGTATATGCAAGGACATGCACTCAGATTCACATTAGTAGAACATATGTGAAAGATGAGTATTGATGAGTTGAGGGAAAAAATATGGGCCAAATTATGAATGCCTTCAGAGCCTATACTTTGTTCAATATCAATGCCCTTAGAAAGTCTAACTTCAGATCATAGCACATTTTTCCAAAAACATTTATATGGTGCCAACTGATTTTATTAGCCAGGCAGAATTAAGAGTCATTCAGTTGCTTGTGAATATAAATAATGCATTTTAATGCTTTTGGGGGTAATGTATGTATTTCCCATTCAAATGCCAATAAACTTGGGGAAATTCTGATTCCTGTCATTTCATATGGCAAAACTACATACAACAAGCTTATCAATCATGCTGAAGATAGAAATTAAGCCTTCCATTCCCATAATTAACAATTCATAACATTCTTGGTAATATGTTTTCATGATCATAGCTAATTGTATCCATCTGCTATTTTTTTAATGAATTTGATGGCATATATGCAGAAATTAATTGATAATAAAACATGTAAATTTATTAGCTGAATTCAATTACACTTTATTAGTTAAGTCAGTTTACTATACAAATACATTTAAAATATATGAATGAATGATTACTGTTTGACTTACAGGTAGGCCCAAATGTGTAGGTTGTTTGACCAAAAGTACCAGGACAAGAACAGAAACGAAAGCAGCCTATGCTCCCTTTGACAAATTTTGTGGCCTGAGACAGGGCTGCATTTATCTAGAGAAATTGTATGCTTTCTAAACTTACATAAAGTTTTCTATGTGTCCTGGTGAAATTCCTGACAACTTGAAAGCACTTATCAATATTTTTAAATGTTCACAGTTAGACCAGCGCATCCACTCCCAGAAATGTATGCAATCGCATGCTTGTTACATATTGTTTGTCAAAGAAATATTTTAATAGAAAATACAAAGGATAAGTGAATTACCCATTAAAGGAGGAATAAGTAAGTACACTATGGTATATACCTGAGGTGTGAAAAGTTATGCAACTGTTAAAAGTAATAAGATAAATGTATATGTATTGCTATCAGAAGATATCAATAGTATTACTGGTAAATGATAAAGTTACATACAATTATTAAAAATGACAATTTTATATACATTTAAATACAGTACCCCATACAGAAAGATACATGTGATATGTGTATTTTTTCAGTTGTAAAGAATCCTCATTTCTGTTATGTAGTCTAAGATAGTTTTAGAAACAAAGGAGAAAGAGCCACTACATTAAACTTTTTTAGGTAAATTAAGTTTAAGTAAATTAAATATTTTCTTATTAACTTGTTTTAGATAATTTAAAATATAATAAAATGGATCTTATGGCAGAAATATGTAATCTCTGTATTGTGAGAAGGATACATAAGATGATACAAACCTGAATACTGACAGTAATTGCACTTGGATCATGGAGCAAGCCAATGTATAGTTAATACTTATATATTTGATGGACTTTTACATTGGCTAAATTTTATGTATCTGTTATGAATAGCTTTTTAATCATTGTATGTTGATATATGAAAATATTTCAGATTGCTTCATTATTTAGGAGGATTTAAAACATGTTACAATTTCCATATAACAAATCATGAGAATGCAAGTCATAATCAAGGTATTCTGGAATATATAAGGTTTAATTTTAAATTACTGTCTATATGTTATATTAATACTGTATCACTTATTCACAATTTAGTAAGTAAATATTTATTTAGGGCTTATCATTAGCTCAGTACTCTTTTAAACAGTGTAACCTAGTGCTGGATAAGATTTATACTCTTTAAAATGACTCATTAAAATTATTTTATAAACATTTCTTACATATATAATTATAAATTATAATTTTATTTCAAGAATATATAACTTATTACAAAAATAGGTACCATATTAGGCTATTATAGAATCTTCAATGAATTCCCAAGGGTAGTAGACATTGAAATAAAGTGAACGATACATTATTAACAAAGTAATTTCAAAACTTCTTTCTCTCTATGGTGTTGAAGACTTTCTATAAAATAAATTTGCATGTATAGATTGCATCAAACAGAAAATAAACCATGCATGCAGAATGGAATTTACCTAGAAAATAATAAAATAAGAACGTTAATAGTTAAAGGGAACAAAGCTGTAATCAGTAGAAGTCACTTATTATTAAATGATCTATTAAAAAGAGAGAATGAAGGAAAGCTAGTAAATTAGAAAAGTCAAGGATTAGAAAAGTAAAACAAAGCAAATCCTCATCCCCATATAATGGGGGGGTAAGTAATGATGAAGAAAGAAAGTAAGGAAGGAAGGGAGAAAGGAAAGAAAACAGGAGTGAAGAGAAGGAAAGGAGATAAACCAACAAAAAATGAATAAAATGACAGGAATAAGTCCTCAAATAACACAATAATAACTTTGAATGTAAGTGGATGAAATGCTCCACTTAAAAGATACAGACTGGTTGAATGGATTAAAAAAAAAAAAAAAAAAAAAAAAAAAAAACCAAAAAAAAAACCAACTATTAATGCATGCAAGAAATTCATCTCATCTGTAAAGACATGTATAGAATGAAAGTAAAGGGATGGAAAAAGATATTCTACACAAACAGAAACCAAAAGCAATCAGGAGTAGTTATATCAGATAAAACAGACTTTAAGTCAAAAAGAGTGAAAAAAAGCAAAGAAGGTAATTATATAATGATAAAGAGATCAATTCAGCAAGAGTATATAACAATTCTAAACATACATGCACCCAACATTACAGCAACCAGATATATAAAGCAAATATTATTATAGCTAAAAGGAGAGATAGACTTTAATACAAAATAATTGAAGACTTCAATGCCCCACTATTATCATTAGAGAGATAATCTAGACAGAACATTAAGAAAAAAAAAAACTAGCTTTAAACTATGCATTAGACCAATGGACATTACAGACATTTATAGAATATTTCACCCAAGAGTTGCAGTATATACATACTTCCCATCAGAACATGGAACATTCTCTAGAATAGGCAATATGTTAGAAAACAAAACAAGTCTCAACAAATTTTCAAAGTTCAAATAATATTAAGTATTTTTTTCAGATAACAGAATAAAACTGGAAAATAATAACAATAGGAATTTGGGAAACTATACAAATAAATGGAAATTGAATAACATGTCTTGAATGACCATTGGGTTAAGGAAGTAATTAAAGAGGAAATCAAAAAATAATTTTGAAACAAATGAAAATGGAAACACAACACACTAAAACCTATGGGATATAGCAAAAGTACAGATGAGAGGGAAGTTTCTAGCAAAGCACACCTACAGCAAAAAGGTAGAAAGATTTCAATTAATTTAATATACACCTTATAGAACTAGAAAGAATAAATCAAACTCAAAATTAGTAGAGAGAAATAAATAATAATCAGAGCAGAACTAAATGAAATAGAGATTAACAAAAATACAAAAAGTTAACAAAACGAAAAGTTGGTTCTTTGAAAAGATTTTAAACATATTTAATCTGCTAGCTAGAAAAAGAGAGTAGATCCAAATAAATAACATCAGAAATAAGAAAAGGAGACCTTACAACTGTTACCACAGAACTACAAAAGCTTATCACAGACTATTATGAACAACTATACACTAACAGTAGAAAAGCTAGAGGAAATGGATACATTTCTGGACATGTACAATAACCAGATTGAATCAGAAAGAGGTAGAAAACCTGAACAGACCAATAATGCATAATGAGATTGAATGTGTAATAAAATGTTTCTCAATAAAGAAAAGTCTGGGACCAGATGGGCCCACTATCAAATTCTACTAAGCTGACAAAGAAGAACTAACACCAATTTTCCTCAAAGTATTCCTGAAAATTGAGGAGGAGAGAATTTCTCTAACTATGGAATCAACCAGCATTACCCTGGTACCAAAACCAGAAGAGGAAGCAGCAAAAAAAGGAAAAAAGAAAAACTACTGACCAATATCCCTGATGAACTTAGTTGCAAAAGTCCTCAACAAAATACTAGCAAATTGAATCCAATAGCACATCGGAAAAAAAAAAAAAAAAACTTTATCAAGTGGGATTTATCCTAGGTATGCAATAGAGTTTCAACATACACAAATCAATAAATGTGATATATCACATCAAGAGAATGAAGGACAAAAACGATATGATCATCTCAGTAGAAGTAGAAAAAACATTTAATAAAATTCAACATCCTTTAATTATAAAAACTCTCAACAAACTAGGCATAGAAGGAACATATCACAACATAATAAAGGCCACATATGACAAACCTATAGCTAATATCATGGTGAATTAAGAAAATCTGAAAACCTTCCTTCTAAGAACTAGAACAAGACAACAAGTATGGATATTTTCATTACTCCTATACGATATAGAACTGGAAGTCCTCGCTAGAGTAATCAGGAAAGAGAAAGAAATAAAAGGTATCCAAATTGAAAAAGAAGAATTCAAATTCTCCCTTATTGCAGACAATATGATCTTATATATGGGAAAACCTAAAAGACTCCACCAAAAAACTCTTAGATCTGATAAGTAAATTCAGTAAAGTTTCAGGATACAAAATCTATGTGCCCAAATCAGTAGTGTTTCTATACACCAATAATAAACTAGCTTAGAAAGAAAGAAATCAAGAGGGCAATCTCATTTACAATAGCTACAAAAAAAATACAATGAAATACTTAGGAATAAACTTAACTAATAATGTGAAAGACCTCTACAATGAAAACTACAAAACACTGATGAATCGATCACTTCTATCATATCGAAACATAAGCTTATTGAGTAAGCCTTTATTGTTTTCGTATTCTATAACAATGCCATTTTAGACGTTCAAATATTTATTGAGTAAAATTGGTAATTAATAGCAAAATAAAGAAAAATGACAAAATTGGATTAGATATGGAAGATATTTATTGAGGAAACATCTGTAAAGGACAAAGGAAAAAAGTAAGAGTAGGCAGGGGGAGAAACATTAGACGGTGATGCTGTTCTGTTACCAGTGAAAGGAGAAAGAAAAAGGAGAATTAGGTAGAAGAATTTTAGACTTTAACATGATTCTGAGAAAGTTTCAGCTGGGCAAATGAGCAATCCCTGAGTTAACACTGCTCAATAGAGGAGCTCTGAATCCCATCCTAATGGGCTGGCACTAGTATCCCCAATGGGCTTAGTTATTCCATCAGAGCAAGCCAGGTTATGCATGGCCTTGAAACAAATCTAGTGGTGGCTCCAGAGGAGAAGCGGCTGGGGCTATCAATCAAGTATGCTCCCTGTAGCAGTTTACCTTGAAGGAGAACTAAAAGGCTCATTTTTATATCTATCAAAAAGTAAAGTATTAAAAAAGAAATATTAAATAGGTACTACACTCATGATCAATGATTGATGAAAAAATAATCAAGTCGATTTTATACAATACATGCATATATCAAAACATCACATTGTACCCCATAAATGTATACAAAAAAATTATTTGTCAAGTAAAAAAATAAATAAATAAATTTATTTTTTAAATGTCAAGTTTCTGATGGTAGTAAACAAATCCCATATTTGATATATTTTTAAGATTACTATTATATAAAACACACATTAAGGATAATGTGTCATCTTGGCTAGACCAAGCTAAAACTTCTATGAAGTCCCTATCTAGTATATTTCTGGTTACGTTGAGACACAAAGAGATTCCGGGGGGTATTTGAAGGATGAGTGGGAAGCAGCTTCTATTTTGTCACACACATGCATGCACACACACACTGACACACTCACTTATTGGTCTGCTGACTCGTTTCCATGCCATGAAGCAGTAGCCATATCTGCAACTGCTGGTACCTGTGTCCCCTTTAGCTTCTCTGACTTCTTGGCCAGGTTCAGCTCTGTGACAAAGGGCCTTAGTTACCGAAGGACACTCTTATCACCAAAATCAAAAGCAACAAAAATGTCTGGTTTCAGTTTAGGGTTCCAGCTTCTTCTGTCCTTGCTGCCCACCTTGTATATCCCTTACTTCATATCTATCTTCTTGTATAAACTGCTTGTCTTGTGACTTCAGGATCTCATATAAGATATGAAGACAAAAAGCCTTATAGAAAGCCTTATAGAGACTTTTTAACAAGCTCCCACAATTGTAAGAGGCCAATTCCCTGTAACAAAAATATATAAGCAAGTGGTTTTCTCCTCTGCTTAAACAATGGCTGATGGCTGATACTCCAGGGCTATTGCTGTTTTGGCCACAATACCTTATTATATTAATATACAAAATATAACTTAAAACCTGGGACAAAATAAAAGACAAAGACAATGATTTTATTATGTGATTTTTAGGAAGGAAAGACTGGTATACTTTTAATAATCTCATATTAAGTTTTTAAGAATTTTCTTTGTCATGTTTCACTCTTATACTATTTGGTACCTAGTCCATACTTAGTAATAAATAATAAGCCAAAAAAGTCACTTTGTATCAGAGTGTCAAAATACCAAAGTCCCTGGCTAGATAAAGGTCACACTTTGTTTAACACCTGTTACACTACTCTTTTGTTATTCTTCATCTTTCTTTCAAAAATAGACTTGGTGGACCTTTACTAAAGACTCAAATATTCTAACAAGGATGCGTATTCTTTAGTCCCTTCTAAAATGTACTAGCTAAACAATGTAAATCTCTTGAATTCAGGCAGAGAGTTTCTTTCTGTGTTTGTATCTGAAGGATACTTTACAATCCAAAGCAGAAGTGGAGGGAACAAACTTAATTTATTTCATATATCAAAGACTCTTCAAGAACCATTGTAATATTTCCTTACAGAGTATCTTCTCAAAACTAATGATTAAAGAAGTGAAAACTTGCATTTCTAGGGCTCTTTATAGTTTATAATACATTATAATAAATATATCCCCCATTTTAAAGTTTAGGAACTGAAGCTTAGAGAATAAGTACCTGAAGGGCGCACAGTAACACCAAAGTCAGTGCCCTATCCATTAGAGAATGTTTAGAAAGTCAATTGGAGTCTATTTTGGCTCTTTAGATTTCAATATGATATAATTCATGTGATGCTAGTGACAGTTATAAATTTATTACCTCTTATCTCCAAAGTCACCTCTTTTGACTCTTCTGTGATATTGAAAATAGGTCCCGTAAATATGTCACCTTTGCCAGCTGACACTAGGTTAAGCTTGTTAGTAAAGGGTACTTGAAAGACATAGGAGGAGGAAGGGGCTTTCTCTTTTTGGTGCCTCTGTGTCTCACTTGCCAAATTTCTACAGTCTGTGCTTTATCTAGCACTTGGCTCCAGAATGTGCACAGTGTTCTCTATCTCTAGGCTACTGCAAAGAACACTTTAGCCAGCACTTGGCTTGTGAAAGTGCATGGCTTCTCTACCAGTTTCCTGAAGGTCACAGCTTTCTCCAGCACCTGATTTTTGCACAGTGTGTTTTGGCAAAAGTTCAACCCTGTAGACCTGCCCCTACCATCTGGTTCCTTCTGATAGTAGCAGGAAATAGCACTCATCATCCAGCAAACCTCCGCCTCCGTCCCTGGCATCTCCCTTGGTAGCTTTGCAGAGGAATGCACAGATGGAGCACCTTCCCATGGACAGACACCCCAGCATCCCAACAGGTGACTTTACTGAGAGTTTTATGACACAATCCCTCTCTGAGGATGACATTCCCTGGGGACTCAGAAAGAGGATTGTTAGCAAGTCATACCATCAAAGCACCTCAGCAACCTTCATGCCATTCAATGATTCATGGATATGACCCCTCCAGGAAGATCTTTCTGGATCCCAGTCTTGGCATGGTGGGGGATTCTCTTACTTGGGGTCTTCTATCTCAGCCTCATGGATAGTGGCTGATCCCTACATCCACTATTGATGTGTTCTTTAAAGTACTCTTAACTCTCATTAGCCAATTCACCATTGCTCCAATCTTTTGTCAATTATTCTTTATGATAAACTTTCTCTGTTCAAATTATTTCCAGGTTTCTCTCTACTAATTACCCCTAAATGATACAGTCTTGGTACTCAGAGTAGTACCAGTTAGAGGGGTGGGGGACCTGTAGCCTGGGAGCCACATGTGGCCACGGAGCCACATGTGGCCACCTAGATCCTTGAGAGCAGCCTTTTGACTAAATCCAAATTTTATATAACAAATACTTTTAATAAAGGGATTTGTTCTGTGAAGTTTGAATTCAGTCAAGGGGCCACACTTGGGGATCTGGAGGGCGACATGTGACCTCGAGGCTGCAGATCCCCACCCTTAATTGGGATTGATTTGCTTGTACCATAAAATTTTGTGCAATGATGATCTTCATATCAATGGAAAACAGAATGCTAGTAATCATGTCATGTGATAGCATCACAATTCATTAAGTTGTTACCTTTGCCTGATTATAATAAAATACCAACTGAAGCACATACTTCAGAAGCAAATGGGATGCTTTCACTTGACCATTATGTTATTAATATGACTATAATCCATGTGGTATGGGATGGATTCCTTTGAGTGCACTTGAGTAATTACAGAAATAAATTGACAAGGACAGGTCCATAAACTCTGAACTCAAGTCACAGCCTGAGAACCGGAGATCTTTCATGACAAACCCCAAACCATTCTCTTATATCTTGTTAGTCATGGGGCTAACATTGCTGAAAATCAAAAACAAAATTTAGAGTGCACTCAACTGATTTACATTTAAATTCATAGTCCTGTCAAATTTTTACATGAAAGTTAAGGCATTGGTTTCTCAAGAATACGATCCTGAAACTTGGAATGGAGAATAGAATCTATCTATCTATCTATCTATCTATATATATATGTGTGTATATATATATGTAATATGTATATATATATATATACATACATATACACAGATTTATAGTGTTTTATGATTTTCTTAGAGTGAATACTTCCATTAGGGCTGATTTCAAGCCACCAATGTGAAGTCACTCAAAGCAAATTTGGAAAGAGTTGTACAGTACCATCACTCTCAAGCTGGTATGAACATCTGCATACCACTGATTGCACTCCAATAACACATGTTAAGACTCTCTTGGAGTTTATCTCAATGATACAGTTATTGAATACTTTGTATAAGTACATGCTAATCTCTAAGGAGGTTAAATATGCACAGCCACATGACATTTTGAGAAATGGAAGGAAATGAATAGGGATACTCAATAAAGAAAATTAACTAAAATAATGTGGGCCTTTGATAAAGCATTAAAATTACGAGTGAACCAATCGCTTATTAACTGATTAGAATTAATGATGTTTGTACTTGCTTAGTTTACATTCTCACCAGAAGGCTTGTTCTCATTTTAAGCCACAGGTCAGGCGCACATATAAGTGGACACTGGAATGTATACAGCTGTCAGTGTTGATATGAAATGGAGAATAATGTAATGTTACGCAGAGATAAAAAGATGCAGAGAGCTGAAATCACTCAACCCCTTAAAAGTGTATCAGAGGTGCTAAGATTTATCTTTCTTAGTTCATATTCTATGTGAGTTGATTTAAGCAATTCCCTTTCTATTTTAATTACCATCAATTTTAATAACATATAAATCAATCTTAGTCCAATCTATATAGGGCTGTGATATTTTTGCCTTATATTTAATAATATAGTCCAAGCAAAATTTAAAATTCCCTTTCAAAGATGAAAGTATGCATTATGTAGAAATAAAGAGAAAGCTAAAAAGCTTACAATAAACAAACAAGTAAATGAAAAATAATGTTTATCATAAGGCAATATAGGAGACACACAAAAGCTAATAACAACAATTTCACATCTTTGTGACACTCATGCTTTTCAATAAATATAATTATCCAGCAGTCATGAAATCAAACATGTACTCAAATTTAATCACTCTTTACAAGAATACTTGTGTATTTCCAAGAAAGATTTTCTAGAAACATGCAAACTAATATCTGCAAATTAATATTGTATAGATTCCTGATCTCTCTCTTTGTCACAAGATTATAAAAACTTGATTTCATAACCAAACAAGGGATTATGCAGAGGATGAATTTAATCTGAGAGCTACCAGAGAGAACACTGTCTCTTTTGAGTATGTCTTTACCTCTAATAATTTGAAATTTCCTAAAAGAAATATATTTTGTTGATATACTTTCAAGTACTAGGAGAGCTACAAAGTGAGTGTACTAGGGACTTTTAGTAAAAGAAAAAGATAAAGAAAAAATATGAAAAACATACAACAAAGGGAATTGTGAGTGGAGAGTAAAGCGTGACCTTTTGTCATGGCTCTAATGCCCCCAAATACTGCACTTTGAATAGCATTCTTCAGGGCCATTGCAAGTGCTCCATTTAGAGTGGAACAAGTCTAAATCATTGACACATAAAGTTTCTTCTATAAGTGAATTTTCTGGTCACTAAGCAGGCAACCTTTAAGATCAGTCTAAGCAGGTTGTTTTCTTCAATATGCAGCACACATTGGAAATGTGAGGAAGGCAAAGCTAGGGTTTATTTACTCATGCGAAAAGAAAAGCAGAATTCACAACAGAACTGATTCTTCTTCTTTATCATATCTTCTCTTTAGTGACCATGTTTCAAATGCAGAAGCTATTAGTTTATTCATAAAGGCATCTTCTCTGATCTTTCTTTTCCTCTTCTCTATTGTGGTTTCCTATTTTTTTTCTTCTTTTAAACAGTCATCCTGTAAACACAGCCTAGTCCTGTCTGTTTGTAAGCTGACCACTGAGATTTTACTGAATACATTTTCAGGGATATTAAAGAAAGAAAAAAAGATTAATTTGCCAAGTGATTGATTGGATAACATTAAGCAAAATTTATGCCTGAGACCTGTCTAAATAATGATGAAAAGAGAGACATAACCTGAGAGTCATGCCTAGAGTTTAAAGTCTAGAAGGAGAAACTGATATTATTCAGATAGCTAGTCAAGTAAATGTTAACATGGAAAAGATAGCAAGTGCCATGAATGAGAGATACTTGGCACCACACAATAATCTTTTAGGGCACTGATGTGCTCAGGGAGGACAAGGAAGTTTTCACTTTGTAAATGATGATTGGACTTGGCAGGAATATGATGATGTTAATTTGAAGAATGGTGGTGGGAGATGCAGAGATAGCCACAAGTGCAAAGTTTCCATAGCAAGGGGGACCTGGGGTGAAAAGAGACTGAAGGCTTGAGAACTCAGTAAATGCAAACTTTTGCAGAGATTTTAGAGTTATGTTTAGAGAAATATTTTTTTAGTCCTAAAAGGATAAGGGAAGCCATGGAGGCCTTTTAAATAAGGAAATTCCGACTGATATGTGCATGTATCAGAAAGATTTCTCTAGCTGCAGTGAGGATGAAAAATTGAAAACAGGGAAGAATTGCTATCATTTGATCACTTAGAAATTATGGCCAGGCGTGGTGGCTCACGCCTGTAATCCTAGCACTCTGGGAGGCCG
>VBSM01000529.1:80654448-80666988 GCA_008086735.1 Cheirogaleus medius
AAAGAAAAAAGAAACTATGAAGTTGTCTCAGAAAAAGATAATGGTAGCTTGGTGTCCATTAGGTTATAAAGAAAGAGGGACATGTATGGATTTGGAGAATTACTTTCATGTGTAACCGTGGTATTGACATTTTGTTGATTTATAGCTAAAATTCACCTGCTTATTTATTATCTGCATATTTTAATATGTGCTAATATTCATGTTCCCTTTAAGTGTATTATCTACATATGAAACAAATTTATACATGATTTAAAGTAAAGAACAAAACACTTTACTTCACAGTGTTATAAGTAAAGGAGTCACAGAGCTCCGTGTGTCAGGAAATAAGTAAATCCCCAAATATCCACATAAATACCAACCCAATCTGCCTAAGATATCATCAGGAAAATTCCCATCAGGATTACCAAATAGATTGTCATCCCTAGACCTGTACATATGCTAATCTGCCTCCAATTCTCATCTCTTTCTAGCTCCCCAGATTTTTCCACTATGCCCTCTGGAATTCATAGTCTGTCATCAGCCTGTCATCTTCTATATCCTCAACCTCTTTTCTGAAGTTCTCCAACTTGTCTAATTAAAACCTGTCTTTCCACTGAGCAAACTATCCTTTAACCATATAGTGTCCCTTGCCATTTGCCCTGACATTGTGAAATATGTCCTCTTTGCTTATCCAGAAAATTGTTCTCCCCTTCTTTCTAAAATCCACGAGGTTTAGAGATCATGGCTTCAAATAATACTCAATATTGTTCTATTATAATTCTTGCTGTTTTAAGTACTATGTAAAAATAAATTTTCAATAATCTAGCCTCTTGTAAACATGACCTCCTCACGTTTGTCCTTGCCCTCTGTCTTCCCTCTCCTTGGTGGTAACATAGGCTTCTTCCTGACAGTTATCTTCTTACAGTTAAAAGTGTTCCATTCAAAATATAATCTCTAAGGATTCCATTAAAAAACTCTCTGGTACATTCCCCTTCTTACCCCTCTTACTCCTCTTGCAGTTTTTTTTGTTTTTTTTTTTTTTATCTATTTGCTTACTTTTCCAGGGTTCTACAGCCCCCTCAAAGCCTCACTTCTCTCCTCATCCAGCCTACATGCATTATTATTATGATCATTCTTATTCCTTTTTATCTCTATTATTCTGGCCTGGAAAAACACCAACCTTGTTAAATTGGATTTTCTGTCTACTTTACAACTTCTCTAGGATCGCTAAACACAGCTGGAGAAAAATTCACAACCTTGATCACTGTTCTCACTTTAAATTCATGACCACCAACATCAAATAGACACCAAGTCTATTTGATCCATCAATTCTATGATGTTTACCAAATATACACTCACTCTTATACAAACTTTCCTCTCTCTTTAAACTTTAATTATCTACTCCCCTCCCTTCAATCACAAGTGATAAAGGTGCTATTTTCAATGAGAAAATAGAAGTAATCATAAGAGGCTTTGCACTAACCCTCTCCACAGATTACATCACTGTGTTTGTATCTTTAAACACACCCTCTGAAATTTCTTTTCTCAGAAAGGATGACTATCGATGTTGCACTTTTGCATTAATCTCATCCCCCACCCTTCCTAGTCAAGGGTATCCCAGGAGCTATTGTGTTTCTCTCTCCTTTATCATTAATGCTAATCTTTCTACTAGATTATTCATATTAACATGTAAGCAGTACATAATACTTTCCTTCTTTTGGAAAAGCCTCTCTCATCTCAATATCTTTCTGTTGCTATTGTTTCAATCTGTACGCTGCTTTATAGTTAATTTCTTTGTAATTACTTCTAAACTTTTTACAACCAATTTCACTTCTCTCATTTCCTCGTGACCTCAAATGAATCACATTTTTTCTCACCATTTAACTAAATTGTTCTTATCAAACTCAACAGAATTTGCCACAACAGCAAATACATTGAACAATAATTAATAATTCCTTTACTGATCATTCCTTCTTAACTTCCCAACTACCTTAATAAAAAAATCACCTTAGTTTTCTTATTATTATTATTTCAGGATATTATGGGAGTACAAACATTTTGGTTACATGTTATGACTGTGCCTCACTGAAGCCAGGATTGGAGGTGTGCCCTTTCCCCCATACAATGCTCACCTTGTCCATTAGTTGTGAGTTTACCCATCCCTATTCCCCCAACCCACAATGAATATTACTACCCTGTGAGCACCTTAGTGTTGATCAGTTAGTGCCAATTTGATGGTGAGTACATGTGGTGCTTATTCTTCCATTCTTGTGATACCTCACTTCAGAGGACGGGCTCCAGCCCTACCCAGGAAAATATAAGAGGTGCTAGATCACCATTGTTTTTTGTAACTGAGTAGTAGTCCGTTGTATGCATATACCATATTTTATTAATCCACTCATGGATTGAAAAACACTTGGGTTGTTTCCACATCCTTGCAATAGTGAATTGTTCTGCCATAGATTTTTGATATGCATCCACCAAGAAAATCTATTGATCTCCCAATTTTTGACACCTTATTAAATGGCTCTTTAATTCTTCCACTTGTACATGCAAAACGTTGGAATCATTGATCTTTCCTTCAATTTCTTATATCCATTTTACAACAGCAGTAACAATAAAAAAATACTTAGCCCTTTCTATATGCATGGTAAGGTATAAAATGAGGAATATGGAATATATCTTCATCATAGGGCTTGCAATATCTTAAACTACACGTTTAAATCTCTAGGCTTTAAAAGAATTAGCCACCTAGATTAGCCATACATAAATATCTATCTGTGGATAGATAGATAGCTTTATTGGAAAAAAAATTGGCTCATGTAATTATGGACACTGACAAACACCAAGATCTGCAGTATGAAAGCTGGAGACTCAGTAGAATCTGATGTAGTTCCAGTCCAGGTCCACAGGACTGAAAATGAAGAGAGCTAATGGCATAGCTCCAATTCAAAAGCCAGCAGTTTCAAGACCCAGGAAAAGCCAACATTTCAGTTTGAGTCCAAAAACCACTGTCCCAACTGGAAGACGGTCAGACAAGAGGAATTCCCTCTTCTGGGGATGGTCAAGCTTTGCTCTATTCAAGCCTTCAGCTATTGGATGAGACACACCCACATTGGGGAGGGCAATCCACTTTACTCAGTCTATCAATTTAAATATTAAATTCATACAAAACACTCTCATAGAAACAAACCAATGTTTGACCAAATATCTGTATGCTCCATGACCCATCAGTTGACACATAATATTAATCATCACAACCTGTGCATGCATGTGTGTATGCCTTTACAAAGAGTTTGCTTATGTATTTCTTCTATATTTCTTCAGCTCCACAAATTCCTAGTCTTAAAAATCTTAAAATTGATACAGGGCTTTTCTCAGTTTATGTCAATTATTGTTTGTAATTTTTCATATCTGGATCATATATTATGTGTTTACTTTGGCCTTTCTACATTTGATAAAGCTATTCCTTTTAACTGGGATGCTCTCTTCATCTAGTTATCAAAATGAATCATATTTAATGACTCTCCTGCAATTCCTCAGAACCACATTCCTTTGAAGCTCAATTACATTTCTCATAATTTGCAAGATATTGTATTATAATAAAATAGTTCATGTATATTATGTTCAGTTTTATAACTTTATGAGATAAATAATATAAAAACAAGGCATAATTATTATTTATTAAATATTTCCTGAATATTTAAAATAAAAAATACCTTTTCAAAATACTGTTTTGAGTTCTATTTTGTTGTAATATTTTAACATTTATTTTACTTTTATATTTTCTTCATATTATTTTTATTTATTAGATATGATTGATGCTAAAGTCATTTTAGTTAATTCCAAGCAAAAAAATCTGGATATTTAAGATTTTTTTTTACAAATTACACTGACCTAATTATTAATGTTATTACTATTAAAACATTTTACAAGATTTATGGGCTTCTTCATATCTATTTAGTTAATAGTATGTTAAATACTATGACTGAAAAATAAAAGCAACATAGCTATAAATTAGGCCATTCTATTAATATTTCTGGTTCTAAAACAGCTTATATTTCTTATGGTTTCTAATGAAGTAGCAGGGACTGAAATCTTTATCAGGACTATCAATTTAATATTCTTGTTCTGTATCTGTCCATACACCTTTCTTCAGTAAATGCTAATGATTTGTTTGTTTGAATTAAGTTCTTCCAGATTCAGTAACAATTGTCACTATGTAACAATGTTCTCATGAAAAAAATTAAAAATATATCTGTTTTTAAGGCCTCAAATGTTGCCTGTTTGCCTCATACAGTCCCTGTAAACAAGGTGGTTCCTGTTTCCTTATAACTTTCAGAGTCTGGAATACTATTTAGTCTATGGCATAGTGTATTTTTAAAGTCTTATTTTATTTTCTCCATTAGTATTATTAACAATAGGTTTGGATTACTGACAAGTGTATATAGTCTTTGCTCTATCCTAATAATTTAAGGATGTACACAATAAATTCTAAATGATCAATCAAGATAATAAATGATATTGGGAATAATATGACATTTACAGTGAGCCAAATAACAACCTAGGTCACTTTGGGAAAATCAGAGGAGAAAAAATTAGAGAAGTCTAAGGAACAGATTTTCATCCATGAATGCCAAGCTCAGAAGTGTGGGTCACAATGCAAACTTTCAAATCTGATCTTTCAGATACAAAGTAGTGACTTCAAATAATTAATACGTCTATATGATTAGTAATAAGTTTTGGTGGCAATAAACCAGTTAAGAATGAGTTGAAACAGGCATGAAATTAAGAATGCCTGGATTAGGCATTACAGTTGCAAACTCAGACTCCATCTTTAGTCTTTGCATTTACAGTAAAAGCACATTTTTGCTGCATTTGTAAAAGAGTATTAATCAAAACTCCTTTTCTTTTCAGTGCAGTTATTTGTATCAGATGAACACGAAGACCTTAGTTTTATTACTTTAAAAAGGTCTTGACCACCAGATAAAATCCATTAAGGAAAACTCCACTTATATTGATATCATTTTGCCTCTTCAAGACTAGTAAAGTGCAATAAATCTAAAATTCTCAGTACAGTAATTACAACTTCAGAGAAATTCTCAGACTGGATGAAGTAACAAAGTAACTTCTTATCATTTCTGGACTTCAAACAAAGGACAAAAAGTTAATTGACTAAAATGATAGAGTTTAGCTTTGGAATGAAAGTACATTAACCTGTAAAGTCAGTTTATCTCATTGAAAATAAATGATTTTACCTCTACATTTTCACTATAGAAATCACTTGTGGGAAATAAATATCATTAAACCATAAGTTATGGTTTAACAAAATTCATTAATAACAGTTAAGCAAATTTAATTTTATAGTATCCACACAAATATGGCAGGCACACAAATGTGATTATCTTAGAACTCTTGGGACATCATTAGAAATATATACTCATATATTCTTCAGGATCCATTCTAATCAGTGGAGCTCAGATTTATGAGACAACATATGATAAGTTGTAAGGAGACTTGGGAAACTATGAGTCAATAATGTTGCAACATATTAAGAACTATGGAAATAAATAGATTTTTTCGAACTGCGTAGTTAAGTATATCTCTGTGAATAAAGAATGGTTTTATTTAAAAGTATATTTCAATCCATCTAAAGCATATTGGCAAGTGAAAGGATGACTGTATTATACACTCCATGTAGCTTTAAGTTAAATAAAAATAATCTAAAGTACCAAGCTTTGCCTAATCAATGTATAGCCCACATTCCAAGACTGTAGTTGTCATAAAGTTTGATGTAAATATTGCATTTTATTATCTGAAAGTTATGGTTAACTCAAAGAAGCATAGGGTAAGAAAAAAATTATTTACTAATAATTTGGATCAGTCCTTTACTTCTATCACTGTCTAGCTGAGTATGTCATTTAACCTGTATGAGCCTCAGTTATTAGTACAACAATAGTATTCTATTTTAGGTGGCTGCTAGGATTATTAAGTGTAATAACCTAGACATGAGCATTTGTAGATAATGAAACTCAGACCTGATGATATTAAATATTAAATAATTTGATCAATCACAGTTCCTGAACATTTTACTAAGCCCCTTAGGACGGAATTAAAGAAAAGCAATTCTAAATAGCATCAAAATCAGCTCCTTGTTGTGAATTAAAGGGTTCTTTGGTATCTTCCCCCATGAAACTTGATTTTTAGGTTAAGGTATTGGAAACTTTTGTTAAAATAATACATAGTTGAGGATATGCCGTTAACCCTTGAGTTTAAAAATACATTTTTAGATCTTCCAAGAGAAAATCAGAGTCAGAGAAACAAGAGATGGATGAATTTTTGGTGGAACAAGTAAAGAGAATCTTAGAAGTTCTAGAGCAGAATGTTTGCAGTGCCCTGATGATATTCCCGAAGCACCTGGGAGGAGGAGTGCAGATAAACAATTGGGACTATGGGCTAGTTGTGCTTCACTTACTTATCTGGGCTTTTTTGTTAAATATGTTTGAGGAAAGATTCGCTCAGGTAAAAATAATTTGAAAACCATAAAAGTAGAGGATGAGATGTGATCAGAACAGAAGTCATCAGGAAATCGGTGGGCCGAGGAAGAAACCATAAGAGAGAAGGGGCGTGATTTGTTTGCTTACATCAAAATGTTACGGGACCCAAGCTAACAGGAAACCCCCTATCCTATTCAAAGGAGAGACCTGAATGCTTCAAAGAGGCTTATCAAAATTTAGAGTGTAAAATAACAGTTGTGCCATCACTGCTCACACCCTTCTGTGGTGTTTTCTTCACTACCCACGTCCACAGTTTGCATATCCCATCTGCTAATTCGCTGGTTAACATAGTGGCAGTGATCTTAAATAACATCGCCAAAACAGGACTGGGTTATAATCCCTAGTCTAGGGCGACGAAGCTATGTTGTGTTTTGTAGATATTGTGCAAAAGACTCTGACCAAGGGGACAAATGGGAGATGAAATCCAGTTGGCATTCAACTCACCAAGCCTCACTTCCTGGCTCAGAAATGTGTTTTCATAGAAGACTACGTACCCTTTTCTAACTTATAAAATGTCACTATATGGGCTATCGGCAACACTGCCCTGTACAACAGTCCTCTTTCCACCCCACTATCCTCACCCATCAATGCTGGAGAGACCAGCTCCCTTTTAACCTGCATTTACCTCTCTCCTGGCATAACTGCCTGTAAATTGGGGGCAGTAATTTTTACCACATAATAACAGAAGCATAATGGGTTATTATATTTTCTGCATCTATGTAATATCACTTAAAAATAGTGCATAGTCATCTTTTGGAATATTATTGAATGAGTGTCCCATGTGGTAAAATTAACTCACATCATTCTCAATATAGAACTTCAAAAAGACTGTGGTCTTATGAACTTTAGGGCATATTTTGAATGTTAACCGCAAGGTATTTTTCCACCATAAAAATTTCATGAATGATATTAAAAAAATATTTAATTTACTCTAAATCCCAGCCTCAAATTAGGCTGTGTTCTACTTTGTTTTGCCTGTCTAGATTCCTTAAATGCTGTGATGTTCTCCATTGACTTAGATAATAAAATCTAAAAGCTATAGAAATGTGATTTAATCAATGTATCTGACTAAGAAAAATAAGAGACCCTGTACTGGAGAAAGGAAGAGGGGGTTTCTGCTATGTGGTAGACTTTGTGTCCACTAACAATCATTCCATTTCACTTTAAATTTAATATGACTCTTTGAAAGAGATATTTCATTTCCATTTTACAAATGAGCTGTGTATCAGAAAACTTAAATGACTTGGTAAAAGTTACTTATCTTGTCAGTGCCAGAACTGAAAGTTCAGTGTTCATATAAACTACTAATTTGGATGATATTTTAGTTACACTGCCTATGCCTTCACAATGATGAAGTATTTTGTTTACTTGGGAATTTCAGCTAATTATCTCAGTACTTTTTCTACATAATGAAAAATGACCAATTTGAGTGATTGTATTTTTCCCCAATTAAGTGATATTTTTTTCCACTTAACTGAACATATTGACATCACTTTTGCATAGCCTAGAGCCAGCCTCTAATTTCCCATTGAATACAGATATATAACAAGACACATTCACACACAGGCCTAGGACAATTTTCATTATCAGTCACTATCAAGCTTGTATATACTTCTTTTAATGGAAATGATTATTTTTGTTAGCTTTGTTCATGCAGAATACCTGAGTTTGCATCGTTTAAAAACGCACTTTCTTCAAACACTTTTTCAACTATTACGATTTTTTTGGATATTTTTTGTTCCACTAGATGATTCTCAGCAATCTAATATAAATAATATCCACTTTCTCAGAAAAATCTATTCAATAGAAAATCGTGCCCAGAATATACATTTTTAAAAAAATTAAAGTATTCCAGATGATAAAAATATAACAGTTACGTACAGGGATTTTATATGTGTTATAGCATACACAAAGAAAGATAAAATTTAAACTCTCTCCAGAAATGTCTATGGACAATTTTCATATATTTATGGGTGCGTGTGTGTATGTTTGGTTTTGTTTTTGTTTCAATAGAGCCAGAATCAAATTGCAACTTTACTTAGAAGAACTTTTCTTCTTCAAAAACAGTAAACAGGATTTTATATACACATCTGAGAAATATTCAAAAGCATACTATTTTTACCAAAGGTGGTTTTGAGCAAGTTTTTAATTATGAGCAAATCCTGATTTCATGCAGATGTGGTAAAATAGGTTTAACTAGTAATTCAATTAAATATCAAATCACCCCAATTATTTGTGCTGTGTTTTTTAAACATAATTAAATTAGTTCTACAATTACATGAGAATATAGGAAGTTAATTCTTAGATATGCATTTAAATGGGTTTTAGCATGTTTGTGGGGAAAGAGATGTCATGCTTGCTATTATTTTTTTTAAAGATGACTATTTGTAGAAATAGATATAAACATAGGTTTAAGTATAAGTATAGACATGCAAATACAAATGCAGATGTAGCTATCATCAGTGTTTCCAAGAGTATTGCAATTAACTGAAATCTTTTGTTATGACTTTATGGCCTGAAGATATTTTACATACATTTTTTCACTTAAAAGAGCAATAAGAAGAATAGATGAGACATATTCTCTGCAACTAAGAAGATGATCTGTTAGAAGAAAATGATAAATATACAAATACCATAATTCAAGAAAGCCAAATAACTATAATAATAAATATGGGAAGTATTAATACTATAGTATACCACAATAAAAGAAATCAGCACTTTAATACTTCTCCATATTGTGAGGCAGGCTGTTTTAGCTGCAGGTTTACCACCAAGTAAATGATGACCTTGTAGAATCACTGAACTATTTGGTACTGTTTTCTCATTCAAAAAAAATTAGTGAGTTGGTCCTAGGTTCCTCTCAGCTTCTACATTTGATGAAAAAATTGCCATGGCAACTGGATAGCGCTTTCATGAAAAACATGCCCTTTGATGAAAAAAAAAATAAATTCCAAAGAAAGAAAAGTATATAACACACACATGGAATTTCTAGAGATAAAGACCAAACCAAACTAAATAAAACTGAGGAACATCAAGAAAAATAATGGGACCAAAAACATTTTCTTTAAGAAAAGCTTATTTTTCAGTTCAATTAGAGCACAGTTTTATGTAGTTTTGTGATAAGCAGTAGGGAAAGTGTTGGAGATAGTTGTAGAAATCTTGAATGTTATGTTTGTAGTTAATTTGATAAGGGGGTGGGGGGGTTACTGAATTCATTTAAGTATGACCCGAGCTATTCTGGCAGATTAGTAAGAAGGAGGAAGAGCCTAGAAAAGAGTACAATTAGAAAGCTATGCCAGTAATTCAGGATCAAATTAATTAGGATCTAAATAGACATGACAAATATGAGAATAGAATGGAGGAGAAGGGAACAGATTAAATAAAACAAAACATATAGGATTTTTGTGAAGGGATACCAATAAAGAAAAAGATAAAACTTTAAAATTTAAATGTGAATACCTGGATAACTTTTTGTGTCATTTAAAGAAGAAAATCGTAAGGAGCTTGTCTTTGGGAGAACAGACTAAAAACAAAATAAAACCTCATATAATCTAAGGACTAGGAAAAAGCTTAAAAATCAACTAGGGTAATTTATTTATTTCATATATTAAGAAACCAAGGCTCAGGGAAGTGATTTGTCTAATCCACATGAATAATAGAGAATAAAATTTTGAAACATGCTGAGTTGACGGACCAGTAAAAAAGCAGGTGGAAATATCCAATAAGGCAGTAGAGTACAATACAACTGAAAATAGCAATAAAAATATAGTTTACTGTCAGATAAAATGATCTCTTCACTATAATAATAACTTGGAAAGAAACCTACAGAAAAGCAACTTGCTAATAATGTGCCAGGAATTGCAAGTATATTCTTATGACATCTTCAGGCTACAATTGTAAGAAAAATTGGAAAAATAAAACATTCTTAAAGCTCAGAAAAAGTTTCATGCTGCTCTGCTACACTGAGATTAATTACAAATCACACAAGGTAAACTGTACAAAATATTTTACAGAATACATGGAAAGTTTCACATGGCCTAAAATACGGGGCTATAACTGATACAGTACACTCTGCTAGATGAATCTCTGAATAATTTCCGCTAGAAAGTAACTTTCCCCTATTTCAGCTTCCCCAGGAAAATAAGATAAAATTGATTTCCTAACCCATCATTTCAGAGAATGATATAATTATCTCATTTTGAAATGGAAAAAAGAATATTAAAGCAGTGAGGCTGTTACTGGTTTTCATCTTTCAGAAAATTTTCCATACATTTGCATACTGTAATTAATTCAAAACAAATTAAAAGGGACAAATGAAATCAATTTATAAATATTAAAATTTGTCTCCACTCTAATCAGAGTTCTAATTTTCACAGTTATATTTTTGAGATTGCTTATTTATTGTCATTCTTAGGTTTAATAAAGATAATTATTATATAAATAATTATGTCACTTAATTTCATTTATTTATAATATATTTCATATAAATTAATTTCCAAATATATTTATTTGACAAAAATTGTGGCAGACTTGGAATATACAATATGGTACTCAATTTAAAATAAATGGATTTTCTCCAAGTTATATTTCTAGAAACAAAAAATTAAATGTTCAGAAAAATATACATTTCACATTTAATGACTCCTCGTTTCCATAAATTTGCTACATTATGACAGAGTTCAGGACACGCTATCCTAAAATATGGCAACTTGGCATTTGAGAAAAGAGCAGAAACAAGATCACACTTTAACTTTCACCCTCCCTTGTCCTCTGAAGCAGGTCATAAAGCTTAGGAAAGATTATCTGATATTCCCCTAAAGCAAGTCATAAGACTCTCATTTGAGAGGTGGCTTCTCTAAGAGAAAGCTTCTCTGTAGAGAAAAGGAACATCTTTACCTCTGAAGACGCAGGGACACAGAGAAGGATCTCAACAAACAGACCTTGCCAAGTTATCCACATTCATCATCATTAGGTCCTACCTTTTGGTCCCCCAATTATATTTCTCTATGACTGACCACTCTTAATCAAACTTAAACATAAAAATACACACATTTGCCTATTTCTTTGGGTCTTCATTTCCAAAAACTCCCATGTCATGTAAAACTTATATTAAATTAATTTGCACACTTTTCTCTTGTTAATCCATCTTTTGTTACAGGAATCTCAGTCATAAACCTAGAGATGGGTGAGGAAATATATTTCTTTTCCCCTACGATTTCAAGTAGATTGTCCTACCATGGAGGTATCTGGACATACATATGTTATGTGGAGACAACCACTTGGCCATTCAGAAGTCTTTGAATATTGATGACCATCTCAAAATATAAAATATTAATAAAATAAACAAAATGGGAGAGGGAAAGAAGTGATGAAGAGGACGAAGGAGCAGGAGGAGGAGGAAGAAAAGGAAGCTAATTAAAGAAACAAGGAAGGAAACAGAGGGGAAAAGGAGAGGGGAAGTGAGGGAGGAAGGAAAGGAAGGAAAAAATAAGTCATGAAAACTGATTTTTTCCCTACATAGTAGACAAAGTGAAGATAAAATTTAGTCAATATTTAACTAACATATATTCGCAAACATACTGAAGAGGAGATGCTTCACTCTGCCTATATTCTGTACCTAGAATTAGAAACACAGCTCGTCTAAACATAATGGGCACTGGAGAAGGGAAGCAGGTTTGGAGAGTGAAAACACGCATTGCCTCTGTCGCAGAACCTTCTTGATTTTCCAGGGTAATACCTCCTTTATACCCATTAGGTATTTCCTTCCTCTTGCAAGTACCTAATCTATCTCTACTATTTTTATGCTTTGATCATGACTAGCTATCAAGAAATTATTTTATAAAATTATGTGCTAAGTAGATCATCTTCCAAAATATTTGCTTTTCATTAGACAAAAAAAGCATCTCTGACTTAAATAACAAATGTAAATGAAATGACAGATGGTAGAATCTGAGGAACTCCTCCACATATTAAATCGACACCCACCTACTTTGTCTCCTGACAA
>VBSM01000529.1:80667088-80757427 GCA_008086735.1 Cheirogaleus medius
ATTAACAAGAAAAAAATCAAACAATCCCATCAAGAAATGGGCAACAGAAATGAAAAGTTTTTATTTAGATAAAGCATCATGGAGGACTATGTCAGTTCCCCCTTTAATTCTTTAGAATTGATAACAGTTTTATATGTTTTAGTTTTATATTCATTTATTTACTTAAGTTAGAATTCATTTTCCCCTCAATTACTTTTTCTTTTACTGTAAAATAAGTTTATTGGTGGTAAATTATGTACTTATTCCCCATATTTGGGATGTTGCAAATTTTAGGGTGTTTGAGATGTGCAGGAACTTTGTATGTAACTGGCATAAACCCTATTATTTGAGCTCTCTTAATCACTTTTGTGATTTCTTTCAGTTTCTTCCCACAAAAACCTGTTATGTGCCTTCCATAAATGCACCCAGGGAATGAAGAAATAAACCTGGACAAGAGCTGTACATTCTTATAATCTACACGTTTTCCCCACAAGATATGTTTCTTAAGAGGCTCCTTATATAGATTTTCCATCAGAATAGGTCCTCATTGCTGGTTACCTGTTTATATTGTGAAAAACTTCTGCTCAAAGCACTGCGTGAATGCCAGGATGTGTGAAAGAGACAGGAGCCGTTACCAAGCATGTCAACTTTTTCCTTCCTAGACCACTGCAAACAGCAACCATAGCTGCCATGATTCCTCGTTCCTCTTCCTTTCTTTCCAAATTGTTCCAACAGGTCCCTTCCGGGACTCTTCCCCTGTTGGTGCCAGATTACTTTTTTAATAATTTAACTAAGATATAATTGATAAACAAAAAGCTGTACATATTAAATGCATACAATTTGATGAGTTTGAACATGTGCTTACACCCATGAAATAATCACCATCATAAAGGTAATAAACATATTAATCACTTCCAAAGTTTCCTGTGCCCTATAGTTATAATTATCTTTCATTGTTGATAGCTCTTTTCTGTTCCTTATAACTTTTATTTAGCTAGATAAAATAAAAAAAATACTGGCTACCAATTTTAGTACAAACATCAGATCCATCAACGGTTATCAAAATAGATTGATTTTGAAGTCAATTCCCCTAAGAAAATATTTTAAATCAAAATCTTCTTGGGAAACTTAAGATAAATTGTAACTATCAAATAATATAACCAGAGATACTGCTATGTATCCTACGCTAGTAACCCTAAATAATTTATTTTTGAGAGAGTTTACATATTTCATAATTCCACGTTGAAAATATATCATATTATTTAGAATAAAATATTTAATACTTAATGAATATTTATAATCTCATAAACAAATAGCCAAAATTCCAAGTATAATTAGAAGAAAACAAATATGCTATTTTCCTTTGTGCTATATCTGTTTGTCTCATTTTAAGTTAAAAAATATAATAATACTAGACTGTCATATTTCATGGGGCTAATGTGCAACTTTAGATTATTTATATTTATAGACATCTGAAATTTAATATTAACAAAAGAATATTCAACAATAAAAAATACTAATAGTCTAGAAAAAATAAGGGTACTTTCTCCAATCTCGACATGAGTTTTAAATTTGTTTAGATATTGATACTTCATTTTGTTATTTTTTTCCCATCACACATCCAGATTTTATTTTTAATAAAACCAAACCTATTGGTTTCTGTGCAAGTAATTACATATATTATGTAAACTGGGATAATTAATCAGCTTCTATTGTCAACACCTCATTAAAATTTAGGAGCATCTGTATTTTACATTAATAAATATTATACACTATTGGAAATCTATGGTATAAATATGAGCTCCTGGTTTGAAATCTTTGATATTTGCTAATTCTACACTTTCTACAGCCCTGTAAACTGTTTTATAAACATCTACACTATCTACTTATTTCATTTAAAAAATATTTATTTGGTACTAGGTATCATACTGTGTTAAGGGGCACACATTTCAAATAGAAAAGTTGTGCCCAACTGATTCAATTATATCATTTCCCTTTTTTATTTTTCATTCCTAGCATATTCCTTGTGTTTTCTGAGTAAGTGCAGACAATCCTTTGAATGTAGTTCTCATAGTATGTAAGTAAAATTATTTTTTCCTATTTTAAAATTTATCATTTATTCAAACATTTATTAAATATTTAAAATATAGCAAATTGTTCTATTACCATGAAATATAAAAAGACAAAAATGACAATGTCCCAGTCCTGAAAAAGGGGAGATCTCATCAAGGGTATATAATAATGGTAATATCATAATTATATATCATGTTAATATATTATTACTATATAATGAAGTAAGTAAATATATATATTTATATCACAGATGAAATAGAGATTAACTTTATCTGGGATAGGTCACAAAAGGTTTCATAATAGTAATAAAATTCAGCAGAGTCTTGTAGGTTAAATCTGAACTATCTAATCTTAAAGGTGGCAGAATATTTTAAAAAGATAAAGAAGCATTTCACTATTTCAAAGTGGATAGTAGTTGGAAATGACTCTAACATGTAGGATGAAACAAAATCACGAGACATTATTTTTGTTACGCTAATAACTTGAGCACTGAGGAAGGGGTTTTGAGCAAATTATTGACATAACCAAATTTGATTTTAGAAATGTCTGTTACTATCTGAATGCAGAGGCTGAATTGTAGGAAAGTGATACTATTATACTTCTGGTTATAATAATGTATTAAATCCCATTCACCTAATCTACTTCTAAATTAATTTTTCTGTGATATTTATCACTTTCTCACATATGTTGTAATTTATCTGTTTATTATTTCTATTGACTCCCTACTCAAATGTAAGTTCCAAAGATCTCAGATCTTGGTGTATTTTGTTCACTGTTTTGTGAGCATGTAGGAAAGTACTTGGTCTAGTATGAGTCATCTCTTAATATTTGCTCTATAAATAAAATGTATGAATTGTGCTAAATTGTGATATTAACTATTAATTTATTTTTATTTATTTTATACCCAGTCCCTTGACAAATTTTCTTAATAATCATGATGTCTTTTTATAGGTTTTTAGATTTTCTAGGTATTTAACCACTTCGGTACCAAGATCTACTATAGTCGTCAGCCACAGATGAACATGCACAGCGACTTTAGCCGACAGCCATGATATGACTTTTCTAATTTTTCATTTATCAAAATAAAATTGTGAACATTTAAAAATAATGTAATGAAAACATATATGTATATGTTACCTATTCTGATTTACATTACAAGTAAAGCTGCCCGTAAAGTAAAACAAGCCTTCAGTGCTTTAAAGCTTTCCTCATCACACAAGAGCAAAACGGATTCGTCGTCAATGCACAGCACAAACTATCATGCAGACTATGAGTGCCAGCTGTGGGCAAGGTTTTGTGGCCGATGAGCGCAGTACTGATGTGGTTAAGCATACAGTCATCAAAAGGAGATAATTTTCTTTGATATGCCAATACATGTAGAAATTTTTTCTTGACTTTAACTGAATGTATTCAGTTGGACATCCTAAATGGAGACAAACAGCAATAGTCAACATCCTTGTAATTTCCTTGGCTTAAAAAAAAAAAAAGTAGTTAGCATTCAAAAGTTTTAAATTATGGTGAAGAGGAAAAGGTAAAATTGACAGCCCTCTTGCTAGATTGACAAGAACTACAAAGGAAAGGACTCTAATAAGCTCAATTAGAAATGAAAAAGGAGAATTACTACAGACATCACAGAAATACAAAACATTATCTTTGAATACTATAAAAATCTACATGCCCAAAAACTACATAATGTGGAGGAAATGGACAAATTCTCAGAAACACACAAACTCCCTAGGCTCAATCAGGAAGACATAGAATTCCTGAACAGACCAATATCAAGCACAGAAACTGAAGAAGCAATCAAAAGTCTTTCAACAAAAAAGCTCCCTGACCCCTGACCAGATGGGTTCACACCTGAATTTTACCAAATTTACAAAGAAGATCCCATGCCTATACCACAGAAATTATTCTACAACATTGAGAAAGATGGTATCCTCCCCAACTCATTCTATGAAGCCAGTATCACCTTGATACCAAAGCCAGGAAAAGACACAACAACAAAAAAAGAAAACTACAGATCAATATCCCTCATGAATATAGATGCAAAAATCCTCAACAAAATCTTAGCAAACTGAATCCAACATCACATCAAAAAAATAATTCTTCATGACCAGGTGGGCTTTATCCCAGAGATGCAAGGATGGGTCAACATCTGCAAATCTATACATGCAATACATCACATAAATAAAAGCAAAAACAAAGTCCATGTGATTCTCTCAATAGACGCAGAAAAAGTATTTAACAAAATCCAGTACACTTTTATGATAAAAACTCTTAACAAAATAGGCATAGATGTGTCATATCTCAAAATTATTAAAGCCATAAATGATAAACCCACAACCAATATCATAATGAGTGGGGAAAAATTGAAAGCATTCCTGCTTAGAACTGGAACCAGACAAGGTTGCCCACTATCTCCACTTCTATTCAACATAGTGCTGGAAGTCCTTGCCAGAGCAATTAGACAAGAGAGGGGATTTAACGGTGCTCAAATGGGAGCAGAAGGGATCAAACTTCACCCTTTGCTGACAATATGATATTATACCTAGAGAATCCCAAGAATTCAATCAAGAGACTCCTGGGATTCAGTATGGTCTCAGGATACAAAATCAATGCACACAAATCAGTGGCATTCATATATGCCAATAACAGTCAAGCCAAAAATCAAATCAAAGATGCAACACCTTTCACAGCAGCATCAAAGAAAATTAAATATTTAGGAATATATTTAGTGAAGGAGGTGAGAGACCTATATAGGGACAACTATGAAACACTGAGAAACAAAATTGTAGAAGATGTAAACAGATGGAAAACCCTACCATGCTCATGGATTGATGGAATCTGGTAATTTTAAAGAAAAGCAAAGAAATTATTGTGGCAGAAACAGAATAAACCATGAATATGGTTTAGCCATGAATATGATCTGAATATGTTATATTTGTCTCGCATGTACTCTTCTGTATTTCTATTTTTTCTCTGTATTTCTGTTTGGATATCTTCTATTAATCTTGTATTATATCTGCATTCTCTTACATCTCTAATGATAATATGAGAAAGTTCCCTGGTAATGTATTTGTTCAATGAAATAAGCAAGCAATAACCTAGCTAGGTTATTTATAGTTGAAATAGGAGAAACTGTTGAAAGTTTTTGAAGAGAGTATAAACTGAAAAATAGTTACCTAAAGGACTAGAGAGTTAATAATGGCTTAGTAATATATAATTAGATTGCTTTTGATGCTAATGTTACATATGAGATGCTTGGTCATGAATTCAACATGAGATTAGTCAACATGACTTATGTTTTTTCCAGTCACAATTTGAGGGTGCAACAAATTATGTTAATAGATTTTTAAACCACTTTTGTACTCTTGGAATAAAATCTACTAAGTTTTTTGACAGAAAATAATTTTCATGGTTATCTATTATTTTCTTTCATAATAGAACCCACAATATTAAAGCTGTGAAATTGGTCATCTGGCCAAACACTACATTCTTTTTATCTCCCCCTCAGCTATGTTTTTATGACAGAATACAGATTAATGGACAATGAGTAGAATGGTATGTTCTATTTTTATTTGGTTTCATTAAAAACCAAGCCTCTTGTCCTCAGTTTTCCTTTTCCCTTTTCTGTTAGCTGGATAATTAGGATCTCTGGCTCTTCCTAGGACATGGGTTCCCTGCTTTGATGCTGTCTCCAGCAATTGCTCCACCTGTGAAGAAGGATAATGGCAGGCATTCCATTTTGGTGTTGTGCCACCCTTAATCCTAGCCTGACTGCTACACCTGGGGAAGGAGGGCATGTTTTATCAATTTGGGAATTGCCCTGCCCAGGCATAATACGATTTAGAAAGTAACCTAAGGGTAATTATGCCATTAACTTGAACCTGCACTGTGGTTCATTTCCCCAGGTGCACTTTCTCAGAGGCAGAGCATATATATGCAGATGGAATTTTGAGGACACCTGTTGATCAACTGATGACATCTCACACCTCCAGAGGGTCCTCCTCCAGACTGGGCTAATAAAAGGAAATGATCTGAGAATTCAATGAGTGAGTGGGTCAATCAGTCAGTCTGTTTCTCTCCACTCTCAGATACAGACCCATTTTGTGCTACAATAAAGAGCTATTCCTGTGAAACTGCTTCATGCTTGAGGTTACTCCATCTCACTGGCCCTGTGGGTGACTTTTCCAAGCAAGGAGTCAGAGGATCAGTATAATAGTCTGGACTTGACACTTTGGTGCGTCTGGTCATTCTTTGGCCAAGAGCACACCAAGAACTGAGGGCAGACTGTCACCCTGACAGGTCTATTGGCTGGAAATAAAAATAGTTGATAAACCCTGAAAACTATGTATTATACTATGGAGGGCATAACTGTCCTCCTAGCCTGTGTCACTAGAGGACCTACCTGAACTATATAATTTATTTAATTAAAGAGAAATAAACACTTATTGTTTTTGAGCTAGTGTATTTGGGCTCTCTTATATAGAAACTTATTTAAATAATATAATAGTATATTATCTTTATAAATTATTTGTTAGTATTTTATTAAAATATTTGTATTTATAGGCATAAGCAAAATATAACTGTTTTCTTGTTTAGTAGTAGTATCAGTTTTGCTAGTAGTTATATATTGGTTTTCTAATACTGAATGGAGAGTTATGCCTATTTTTCTATTCTGGATCATTGAAACAATATTGAATTATTTGCTCTTTACCAGATAATATGAACTCAGCTTTGAAAATTTCTATTCTAAGTGCTTATTTTAGAATACTGACTTTGAATATATTTACTTTTAAATCTATTTAGCCAATTTAAGGATATTAGCACATTGGGTCACATTTAGTAATTTATATTTTGCTAAGATAGCAAAAAATTCCTTTAGATTTTTTAATTTGTTATCATAATATTTAATCTTTTTATTATTATCATTGACCCTCCTTATATTTCTAATTTATACTTTTGGCTTTCTCTCTATTTTTAGGCTTGTTGACCTATTCATTCAACAAATCAAAATTTGAATTTATTTTCTCCATTTCATTAGTATCCAATATTTAAGTCTTATTTCCTTTTAAAATGTATTCCATGTCTTTTCTAATTTCTAAGGAAATAATTTTAATTTGACTTTATACGTTTATAAATCTTAAAGGAAATAAATGTCCATAGTAATTTATCATGTGCCTCCTCAAATATCGCCTATTGTGTGTCTTATGCTGATTCTTCATCTCTCCTCTATTTGGTAATCTTTACATACTCTGTTATTAATTTTACATGCATTAGTAATAACTAACGCTTATCTTGTAGCTATTTAGTGTCTCTGTAACACTCAGTTGCCAAGAAAAATAATCAGTGATTATTGGAACTAATGTCTACATGTTCATCACATTTTTCCAAGGGACCAGTTTTCTAAAGTTTCCAATCATTTGTTCAGATCCTCAACTGATTAGTTTATCATTATTTCCAAAGGAGAAAACTTTCCTGGGCTAAATTTCACTGTTGAGATGGATCAGCATCATCCAGATTGTAGCAGTGCTTGACTTCACAGAGATAGAGCAGTAGAATTAGACTTTGGGGGCAAAGAGAGCAAGAATGAATCAGAATCAATGTGTAAGTGGCTTCCTCTACTGGTGAACAGAACCCTATACCTATCCTATCACCACTGGTCACTATGTCTATGATCATCTACAATCACCTATGTGGTTATAAAATATTTTGCTATGAAAAATCTGTAAGGACATTCAGATCCCCTGTGTAAATCACTACTTTTAAAAGTATATTTTACAACATTTTAAAGACTAGATTAAATCTAATTCTAATGCCATAATAGCTAATGCCTTTGAAATTGGCAATCTAAACATATTTTTGTAAGTGGATTTAGACATAAACTAGATAGATCATAATCAAATATTTCTATTATTCAATCAGGTAGTGTTTCCATCAGGAAGCAAGAAAATTAAATGTCAATAAAATTACACAGTTATATTGATGATACATGTAAATTTGTAGATAAGAAGCATCTAATTTTCCATTCAAGAAACAAAAGGTTTAAAACATGGGAACATAAAATTCATTTTGAATGATTGTTAACAAATATATGAAAAATAATTTTTAAAATTACTAAGAGCATAGATGTTATTAAATACTGTTAATACTTCAATGTAACTAAGACAACTATTTTAAAATCCTATTCCTTTCCTAAAGTGCTATTATTAGAATTTTTTATCATTTCAAAACATACATTTAAATGAATACAATATTATTTTTAATATCTCAAACAAACATGTAAGACAACACTGATAATTATACACTCTAAAGCTCCTAGAAAAATCTTGAAACTTTTCTTCCAATTTGTAATTTGAATTTTTCCATGTTTTCCATATGTAGAGAAGCATATAGGGAAGCAAAAATACTCAGGAATTCTTTTAAAAATTTACATTAATCTATTGCATTCATAGGTTTATAGATTTATAATACCACTATATTTATCTGTTGGAGCTTTTTTTGGAAGGCCAGTAAATATATCTCAAATAAATTTAATAGGATATTATATGATCACTGAGTTGTCAAGAGTTAAATGAAGATTGCTAATCTGTCTTTACTAATATTATGATACAATGTTTCTTTTCTTATTTTGCTCACTGAAGAATAAAACATGAATATTTCCTTTGAGAATCTTTTTAAGAAGTTTGTCTCCCAGATTACTTGGTAGAATCATCTGAGAACATAATATATTCTACAAATGCTTAATAGGATTTTACAGTCAGTTGTTTTTCCTAGAGTTTTAAAAATAAAAAAAAATATAATATCCCTTGGATGTGATAGGAAAATGAGAATTTCTTATTGAATTGATGTTGTGGGAATAACACAGACATATTATGCTTTTAGGAGATAATGTATTCAATGTGTGCTTGGGTTTATTATTGTTTAAAAAATAAAGTTTAAATTTATATACTCAATGTCTTTATTATTTTAAATTAGTATTTTCTGTCTAATTTCCTGAAACCTATATTAAAGAAACTAAAAGGGGTGGGGAACCTGCAGCCTTGGGGCCACATGTGGGTGGCCTTCTGGATTGAGTGCAGCCTTTGACCAAATCCAAATTTTACAGGACAGATCTTTTTAGTAAAGGGATTTGTTCTGTGTAGTTTGGATTTGGTCAAGGGCCTACACTTGGGGATCTGGAGGGTTACATGTTCTTTTTCCATTTTGAATGTTCAAATATCAAATTACATTTTAAAACTATATTGAAGTCCCACCAACAGTGTATAAGTGTTCCTTTCTCTCTGCATCTACACCAGCATCTGTTGTTTTTAGACTTTTTAATAAAGGTAATTCTGACTGAGGATAAGGCGATATCACCTTGTGGTCTTGATTTGCATTTCCCTGATGATTAGTGACATTGAGCATTCTTTCATATGTTTATTAGTCATTTGTCTATTTTCTTTTCAGAACCTCCTGTTCATGTCTTTTTCCCACTTTTTAATGAGGTTGTTTGATTTTCTCTTGCTGATTTGTTTGAGTTCTTTGTAGATTCTGGTCATTAGCCCTGTATCAGATTTATAGCTTGTGAATATTTTCTCCCATTCTATAGGTTGTCTATTTGCTTTGTTAATTATTTCCTTGGCTTTGCAGAAGCTTTTTAATTTAATCAAGTCCCATTTATTTATTTTCATTGTTGCTCTGATTGCTTATGGAGTTTTCATCATAAATTCTTTGCCTAGGCCGATATCTAGAAGAGTTTTCAAATATTTTATTCTAGAATTCTTATATTTTCATGCCTTATATGTAAGTCCTTTATCCAGTTTGAATTAATTTTTATAAGTGGTGAGAGATATGGATCCTGTTCCATTCTTCTGTATGTGGCTATCCAATTTTCGCAGCACCATTTATTGAATAGGGATTCTTTTCCATTGTGTATATCATTGTCTGCAAATTAGTACAACCTCTATGGAAAACAGTATGGAGATTCCTCAAAGAACTAAAAGTCTACCTATCAATTGATCCAGCAATCCCACTACTTGGTATTTACCCAAAGGAAAAGAAGTAATTTTATCAAAAAGACACCTGCACTTGAATATTTATCGTAGCAAAATTCACAATTGCAAAGATGTGGAAACAACCCAAACGTCCATCAATTAATGAATGGATTAATAAAATGTGGCATATGTATACCATGTAATACTACTCAGCCATGATGAAGGGTGACTTAATGCCTTTTGCAACAATTTGGATGGAACTGGAGACCATTATCTGAAGTGAAGTATCTAAAGAATAGAAAAACAAACACCACATTTACTCACTACTGTGTTGGAACTAATCGATGAGCACACATGTGCATAGAGGGAAATAAAACTCAATGGAAATCAAGCATGGGGAAGGGGTGAGAAGGGGATGGGTAAAAACCTACCTACTTAATGGATGCAATGAACACTATCTGGGTGATGGCACACTTATTGCCATGACTCTAGCATTATAAAAGTGATTCATGCAACCTAAAATATTTGTACCCCCATAATACTTTGAAATGAAAAAAAGTGTATTGAATACCAGCATAGGATATACTATAACTTTTATGATCAAGCATACTCATTTACAAATACAAGTTGTATAACATAAAACTACATTAATAGGTGACTGAAAAATTATAGATCCCAAGAAACAATAAGATGAGTCTTTTAGATAGATCAAATCAGGTAGGAGAAAATAAATTGAGAAAGATCCTGATGGAAATATAATGAAATAATTTCAAAAACTGTTTAATAATAAAAACTATAAACTATTAACTGGATCTATATGTATATATAATGAAACTAAATATTCTAAACAATATGGAATATGGAAATTAACTTCTACAAGTTATGCCAGAGTATTGTTTACTTGATGTATGTGTAGGCTTCTATCAAATCCATAGATTTCTATTTAACAGCTGACTTCCTGCTATAGACTAAATATTTGTGTTGCCTAAAAATTCATAAGTTAAAATAATCACAAAGTGATAGTGTTTAGGGATGTAGCCTTTGGGAAGATATAATTTCTTAAGTGTGAAGCTCTCATGAAGGGATTAGTAACCTAAAAAAGATATCCCAGAGAGCTGCCTTCCCTGTTCTGTTATGTGAGGACACAGTAAATCAGACTTTGGGTGACACAGTGACAGCAATTTGGGAACCAGGAAGCAGGCCTCACCAAATAATAATTCCCCTGAAATCTTGTTCTTTTACTCCCCAGCCTCCAGTTTCTGTTTATAAGACCCCCCAGTCTATGGTATTTTTGCTATAGCAGCCCACATGAACTAGACCCTCCCTAGGGATTCATGGTACCAAGAATGCCTAAAAAGTAGGTACTAAATTTACTTATCATAGAAGCTTGTGGTAGTCAGCTTCAAAATGATCCCCAGTGATTCTTGCTTGCTTCTTAGTATTCATGCCTTCATGCAATCCACTTCACTCATGTGTGAGCCAGTCCTACTGACATGTTTTTAAAAGTAAAATATGGCAAAGGTGTGTCACTTCTTAGATATGTCTGTAAATAACTGTATCTCTGTCTTGCTCACACTTTGGCTCTCCTTCCATGCATTTTCTGATTAAGCACATTTCCATATTGTGGGCTGTCCTATGCAGAGACCCACAAGACAAGGAACTGAGGGTGACCTCTATCCAATAGCCAGTGAAGAGCTGTGTCCTTCAATTTCATTTAAATAATTAATCTATTTGCTTATACATTTTATGCTTATTAACTATATTACTGTAAATTACATGTAATTAATTTATACTGAGGGTCAAACTAATCAATTTTCTTATATACAACAAATGTATATTTTAGGCCCCCATTTGTTTTGTCTCTTGATGTTTTATGGGTAATTGAAAAAAGCCAATAAAATTAATAAATAATTATAGTAAGAAATTATGTGTGTAAGTTGGAATCAATATTAAGTGTTCAGGCTAATTTTCCTTCAAATGCTTAAATTACATTACATTCAAGTAGGTTGCTATATAATAATCTTAAATTACTATCATCTTTTTTTGATGAATGTACCATCATTTTTCTTATTTTTCTTAAAGACTGTTCTCATATAACAAAAAGTTACCAAGAGAATCTGATATTTCATTTAAAATCATTCAAGTAGGATTTCTGCTCCAAAAAAATAACTAAGATTTTATTAAGAAGTTATAGGAGAACTAACTATGCATTTCCATGTTATTCACCTTAGCTAAATTCATGTATTGTTTGTTCTTCTGTGTATATTTAAGAGAAAATCATACTTTGAAAACAAATGTAAAACAAACTAATGACTACTAGATTTTGACCAGACGAATCTAATTCATTTGGGTTTTGTATGGAGAGGCCAATAATAATTATTATATTGGCTGGAGAGGCCAATTATATAATTATATAATATTATAAATATATAATATTATATATTATAATAAAATATAATATATTTATATTTATAATAAATATAATATATTTATAATATATTATAATATATAATATATATTATAATATATAATATATTATAATATTTATAATAATAATATTATAAATATATAATAATTATATAATATTGGCTGGAGAGGCCAATAATAATTATTATAATACCTTGAAAAATTAGGAAAAATTAAAATTATGTTTTATTCTCTAAAAGACTTAAGTTTAGGATTTCAAAAATATTAGATTAATATAATAAATATTGCCCTGAATTTATTTTTATAATATATTTTAGTGGTATTTTTGGCAACACTTTAAAAATTTATTTCACAAATATTTGCTGAAAATCTACCATGTGCTAAACATTATGTTAAAGACGATAAAGGAAATTTATCATCTTTAACATCACTGAACCCAGTCTAGTGTAGTTAATAAATAAACTTTAGAGAACTGAGTTCCATTATAGAACTGTAGAAAGTCTATGGGGTCAAAAAGAAAGAAGCAATTGTGGCAAAAATTATAAATGAGAAAAGATTTCTCACATCAGTTTGTAGATGCTTAATCAGCAATCCTAGTATACTTAATAATGGTACTAAATATCTTCCACATTTGAACTGGAGTAATTTTTGTGTATGTGTGTGTGTTTTTTCCCAAGGAAATAGAAACTTTGTTCTGGAAATTAATTGTTCTTTTTCCAACCAAGATAGACTAACAGAGACTAAGTTAACCCTCTGCTTAAAACAATTAAAAGAAAAAATATATATGAAAAAATGGTTTTCAGGAGACTGTACACTAAGCAGCAAAGTGTAATGATCCCTGAGAGATGGGAATAAATAAGGCTAAGTATATGATTGTTCCAGCTTACTGCTTTATGAAAATACCCAAGCCATAGGCATAGTGCCTATTGTTGATAGAGGACCAAGAATTGTGTCTTTTCCTACTAAATAGACTGTAAGTCTTATAATTAACAGGGTATTGGGTAGAATGCTCTAAAACATTTTGCCTCAATAATGGAAATTACTTACCCAAGTCTAAATGCTGGTCTGATCTCAACCTGCCAAATATTAAAAGCAGGACTTAAAAGGATCAAATTATTTCAAAGCAACTAACTATGCCCAATAACAAAGCTAAAGGATATTTTTATAGGAATAAACAAAATATCCAGCACTCAGCAAGATAAAATTCACAGTACATGGCAACCAATCAAATATTACAGGGCATGCAAAGAACCATAATAACACAACCCATAATTTGGCAAGGAACAATGAAAGATAACCAAAATTGTCAGAGATGTTATAATTATCATACAAAGATATTAAAAAATTTTTATAAATTTATTTTCTATGTACAAAAACCTAGAGGAAAATTGAATTTGTTGAGGCATGGAGGATATAAATAATAGACCAATTGTGTATTTAGAGATGAAAACTATAGTATCTGAGATGATAAATGCATTGCATGGGATTAACGGTAGTTTTCACATTGCAAAATATGATTTATGAACTTGAGAACATAGCCATAAAAACCGTCCAAAATAAATATAAAGAAAAAATTTAAAAATGAGGAGTGCATCAGTGAACTTGGGAACAACATCACGATAACTGATATGAATGTCATTAGAGTCCTCAAAGGAGAAGAGGGGTGGGCACAAATTATTTGAAGATACAATGCCAAAATTTTCAAATGTGATAAAAATTATAAAGCCACAGATCCACAAAGCTCAATGAAATTTGACAAGAAATATAAACAAAACTGTACAAGATATACAAAATGAAATTATTCAAAACCAATGATAATGAGAAAATCTTTAAAGCAGACACAGAGAAAAGGGATTAGATACAGAGAAACAAAAATAAGATTGGCAGCATTTTCTTTTTAGAAAAAACACCAGTGAGAAGAGAGTGGAGCTACATAGTTTAAAGTATTAAAAAGGAAAAAAGAGGATCTATCAACCTGGAATTTTATATTAATGCATAGCAAAATGTTTTTCAAAACTTAAGATGAAATAAAATAGTTTTCAAATATAAAAACCTGAAATATTTTATTACCAAGAGGTCTGTAGTAAATAAACATTACAGAAAATCCTTCACACAGCAAGAAAAGGATACCGGATAGAAATATCAATCTATATAAAGGAAAGGAAAGCTCTCAAAAATGTAACTATGTTTGTATATGCAAAATATTTTATATTATATAAATCTAATTAAAACATCATTGAAGATTTCCATAAAAATATTAATAGTACTGATGTGTGGGGTTTATAATATATTTTTAAGTAAATTTTGTGAAACTAGCATAAATGTCAATAGCAGAGCACTGGAATTGTATTGTTATGAAGGTCTTATACTAAACATGAACTGATATATATATCATCATTTGTAGGTAGACTATGATAAGTTAAAGTTGTATGGCATAAATTCTAAAGCGAAAACTAAAATTGAAAAAAAAGCTAATAAGAGAGACAGAGAAAGATAAAAAGGGGGGAAAAGGAGAAAGAGATTTTATTTTAAAGAATTGACTCAGGTGATTGTGGAGTCTGGTGAGTCTGAAGTTTACGGGGCAGGCTGCTAAGCTAGAAATTCTGGCAAGAATCAACATTTCAGTCTTGAGTTTAAAGGCAAAATAGAGGCAGAATTCCTCTGTGGACCTCAGTCTTTTCTCTTAAGGCCTTCAACTAACTGGATGATGCCTGCCCACACTATGGAGGGTAATCTACTTTATTCAAAGTCCACTAACTTAAATGTTAATCACATCTAAAAAATACCTTCACAGCAATATTTAAATTGGTGCTGTGTTTGACCAAACAACTAAATAGTACAACTCAGTCAATATGAAAGAACAGGGAAGAAAGAACTGATAGGAAGAACACAAAACAAAAAGCAAGATAATAAATCTAACCTTAACCATATTAACTATTACATTACATTTAAATGGTATAGACATACTGTAAAAGAGATTGTCAGCATATAAAGAAAGACAGGATCAAATTATATGTTGCCTATAAGAAATCCACTTTCATTATAAAAGCACAAACAAGTTGAAAGTGAAAGGATGGAAAAAGATATGTCATTTTAACACAAATCAAAAGAAACCTTAAGAAGCAATATTAGTATCCGAAAAAGTATTAATAAATTTCAACATAAAGGAGATTACTAGGAATTAAGAAGGTAATGTCATAGAAATAGTGGAATAGAATCATCAAGAAATCTTATCCATCCTAGATATTTATGCGCCTAATATAAGAGAGCTTCAAAATATATAAAAGGCCATTTGATAAAACTGAAAGGAAATATGGGAAAGCCACAATTACAGTCTCTCTCACTAGTTGATAGAGCAACTAGAGAGAAAATAATCAATGGCATAATAGATATAAAAAACTTGACTTAAAACCACTTGACTTAGTTGATATTTATAGAACACTCTAACCAACATTAGGACAATGAACATTTTCTTCAAGTGCATATATAACATTTTCCAGGATAGATCACATTATGGGCAATAAAATAAATCCAATTACTTTAAAAGATTCAAGTTATACAAAGTATGCTCCAGGAGGGCAATGGAGTTAACTTAGAAATCAATAATAGAAATCCCCAGAAATTCCCTAAATGATTGAAAATTAAAGAACAAACACTCTTTGGGTCAAAGAAGAAAGTAAAGGAAAATTAGAAAGTATTTTACTTAAATGAAAACAAAAACACAATATATCAAATTCTGTGGGTTGCCACTAAAACAACATTTAGAGGAAAATTTCTAGCACTAAATCCTTATATTAAAAATAAGATAGGTATTAAATCAGAGATCTCAGTTTTCACCTAAAGAAAGTGGAAAAAGAAAAGAATACTAAACCCCAAAAAAGTATAAGAAAATAAATACTAATGATCAGCACCAAAAATGAGATTAGAAAAAGAAAAAAAAAGAGAGAATAAATGAAACACAAAGCTAGTTTTGTGTGAAAATCAATAAAGTTGATAATATTCTGACATTGATAAAGAAAAGATATTGATAAAAAATAGAAAATGCAAATCAAATCACCAATATCAGGAATGAGGTAGGTGACATCACCACAATTTCTATATATGTTAAAACAATACTAAGGGAGCATTCTGAACAATATTTTGCCAATAAATAAGACAGTTTAGATAAAATGGATAAATATCCTTGAAAGACACAACTGCAGAAGGTCATTCAAGAAAAATTTGATAACTTGAATGACCCTATATCTATGGAAAACACAATTTATAGCTAAAAATTTTATCACACAGAAATCTCTAATACCAAATGTTTTCACTGGTGAATTTTGCCAAATATTTAAAGGAGAAATAATACAAATTATACACAGAGTTTTCCAGAAAAATTGAAGAAAAATTCACTTCTTATCTTATTCCATGAAGTTAGTATTATACTGATATCAAAGACATTGAACGTAATTTAAAACTCAAACCAATATCCAACATAAATATGGTTGTGAAAATATCTAACAAAAATTTTGCAAATTGAATACTACAATATATAAAGGGATAATATATCATGACCAAGTGGAGTTAATACTAGGAATCTAAGGTTGGTTTAACATTATAAAATCTGTCAATGTAATCTATCATATGTATAAATCTGTCACTAATCCAGAGAGACTGACTATACAGTATTTGAACAGTTTAGTATAAAGAACCATTAACTACAACAGGAGGTAGAGTAATAAAAAATTGGCTAGTAAGAAGTAAACATAATAAATATTGGAAAAATATTGGAATAACAGGTATAGGAGCAGTCACTTCTCACAGTGTTGAAATAGGGAAGAGTCCCTGCCTGCAGTTCAAAGACACAGAATGTGACTGGGATGGCAAAACTATGACTTACTGCATGACAGAGCAGTCACTGTGGAGCTAAACTGTCCTAGAAATCCATCCTCTAGAACTTGCCAGAAATTTTTCTTGTAGTGTGTTTAGGAAAACCTTTCACCAGGCAGTTTCTAATGTAGACACTCTGCTGCTGTATATAATAAAAATGGAAAGAATAAAGAACATGGTGTTAATTTACACAAATAAACACATACATATAACAAGAAAATAGAAAATATACAAGGTTACCACAGTCCAGATTTCTGTAATTGTTTAGAAGGCCTTAATTGGCATCCGGGACTTCATTCTTAACTATCAATTCAGTATTTTCCCGCCCTTAGGAAGAACCTCATCTGGTCAGAATTTTTTACTATGTGACCTAAAGTTTCATTCTCAAAAAGTCTGAAGGTCTCAGTGTTCTGACTTTTTTGATTGCTGTCATTTTCTTCTTATTTATTTATTTTTTTAAATTTCAGAGTATTACAGGGATACAAACGCTTTGGTTACATATATTGCCTTTGCACCGCCCAGCAAGCATGCCTATCCTACAGATAGCATGTACCTCACCCACTGGGTGTGGATTCACCCATCCCCTCAGCGCCACCTGCCTGACATGTTTCTTCCCATATGTGCACATTAGTGTTGATCAATTGGCACCAATTTAAGTGGCAGCAGTCTTGGGGTTCACGTTGGCAGAAGGTCTCTCCAGCAGCTCCAGAGCTCACAGCGGGCCCAGATGTGAGGGAAGGGGATGCTAACCAATCCTCCTACCCTTCTTGCTGGTCTCCGAGCCTCTTGGGGCTGAAACCTCACTGATGCCTTTCTCCTTCCAGTTCTACTCTGCAATCTCTTCCTGTGGAGTCTCTTGTAGGTTCAGGCACCCTTCCTTCAGACCCTCTTGGGATCGATCTATGTTTATCTGTCTGTTTGATTTTTCTCTTACATCTAAAACTTCTTACAGAGACACTCTGGCTGGTGGTGTCTTTGGCCCACCATCTTGCCTGGAAGCCCCCATTTTCTAACGACCTTTACTCTTGGGCACAGTTGTACCAGGAAGTGCCCCAGAGAATCCCCTGGATCCAGATAGTCTACCTTGACTTTCTAATGTGAGAGCACTACATTTTCACTCAGAAGTTAGCTGAATCGCCTTATCCAGTAGACTAGTCCACCTTTTTTCCTGTTAGTTTAATGGCATAAGAAACCCCAAATGTCCAGAAGTAGTCTTATTTTCAAATTTAGTAGAACCATTATTGGAATCATCCCACCTTGAGAATTCACATCTCCAGAGAAGCAGCTCATTCTCACCAGGCAGGGAACAGATATTCTATAAGTAGGTTTTTAGGTATAATATGACATGAGCTACTCTCATTTCTACATCCCCCCCCCGACACAAGGGTTCTGGCTGTGGGGGATACAGTACTATATAAAGAATTTTGATTAAAAATATATACTGTATCCTGTAAACAAAACGTCATCCTTTTAGGTGCCTCTCTCCCAACTGGTGGCAAAATGAGTTTTCAATATACCATTGTACCTTTCAATTAGGCCAGCAGCTTCAAGTGATGGAATGTGGGAGAAAACCAATTAATTACATAAGTATGAGCTCATTTATGTACTTGTTTGCTCTGAAATGAGTTTTTGATCACACCCAATTCTGTGAAAAATGTCATATAGCTAAGATGTCTTGGTTACCTGAGATTCCATGGTTAGGTTTTCATTTTCTACCAAAACCCAATAGCAAGTCAATTTCTCTCAAGGAGAATAGGTATCTGGTAAAGATGGCATACATTTTATGTAAAGTCATAGAGGTTTTCTCTGCAAGTTTTCTATTTCTGCTTGCTCATCTAGCATTCCTATATGCTCTGTACACTGTAAGTATTATTAGATCTTTTGAACTGTAGGGCCCAAAAGGTAGAATGCCTTATACTGCACCCTGAATGTTCTGTGGAGTTTTCTTCTCTTATTCTGGTACCCACTTATAATTGACTGCCTTGTGTGTAATCCTATAAATAAGCCAAAGTAACACTCTAAAACATAGCATATAATATCTCAAAATCCAAATTAGATCCCCAAGTATTGTGCAGTTTTATTATAGTAGATAATATGAGGTATAGCAACTTGACTATCTCTTTAGAGGGGTATCTTGACATTCTCCAGACTATTAAAATGCCAAAAACTACACTGGGGAGGCAGGCTCAGGAAATTTTGTTGGACATATCTTCTGCCCTTTCTTTCACATAATGTGCTTAATAATTCCTGCTCATCATATTCAATCAGTGTAACATCATTAGCATAGTAGACCACTAAGATACAGATATTTTGTGGAGCATCAAGATGATCAAGATCCCTATTGACTATATTATGGTAGTGATAAGAAGAATTGACATAGCCCTGAAACAACATTCTAGAACTACACTGTTGGCCCTGCCAGGTAAAAGCAAACTTCTTGTGCCTATCCTTGCAGACTGGTATGAAGAAAAATGAATTAGTCAAGTCAATAGCTGCTTACCAAGTGACAGGGGTTGTGGTAAGCTGAATATGGGGCCCCCAAATACATATATATCTTAAACCAGGAATTTATGATTCTTATACCTTACATGAAAAAAAGAAATTACAGATGTGATTAAATAAAGGATCTTGAGATGGTAAGATTGTCCTGGATTTTCTAGCTAGGCCCAATATAAACACAAGGGCACTTATACGAGCGAGAAAGAAGGGCCAGTATCAGAGAGAAAAGATATGAAGATAGACATAGAGTTCAATTAGGAGAGAAGACAGAATGCTGCTGGCTTTGAAGATGGAGAAAGAGATCACAAGTCAAGTAATATAGGTGACCATCAAAAGCTGGAAAAGAAAAGGAACAGATTCTCCCTAGTACCTCCAGAAAGATCTTGGCCCTTAAGACACCTTGATTTTAGTCTACCAAGACTGATTTTGGATTTCTGATTATCAGAATTAAAAGATGATGCATGTTTGTGGTTTTCAGTCACTAAGTTTTTGGTAATTTTTTAAAGCAAAGCAAAGAAACTAAAAGAGTAGTTGTGCTGATTTGTTCCAACAAAGCTATCCCACCCACAGTTGAAGATGGGTGATAAATCCAGTTCAGTTGTCCTACCTTCCTAAGCCTTTAAATTTTCTTTTCTGTATTATGTCACAGCTGATCTGGCAATTCAGTCTCATTAACTACAGCCGACTGCTGAGTCCAAGGTTCAGTCAACAAACCAAGTCATCAGTAGAGCCACATCCAGCCACACAAGTTAACAAACTCTCTCCAGAATCTCTCATAAGTTCAGTGACTATAGTAAAAACAGTTCAAAACAGTTGTTACCCTTATAGCTGAGAGAGAAGACCCAAGAAATAGCACCTCTCTCCCCAAACACACATATGCTTTACAAGATCTCCTTAAAGAATTCACTCTTATGGCAGAGAAATGGCTATGACAAACTTGCCAGAAATCTCTCCAGCTATTCATGGGTAGGTGTCTCATCAGAGGCAGTTTGCTACAGAACCGTCGAAAAGGGGTAGCAGGGGAAAGCAGCTGGTTGCTGGGTGCTGCTGGCCTCCATGTATAGCATAAGGCAAGCAGTGGAGAACCTGTGAGTGCTACAGGAGCCTGGTGCTGGGGGTGCCAGGTACTGTGCAGGAGCCTGCCAAATGAGCACAAGCGTAACAAGAAACAAAACTTTTTTATTCTGCGATGTCTTTCCACCTTTACTTATTGACAAAGCTTCAGTGTCAGATGTTAACTAGAAACTATTTAGAGGGGTCAATTTATTTTCACAGAGCAGGTAAAAAGGATGAATTTATAGCTTAGAGACAATAAATCAATAACTGGCACACAATCGTAAAAAACTAAAAATGGAAAACCATGGGATCATTTGAATATATGTAGTTTATCCAAACTCAGTCTCCAATAATTTTCAATATAAACTTTTATGTGCGAAGTGAAAAAACATTAGAATGATATATTCCACATTTATAATTGTTTCATTTAATAAACACATCCTATCCACCTCTACTGCAATCTTAAAATACAAATATTGCTAAAGTATTGTCATTCATTTTCTTAGCCTTGCTATTGAATTCACAGCATTTACAAATTCGTAATGATATTTCTTCCATTTGTTCTGCTATTTCTAACTGTAAACTCGATTTTAAATTGGAAAAATACGCTTATATAAGTGTTACAAAATTGCACTTGCAGATCTTCTGGCACATTTTTCATAAATAAAAATAAGCCTATTTCAGGCAGAATTCTAAAACATAGAAAAATGATTGAATTTGATCATGGGGGAAATCTCCTTTGACTAGGAAGGAACTAATTACACAGTCTGAGAAGAAATTAACATATTTTAGAAGCATATTTATAAAAAAGCATGATATATCCTAAAACAACTCAGAAGACAAGGTTATAGAAAATATATGATTTATATAGCATTGACATTGGCCTGCAAAATATACATAATTTCTGGCAATAATATTTTTATTTGGGAAATCACTACACGTTAAACAATGCAGAATGAAACATTTCCTAGTGGGTGCTTGGAGATATTTTTATAATAAATAATCTAATTACTATGGTTTGATTACTCTTAATTTGAATATAAAATCTTACCTTATTTAAATAGGATTCTATGATATCATATACAATTGTTAGATATTAATAACTATTGAACTGTATAAAATAAAGGGTTTTAGGAATACTAGTTTAAATGATGGTCTGATGTTTAAACAGACCTTATTATATTATGGTGTAAAAAACACTGGATCATTACTTTCGAAAATTCCATTATCTTTAAAACCAGTGTACTAAACTAAGATGCGTGACTCATATTATTAACATTATTGACTCAAAATTATAATCTATTAAGAATTTGGGCAAACAATCTTTTGACAAGTACAATGAGTTTAGTAAGTTAAAATTTGAAGAACATTTTATCATGAATAGATTCTTACACACTAAATTGTACATTCTCTAAGCACAAGAAATTATAGTTTGCAGGTTTTCTTTTTAATATCTTTCAGGTGTGAAAAGAAAAAGACTATAAATATATCCTTCTAAGAGAAATATTGTGTGTTTCATCTGCTAAAGAAAACAATAAGAAGTGAGGTAGCTAGTGGATAAAATAGTCATATAAAAAGTTGTTTTTATATAATTAACAGATCTTTCAACTCTACCATGGTGTTTGCAAATCACCAAGGGAACAGATATAAGAATAATGTTTTCTATTTTAATTAAATTATCTGCCATTGGATATTTTGTTAAATCAACATCTTTCTGAATTCACCTGTTTACATTTCTATTATTTTAGTTGTAAATAGTATGGAGGCCAGAGATTTCATATGATTATAATAAGGAGCAAACCAGGCACTGTGGTGGCTGCTGGAATTAGAGATGACGGGAACTGTGAGTACAGCTGCCTTTATTTCACTCTTACAAAAAGAAATCGTGAGTCAAAGCACTAGACAGCACACAATGTGATGAAGAAGTCTCTGAGCTGAAAGTCTAATTCACATCAAGGAGGCAAGGCTGAGTCACCGCCACCACCCAGGCAAAGACTCGGTTTTACTTGATATTTGCTGTTCCATAATTGGAATAAGAGAAAGAAGACATGGACATCTGTGAAACTGCAGAGCTTCTGTTAAGTTTTTATCAGAGTCTGTTAGCTTCCATTTGCTGCCTCTAAGGTAAAATGTAATTCAACATCTACATCATCTTCTTGCACAGGGCAGCAGTATTAGGAAAACAGTAAATTCCACAGAGTTTCTAAATTTGAAAATTAATCTAACCCTATGAGAAAAATGCCCTTATTTTTCCTAACGGTCACTACATAAGAAAAATAAGTTTGCAGCTGTAATGAAACCAATTCAAGTTTCTTTTAAAAAAACATCTTGATTAAATATGACTTAATGTGCTCCCTCCTCCCTTATTTCAACATAATAAAAGCCCTTTAACGAAGAGTTTCTAAACAATTTCATTTCTAATGCAGTTTTGAACTGATGTATTCTTCAATCTTAGACAAATCATAAGTCTCAGAAAAGGCATATTAGGTACTACACATTTTGTGATAGAATTTATATGCGGAATCAAAGTTCACAGTGATTAAAAGTATAAATATTTAAGAAAAATCTAGAAATTTAAATCAAAATATGTACTTGTTTAAATAATGATATGCAGAATCATGGTTGTATTTTACTCTGTGTACTCCTCTTGTTTATTCTCTACATGTCAAAACAAACAAACTGTAAACCCTAAAATAGAAAGTTGAGAGCATAAAGCCAGATGTTCTTTGTAATAGCACCACATAACTTCAAGAAGTTATGTGAAATATTTGGCCAAAGAAAAAGAAGGGGGCTTGGTGTCGTGATTCACACCTGAAATCCCAGTACTTTGAGAGTCTGAGGCAGGAGGATTGCTTGAAGCCAAGAGATTCAAGCCCAGCCTGGGCAACACAGCAAGATACTGTCTCTAAAAAAATTTTTAAAAACTAGCCAGGCATGGTGGCATACACCTGTAGTGCCAAGTACTTAAAAGGCTGAGGTGGGAGGATCTCTTGAGCCCAGGTCTTGAGCTCAGGGGTTGTAGGCTACAGTGAGCTATGATCATGGCACTGCACTCCAGACTGGACAACAGAGAGAGATCCTGTCTTCAAAAACAAACAAACAACAACAACAAGAAAAGTAAGAAAACAAAAGAAAAACAGAAAAATAATGGACATAATTTAACACCAAACACCAACAAAGAAATTCTTTGGCCTCATCTCCAATGTAAATTTTTGCTATTGATAAAGCTTCAAAAACACAAAAATGGCTGAGATTTCAACTCAATATGTGATTTATTATTAAATGAAAAGTAACTAGAATATAGATAAAATATCTTTATTAAATTCTTTCCAAGTATTCAATACCTTACTGTATAGACTCCTTCGCTTACAGTAATTATTTTAAAATTTGATATAAAGGAAGAATGTGCTTTTTATTCATGTGTCAATAAAAATATTTTTATGAAGCTATCTTTTGTAACTTAATGAAATTGTAATAAAAGTTTGAGAATCACTATTTAGATCATACTATTTAATAACTATTTACATATACACATGTTCATATGCACACATATAGTTTTATACAGGGTGCTTAGAGATGATGTATTCTAGAAGGTGATATTTCAGCAGGCATATGAATGAATTTAGTTGCATAATTGAAAAGAAAGAATGCCAGGTAAAGGAAAGGCAAGGCCCCTGAGGCAACAGTCTGCCTGATGATGGTCAAGGAAAACAAAGGAGGCCCAGGAGACTAAAGCTGGATATCTGAGATGAAAGGAAGCAGAAAATATGGATATAAAGATAACCAGATTTTTATGTAGATCAGGATCTTATAGGCCATAATATGGACTTTGGGTTTTATTTTAAATGTGATGAGAAGTCTTTATAAGATTTTAAGCATGGATATGATGGAATGACATATTTGACATATTTTAAAAAGATTATAGTGATTATAAAATATTCTACAAGTGTTAAAGGTTAAAAGCAAGGATAACAATAAGAAAGCTATCTAGTGGTGGTTTTCACTCAAGTGGTAGTACTGGAAAAATTAGCAAATTGGTCAGAGTCAGCATTTATTCATATATTCAAATGGTGGATTCACTATATTGTGCATACAATATATAATAGAGCTTGAAGAGTGAAAGATGACACCTAGTTCATTTGTCTGAGCAAATGGTTTAATGGTGATTTTTTTTTTTTTTTCATGATTTAAGGAGAACTCAGGGAGGAGTAGATTTTAGTTTTGGACCTGCTAATCTTGGAAAACCAGTTAGATATCTGAACAGAGATATGAATAAAAGAGATATTATTATATACATTATTTGTGAGATATCATCTATTTGCCCCTCAAGATTAACTTTATACCCTTTTCAATTTTTTCTGTGCTCCGAGCTCCGTTTCTCTCTACTTTTCTTTCGGATTAGTCAGCAGGAAGATTTAGAGAGAAAAGAAGGAGGAAGAAGAGCAATTATGGATATTTATTTTTTCTGCTTCCACTAGGATCATGGCAGGCTTTAGGTGCCCTTTGAGTGAAGGCCACTCCTTCTTTCAGGACAACCCTTTATATTACTCAATTTTTTCAGGTTTCAGATACTCCTCTCTGTTCTAAACATTTTGTGTGTAAGAGTGCTTATAAATCTATAGTTTTTAACCTCAATGAGCTGCATCATCTTCTGTGGTTTCCTTATTTTCTGTTCATACTTGAATAAGCCCTCAAATCATTCTAATTTGAAGGAGTGCATCTCATTTATGATTAGACTCATCTACTATAGTAATTGGTACTGCAAGTGGCCCAATGCAACAAACCATCCAAATAGAATTTTGGATTGGTATGTTCATATATTAAAGGATCTTAGAGATAATCACCTGCATGGTGGAAAATGGAACACAGGATCCCCACAGTGTGCAATATAATCATGATCAGTCATGTGATCAACATTGGTGGTGAGAGGAATAGTGCGGGTGAGACGAGTGTCCATGACATTTAGCTGTTATGTTAAAAATAGTGTTTATAAAGTTTATAGAGTCACCTGGCTTCTTAGAAAGGTGCTAAAGTGGGTACATGGCAGAAGGAGAAATTAAAAGTTATACATATATACAATTTAGAACCTCTGTGGAAATCTTACAGGGATCTCTTATCTTCTGGAGTAGGTGGGAACATCAGACTGAATTTGGGAAGAGATACAGAGCTACATTGCAAATTAAATGTCCCACATCCCACACCTTTGATTTTAAAGGAGGATATGGGTGGGGAAGAAATAGGACTCTAAAACATAGGATAAGGACATTTTGGCAGATATAGATAAGACCAAGAATTTCAAATTCTCTAAACCTTTCTTGTCACTGGAGAGAGATATCCTTTCCCTTTTTGAAGAAAGCAGCCTTTTTCTGCATGAAAATCTTTCTATAATTTCACATAGAGAAATTGTCTCAAAAGTTGAAGCTTACTTTTTTCAGAACCTACTCTCACCATTCTTATTGCTGCAAGCCTTTAAGGAGATTCATCCCAGCACAGCCTAGCATGAGAGTAAAGGCTTATATGAAGAGGTAGCCATGGAGGAAAGATGAAGTCTCACAAATCTAGTTCTGCAGGAGCCTGGGGTGTTTAAATGTAGAAAGTAATAGGAATGATTGAGCATGTTGGACAAATTATAAGGTTCAATCTGCCACATTTCCTAACCCAGGTATACTTATTCAGGATTTTGGATGTAGGTTGATCTGAACATCTGGGAGAGGAGTATTTAGACTACTCTGTTAGTTAATTAAGGCATAGACTCAGTATATCCTATGGTTAATGAGGTAAAATTTGGAACTTTCCTGGAATATTACAGAAGAGAGGACTAAGGCTCATGAAATGGGCTCTACCACTTCTTACCCTTAATCCTGTTCCTCTCTCCAAGTGTGGAGGGACCACTTACAAACTATTTTTAGAGTGCAGGAAAACTATAAAGTATATTGCAGGATTCTACTAGTAATAAAGGAGCTGTTACCACCTCTACGGCCACAGGGAAATGTGTTTACATGAAATAAAATTAAATAATGAGATGAAAAACAAATGGACACTGATTATTTAAAGAGAGTTGCCTTGTAGCAAGCTAGATTAGCTAATAATGAGAGGTTTTAAAATTCATTGTTTGATAACAGAAATGATAATCTCATTAAAATATATCACCTCTGCATGTGCTTGCCATCTAAAACTACAATCTCTCTTTCCTTCCTCCTGACTCTGACTTTCACAAGGTTCCTGGTTTATGAGCTTTAATGTTTTATTTTCCATTTTTATTTGAGTTTTATTTTTTATAACTATATTTGAAATCATATCTAAAATGGGGATAACAATAGTCTCTACCTCATAAGGTACTTATAAGGATTAAAGACATAATACCTGAAAACACTTAGAGTAGTACACTCAATAAATTTTAAGTCGTATTAACACTAGTAGGATTATGACTGTTACAAAAACCACAGTATCAGCTAGATCAGTTTTTTAAGGTTCACCTGAATACATTCTTTCACTTTTATCTCCACATTTATATTTATGCTGTACTCTATGCATCTTGAACAATAATTCTCAACTGCTATAATTTGATATTTAGCTTTCTGGATCTAAATAAATTAGTTCTAATTTACCTAATGCGTATCTATTTTTCTATTACTCATTTGGCATTTTAATTCTCTTTTTTATTGCTAAAGTGATTTGTGTATTTATGGCTAACTGTTAAAGAAAGCCACAGTTAACAATAAAAAAGAAGAGATTTTATTCAGGAACTATAAAAATAGGGTAAAAGAGACGTTACTATAAAACTGGGTTCAATTCTGAAAATATCATGGACAAGCAAGGATTTATAGCCAAGAAACTGGGTGGGGTCAGTGGATGGAAAATTGCTAAGAATATCAGGCATAAGGGCAAATTTAAACAAACCTAACAGGATTCTTGCTCAAATCAGGGTGATCAGATATCACTTGGAGCATGGTGAGGAATGAAGAATTTGATCAGATATCGAGGGGATCAGATATTAAGAATAGGTGATTCTCCCTAAAAGACTTAGCAGGATTCTTGTTAATATAAAAGGCAGACTCTACAATGACTAACACTAAGGTTAAGTCCTAGAGGGCTTAGAGAAGCCTGACTAGAAGTTGGTCAAGGAAGGCATCTTGTCACAGCTCTAACTAGCTGAAAATTAATTTTGAAAAATGTCCTGCTTTCAATATATTACTTATACTTAATAATTACACTTAAATTACTTATTATACTTATATAAATATTATTTGCACAAAGCAAAGCTCTATCAATAACCCTTATCCATAATCTGTAAATAGTCATTTTCCATAGCACCAACCCAATGAGGAAAGGAACACACAGAGGAAAGGAAAATGTGGAGACTGAAACTACACGGTGTGTTTATGAAGTAGGGCTGTGAAAACTGGAATTATCCAACTTGAAAAAGAAGAAATAAATTGAAGGACTTAAAATGGTATTTGTCAAGACTCACTATAAAACTGCAGTAATTTCCACATTGTGGTATTGGTGAAATTATAGACAAATAGTCCGAAGAAACAGAAATGGAAAACAACAATAACAACACCACCACCCAAAACACATATAGTGCAGGAACAGACCTACCTATGACTGGTCAGCTGGTTAATGACAAAACTACCACTGCAATGTAGCGAGTGAGGCAAAGGATGATCTTTTCAGTAGGTAGTGCTACATCAGTCAAATGTCTGTATATTATGGATATACAAAAAATAATCTCATTCAGTACCATATGGTTTATGGATCTAAATGCAAACCATAAACAGTAAAGTTTCTAGGAGAATATGATGAAATCAGAATGGCACATACTTTTGAAATAGTGTGATGATAGTGTTTTATATTTCAACCTGATTATTGGTTGCATAGATATATTAACTTTAAAATAATGCATAAAGTATATACTTACTATTTTTATAGTGTCCTATGATATTTTACGCTTCAAAATAAATTTACAAAAATTAATCAGAAGTGGAACTCTTGAAACTTTTCAGTGAAGGACTTCTGATATCGAAATCTCATTTAACTAATTTGATTATAATTAGAAACCTAGGGCTATAATTTCCCTAATAAGTACATATTTTCTAGAACATTATACTTAAGAAAGGTAAATTTTTTTTTTGGTTTTCAATTTATTGCTACAAAAGCCATATGCTTGTAACTTAAAAATTTAAGTAATTGGGCACTAACCCACTCTTACTTCTTCTCCAAAGCCAATTTAGCTGTCTCTCCTGTGCCTACCTCTGAGTTTCCTTTAATATTTCTGAGAGTGATAGTACAAATGATTTGAATACATGTAGATATTGTAAGGACTTACAAATTTAAAATAAAAGGCTGATTCTTTCTATTGAAAATAAGGAAAAATTTCCCTTCCTCTCTTTTCTTAGAGCATTTACTTTCAAAAACTAATAATTTTAAGTTCTTTCTCTATTTCTTTGAAATGTGTAATTGTTTCAAAAGCTAAATAAGCCATTTGCCAGCTTTACGTTTCAGAAATGTCTTTCTCCAAGACCTCTGATCCATGCCTTCAAAAGGTAATTGTCAATGAAGATAGGGACCCTATCTTTCTGTTTCGGTGAGTCCCACAGGAGCCTAACTTTTATGAGCACTTCATTCCAAAATTATCTCCTGTCAAAAAGGGATGAGAATTTCCTTTGGATAAAGCTAATTTAGCTAACATAAATTGTCAACCAATTACTAGGTGAATTTAGTACTATATTCGCAGTCTTCTTATTTGAAGACTATTTATCATTTATTTTGAGAACATGTATGCAACGAGTTGCATCTGTTTGGCTATTTAAAAGGTGAGATTCCTTTCTTTGCAATCTCAGCAGAATGTGCATCACATTCTGGTTCAATGCTTATGCAATAACAAAACTGTTTCTCTTCTACTTTTGTGGAGAGGGTATCAAGTTTGGAAGGAAATTTTGTTTTTAATTATATTTTTCCAACATCACATTTCAATCACATCATTAATTTGACAACTACTTGCCCTTCATTTTAAACCATGAACAAATATAAAATCAGTTTTGAGATTTTGACAGGAAAAGGCAAGTATAAGTCTAATACCCATGGTCAAATAATATAAATACATTGCAAACTATTGCACATGAGTATTTCAAGTATCCTAAATTTCCCAGGATATGAAGAATGTTATATTCAAAATTGTTAGTTTCATTTTAAACATTTCTAAATTTTGTTTTATGCATGAGCTTTGAATTACAAAACACTAAGTATTACTATGGAGAACATTGTATTTGAGTAGAAAAAGAAAAATGTGTCCTTTTGATAGAAATAATTCTGTTAACTAGAGAAAATATTATTTCTGTTATTGTTATGAATTTTTAAAATAAACTTTTTATTTTATAATACTTATAGAAAAAACTTTGAAGGAATACAAAATTCCCATATATTACATACCAAATTTCCTCTTTTGTGTTGTTATCTGATATATATGTCCCAATTAATGGATTGATACTAATATATATATATATATTTTTTTAACTAGAGTCCTTATTTTATATAGATATCCTTAGATTTTTGTTTTAACTAAGTCTTTTCTCTGGTCCAGTGTCCCATTCAGGCTCCCTTATTACCTTTAATTACAATGTCTCTGTAGGCAATTCTTGGCTGTGACAATAAATTACTTTTCGTTACTTTTTGTGTACTTTTAAAAGGAATATAATCGTAGAATCACTTTCATTTATTTCTTAGGAAGATCAAATTTCATATTTCTGCATCATCTATATTGTTTTCACATGTTCTCTTTGAATTATCCTTACTCCATTGAACTATTTGTTAATTTTTAAACATGGAATCTGTCAATACTATCAAATAAGTTTAGAATGTTGATTTTTTTAAGACTTGCACATTGTAGCCACACGATATATATGAAATAGCCACATAAACACCAAATTGAGATAAACTGCTTTATATAGATATAAACGTCATTTTAGGAAGATATACCAATTTAGTACTCCTTCATGTCGTAGTAAGTACATTCCTATAATTTTTATTTTATTTTATTTATTTTTTGAGTCAGAGTCTCACTTTGTTGCCCGGACTAGAGTGCTGTGGCGTCAGCCTAGCTCACAGCAACCTCAAACTCCTGGGCTCAAGTGATGCTACTGCCTCAGCCTCCTGGGTAGCTGGGACTACAGGCATGCGCCACTATGCCCAGCTAATTTTTTTTGTATACATAATTTTTTTAGTTGGCCAATTAATTTCTTTCTATTTTTAGTAGAGACGGGGTCTCACTCTTGCTCAGGCTGGTTTCGAACTCCTGAGTGATCCTCCCGCCTCGGCCTTCCAGAGTGCTAGGATTACAGGCATGAGCCACTGTGACCAGCCTAATTATTATTTTAGATGTGCAGATTTCAAGCCAAGTTTACTTTATAATGACTGTTATGTAATTGCAAGCACTATTTCTTTGTAACCTTCCAATTACTTCTTATTGCAAATGTGGTTATTGAAGTATATATGTGTTACATTCACTACCCAGATCTTGTGCATTATATTCCCAAACGTTAAAATGCTTATTAATCTGAGAATAATTTCTACCTATTTAATAAAAAGCTTTGAGGTGAATCTTTACCTGAATTTTTTTCTAGTAACTTATTTAAAAATATTTTAGAATTTACAATTCAACCATTTATGCCTAATGAAATATGATAAGGACCAATGTTTGTTTCATACTATATCCTCTGAGAATACAACACTTGGGCTTAGACAGTTAGGTCTCACCATCACAGTCAATGTGCTCCTTTATATTTCACTTACAGGTAGGTTGTAATTATGTCACCAATTTTGGCAAAGAGACTCGGAGTAGGAGAGATGGAAATATATAGCATTGCTCACTAATTAATTTGTTTGCTTGTATGTGGTACTACTAGGCAGGCATTACATAGGTTTTAGAAAATACATATTTTGAAAACTTGTAATGGATTTTAATAATTACATATTTTCCAAAACTATAATTTGGTCTTGTTATTAGAATAGACTAGACTATGCTGTGGTTTTGTGACAAATTAACTTAGGGATCACAGATATGTAACAAAATTTAGGCTTAATTTTTGCTAGTGTAAAGTCAGATGTGGTTTTATAGCATTCTTCCTTCTAGAATCTACTCCATCTGGAAAACATGATCTTGGAGACCTTCATAGGAGAATAAGGGAGGTATAAAGGAGAAATCTTACCCAATAACTGCCTCAGTGTGGCAATGGTATGTATCACCTCTACCCGAAGACATGTTTGATATTTAAGAGTCTTTCCTTAGGACACTAAGGCCAATCATAAAAGCAAGGTATTATGGCCAATCTTGATAATCATTATTTACTCTGAAGAGAAATTATAGTGGTGTCATCTAGATCATAAGCTCAAAAGTCAGATGGAATGTGTTAAAATATCCTCAACTCTGTTCATTTGCCTATGTTCTATTGAGCAATACTTTACCTCTCTGTCTTAGTTTGTTAGGGCTAATGTAACAAAACGCCATAAACTAGGTGGCTTATAAACAACAGGAATTTATTTCTCTCACAGTTCTGGAGGCTGGGAAATCCACGATCAAGGCACTGGCTGAGTTGGTGTCCGATAACTCATAGACATATTAACTCATAGACAACCATCTTTTCACTCTAACCTCACATAGTGGGAGGGTCCAGTTAGTTATCTGGGTCTCTTTTATTAGGGCCACCAGTCCCAATCATGAAGGCTCTAACCCCATGATCTAATCATCTCTCAAAGATTTCATCTCCTCTAACCAGCACCTTGGGGCTTAGGATCTCAAATGTGAATTTTAGGGGTACACAAACATTGAGGCCATAGCACTCTCTAAGGCTGTTCCCTTATCTAAATAATATTTAATTAATATTATTGTTCTAAGACATAATTGAGATTGACCATAGCAATATGTATGGAAATTATAACCATTTTATGATTTTTAGATATAAAATTATTATTTCTATAATTCTATTAAATATTGAACATGTTAACTCATAACAATGGCTCAAAAATCAAGTGAATAGTTGATTAAAAGCATGGATTGTGAAGTATGAAAAGTTAATAGAAACCTAAAGTTTCAAAAATGGATTTGAAGTTACATATATATCCATTCATTCATTCAGCATCTATTTATCAAAGATCCTCTTCCAAGTGATCTAACAGCTACAGGAATTTTGTGTAATAAAATATGTAATGCCTCTGCCCTCAATAAGTTTAAAGCTCAAGAGTGGGGAAGGCAGACAAGAGTCATGGAAACACATATTTAAATGGGAAATACTTAATCATTTTGTTAAGAGCATTAAAGACTTGTATGCAGGAGAATGGAGTAGAATGTAACAATTAGAAAGTTGTACTTAGAGTAAGTAAAGTAACAGTCTCTCTGCTGATTTGATATTTTATTAAGATCTTGGTGATAAGAAATAAGAACAAATCATAGGATGATCTGTGAGTACAGCCTTACAAACAGAAGAAAGAGCAAGTACAAAAATCCTAAGCAGGGAATGAGATTGGTATGTGCAGGGACAAAAGGAAGGCCTGTGATTAAAGAGAGAATGGTAGAAGAACAGAGAATTAGGTAGGGACCAGATTATATAGTATTATATAGATCTATGTATGGAATTTGAATTTTATTTTAGGTAGTTTAGGAATTCATTGGAGGGTATAGAGCAGGTAGGCGTATGCTTGAATGGCTTGCTGCTGTGTGGAAAAAGAACTGTAAGAGGACAAGCATAGAAGATACTTATTTGTAAAGTGGGATCAATACAGTACCTACTTCAGAAAATTGTGTTAAGTATTTAATGAGTGGATATATGTAATACTCTTAAAATTATATCTGGTATATACCAAGCACTATAAAATGTGTGTTAAATAAATAAAGATAGTGGTTTATGCTCAGGTGTTTTCAGAATTACAAATACAAAGGTACTTGTGATTGTTTAAAAAGATATTTCAAACAGAACACTGAATCGATAGATGGGTTATCTTTAAGGGTACAGAATGATTAGCACATACCATCTCTGAATATTGAACTCTTATTCTTTCTTCAGGTCTAGTTCTTTATTATCTGCTACAGAAAAATTTCTAAACTCACACCTTGAATATAGCAGTTACTATTCCCAGATTTGCATTAAAATAACCAATTATAAACTCCTTCAGGGCAGGGATTATTTTTCACTTTTTATGGCTCCATAATAGCTAGTAAGGTGTCTTATATGCAGATGACCATTCAAAACTGGCTGGTGTGAGAAGGAGGGCATTGAAATTAAACAGTATTAGAAAGAGTAGCCTTTGAGGGCTGTGAACACTAAATGGAAAATTAGGAAAAAAAAAATCACAGGAACAGAAATCATTTGTGCATAAGTAAGACATTTAGCAATTAGTCCTAAAGATATTATCCTGAGTATATTCTTTTTACATTGAAATATTAAGAGTTTTGTGGTCAGGTCAATTTTTAAGCACACATTAACCAATTAAGCATAAGTCAATAGACATGGAACAACTGAGCTATACACACATTCTGAGAAATCTTCTAAAAGCTCTTGAAAACTATTTCTTCACAGAGCCTGTGAATGAATTCCATTAATTCAAATGGAGATTTCACATATATTGGACATCAAGTGGAGATGAAGTTCCTTTTATATTCAACTTTATAATTCAGTCCTGTACATTAATTGTTTCGATGTATGATTCAAATATGGGCTATGCTTAATTCACAGCGACTTGAAAGATGAAACGAAAATAACTGAAGCTTAACACTTATGTTCCTTTAAACAAAAAGGTGAATACAACGGAGAGAAAGAAATGCATGTGTTTTACACACAGTTGAGGAGCGCATATGTGAAGTTTTATATAGCAAAGGAGTTAGGGCAATGATGAAAGGGGCAGCCTGGAGCTTTCTTGAAGCGAAATTTTTTTCAGCTACTTAATTCTCACTGAAAGCCTTTGGAGATATTAACTGGTCTTCACGTATATAGTAATGAGAAAATTTTATTTTTCCATTTCTCAACTCTTACAGATTGATGATGGTGTGAGAATAATTTGCAATTTCAAATTTCTAACTGGTCTCCTTGCTTTTGCCCTTGCCCCCTGTTGGCAGCTAGGGTTATCCAGAGAAGCAAAAATAAAGGCATGATACCCCCTGCTCAAAATACACAGATCCCTTTTATCACATTGAAGGTAAAAGCCAACAGTAATAGGCCTGCAGAGCCCTAAATTATTCAGCCTCTATTTCCACTCTGACCAAAGCACCTGCTTCTCTTCCCTCACCTCACTCTGCTCTTTCAAACATAGTAGCTACTCCCACAGCTGCCTCATGGGCACCGTTCTTTCTATGCCTACTGTCTGGCCAGTTTTTCCCGTGGACAGAGCATGATTCACTGATTGCTTCCTTCGGTCTTTAAGCAAAGGCCAAATAGGAGGCATTCTCTAGCCATTCACTATTTAAAATTATAACTTCTCAGTCCTCACTGCCTTACCTTTCTCTATTCTCTTCCTTGCTTTAATTTCCTGCCTAGACTTATCATCACTGGACTACATATTCTACTGATGTGTCTGTGAGTGTTGCAAGCACATGTGTGTGTGTGTCTCTATATTCTCCAATTCGAATTTAGGATTTATAAAAACAAGATATTTGTTTTGCTCTCTGAATTATACAAAGATAGTGTCTGGTACATTCTAAGTGTTCAATATAAATGTGTTGAATTAATATTTGATTAACAAATAAATGAATGATCCCAGAAAAAAAATGGAATCCATAAGGTGGTAAAGTTTTACTTTAAAAAAACTCCATCCTTATAATTTATATTTTTAAAGTTTTGGAAAAATACTTCATTTCTTCTTTAAGTTCTATTTTTTCTGTTTCTTGCATTATAATAAAAATGTCTATGATATTCATATACTGGGAAAGAAATTGGAAAATGGATTGACATCATAGATTTATAATAGTCATGGCTTTATTTCTGTTTTTGTAAAATATGTAAATGTAAAAATGCAAGAAAAAATATTGTTTCTTTCTTTTTATGATATGGAGTATGATTTCTAATTTTTATAATTTTTTTAAGCGGATATGATTGAGAAATCATATGAAGGTTGTGGAATATGACATAAGAAAAATAAAATAATAAATTCAACTTGACTGCCTGGTAATGTTGATTTCAGAGTAGTTTTAAAAGAAACAGATAATAGCTGATTAAAAAAACTGTCTTCCATTGTGGAAACAATTTGTGGTTTCTCTGGTGTTTTGCTCAAAAACAATTTTTAATTATTTCATACAACTTCATACGAATCCATAAATACCTCAAAATAAAAAGTTTTTAAAATAAATTTTATTTACTTCATTTTTATTCATTATTTTTTGAGCATCTACTGTGTTGCCCACATATGCCATGAGTATCTAATGAGAGTATGGCATTTGAGCTGTGGTGTTAGAATTGTAAAGAAAGCAAAATCTCTTCTCCCAAGTATGTTAAATATTGGGAGAGACCAAAAGTGAATCAATAAAAAGATTTTGAAAATAGTTCTAGAAGAAAACAAATTGAGATAAAGGACCATAGGTTGATAGGTGGCACCATTTTGATAAGATGATGATGGATATTATCTCTAAGGAGAAGATATTTTAAAAGAGAGCGAGTGAGCACTTCAAATCGCTGAGGGAAAATATTTCAGGAAGAGAAACTGGCAAGTGGAAGTTTTAAAAGCTCCATATAGAAGTGTGGAGTTTGGGCCTGAAGATGCAGCTTCTACCAGCAAAATGTACAAATTCTTCCTATTCTTCTATCGTATCTATGGCCTTGTGTAACTAATAGAATAATCTAATAAATTACAAAGATGAACAGAAGAAGGATGAACATTTACCATTTCATATTATGATGCTCATTATGTATAATCATGGGTGGTAAGGATTAGTGAAATTCTATAGAATAGCAAATGGGAGATTTATATATTATCACAAATTCTGTGCAGTCTCCTTACTCATTCTTTGTAGCATGGAAGTAGGTTTTGTCTTCATAATTTTTGGAGATATATTTTTAACAAATTGTTTATGGCATAATTATTTGCCAAAATATATTATTTACTAAACAAATAGAACAGATATAATCAGGGCAAATCCAGACAAACCTGGCTCTCTCAACTTCACTATCCATCCAATTTTCTCCCTTCAGTTACCTAGTTCACCTTTTTTCTCTGTTTCAATTCCATATTCTATCATCTCATTCCTGTATTGTCTTGACATTTATATGTTCACACACATATAAATATTATTCAATATATCTCCTTATTCATTTCAACTTAGTTTGAGCATATCAAGAGCAAGAATCACATATTTGCCTCTTTGTATGCTTGGTAATATGCAATACACTCAACATATAAGAGCATATTAAATATTTGTTACATGAAATAATGCTGTCAGGCAAAGGAAAATAAGGGCATGGAGACAGGCATATGCCAAGTAACTACCAGAAACTGTGTTGTTCCACTCAGGCTGGAGAGTAAAATATGTGATGGGCAATAATAATCATCTTGATATATTTTACCAATTATTGATAAGGAGACATATTATTCACTTTTACCAACCTTATGATGTTAATACTGTTGTCATCTCAATTTTACATAACAGAAAAAAGACATAGCAAGGTTAAGCAACTTAACTTCATTTGTTCAATAACAGCAGAAGTTAGGTTTTAAAGCATCTGATTCTATAACTCGTATTTATAAACCTATGCTACAAGATGGGTGAAAGAGTTCATTTGCAAGTGACAAAATCCCTAATTAAACACGTTTAGAAAAATCTAAAAATCAAAATCAGTGTCAGGTAGAGTTGGATTTAGTTAGTCAAAAAATATCATTGCCCTGCAGTGTTCCCTCTCTCTATGTTGTGATGCTAATTTCCTCCATGCTCCACTCTCAAGCTGGTTCTTTCTTTTAATTGTATATGTACCTTCCAGAAACTTCAGCTTACATTCTAATCCCATAGTAGGGCAGTTAAAAAGGGGCACGATGTTTTCTAAGGATTACCATGCTTTCCTAAAAGCAGGAAATCTTTAATCATTTTAGCTCTGGATAGTCTTATTTCAATTGTCCATGTCTGAGCTGTATTCTCTTATATAAAAGGGTTCAGATGGGTCAGCTCTCAGTTCTATGCCTGCTCACGACTATGGGTCCATCATGTATCATTCCCTCACCATGAAAACACATGGATTGAGGGTTGGGGAGAGAAAAATTTTAAGTAAAATATGTTGTTTGCAGAAAAAGACTCAAACTATACTAAGCAAACGAAAAGTATACATGCCTATTAGAGGTAGATACGGGTTTTATTCAGGTCATGAAGATATAGACATGTGTCACTTAATGAAAGGAATACATATGCTCTGACAAATGTGGTGGTAGGCAATTTCATCATTGTACGAATACGATGGAATGTACTTACACAAACCTAGATTTTAGAGACTACTACACACCTAGGCTATATGGCATAGCCTATTGCTAGTAGGCTACAAACCTATACAGCATGATACTGTACTTAATGGGGTAGGCAATTATAACACAATGGTAAGTATTTGTGTATCTAAAATATCTAAACATAGAAAAAGTACAGCATAAATACAGTATCATAATGTCATGAGACCACAGTCATATGCATTCATCATTGACTGAAACATCCTTATATGGAAATATGGAGCATGACTGCAACTAAATGTCAAATTAGGCCTGGGTGTGGTGGCTCACACCTATAATCCTCGCACTTTGGGAAGCAGAGGCAGGAATATTGCTTGAGGCCAGGAGTTTGAGCCTAGCCTGGGCAATAGGGAGACCTTTCTCTACAAATATTTTAAACAATTAGGCAGGCATGGGGGTGCATGTTTGTAGTCCCTGCTACTCAGGAGGAACACTTGAGCCCAGGATTTTGAGGTTGCAGTAAATTATAATGATGCCACAACACTGTAGCACAGGCAACATAGCAAGAGACTGTCTCAATAAATAAACAAACAAACAAACAAATAAATAAAATACCAAATTTAGAAGTTGAAATTATATTCTAGATGATAGGAAATCATTAATCATAGATTATAAAGATTTATGTTTGAAGAATTCTAAGGGTTCTGTGAGTATATATATATATATATATAAAATCATTGTATCCCCAACATTTAGAATGGTAACTGACACAGAATGGGCAAATGATATTCTAATATACTTTCTGTTTTAAAGCTAATTTAACTGATTTGAACAATAGGCAGGATAATGAGGGAGAAGATTATTGCATCCTTTCTGGTGAGATATAACAAAAAAATTTATTCTAATCTTTCCTCTAATCCTAAAACTGATAATAATCTCTCTTATTCACTCTCAGGATTTTAAACTAACTCCTGTATTATAACTCTCTATATACTGATAAATAATATACCTGAATCCTCTGCCTTAACTACTTTTCTGAATTTCATAGCCATATATGAAACTTCCTTTTAGACTAGATATCCCACAGGGACCTTAAATTAATTATGATTAAAAGTGAGCACATTGTCAATTTTCCAAAGCTTGTTTTTCTAAATATCCATTTAAAAAATTGTAATATTTTGTTTGTCTGGACCTAGTTACAACAGCTTGGAAGCTAAAATAATTTTGTGTCTCTCCTTCCTATCTTTCCACAGCTAAAGAACACGTGTGATTTTACAAGCAAGTTTTCTAAATTCTACTACTTCACTGTTTGTCATATCCTTGTGCTCCAGCCTTATCAATTGCAGTTACTTACTTGATGTCTTAATTCATGTCTGTTACCTGGATTATTAAAATAATTTTAAAGTTCCTTCTTTAGCTGGGATTTCATACTCACAAAGTCTCCTATATTTTGCCATTTTTTTCCCTTTTAATCAGTATAAATTTAGTGGTCATTCATTTCATTTAAAGAACTTACATCCTGAGTCCTCCCCTCTTAACCTATTTTCCAAATCATAGTCTAGGGTGGTTTATCCTACCTGTTTTCTCTTACCTGGACTAGTTGATGTTGCCAGACAAAGTGGAAAACTTGCCGCTGTTCTTTTTTGAATATTTTCTATTTAGTGACTAAGAACACAAGAAGAGGAGACCTTAGGTTAAAATCATCTGGTAATGTTGGACTCTGTGGTCCCAGTGGGTGGTTCCATGGATATGAATGTGGCTCTTTGTGTTGTGATGATTCCAATCTTTGTGGTGAGTGGAAAGGTAAAGGGAAGTACATTTGAGAAAAAAATGGGATAGAATTGTGTTAGTGTATAGAAATTATAATTTAGAAAATAATGAATCAAAGATGACTCTGTTTAGACTGAAGTCAGGGTGTCTGGTGTCCAATAAACAAATCTAGACTTAGAAGAGATGTTGCACAAAAGGATTATTGCAAGAGGAGGAAGGGATTGCTGAAATAAGGGGAAAGGTAGATGGTATGAGAGGGAACACGCTGAACATAGCTCTGTAAATGTCTCAAGGGTTAGGCAAAAAGTGATTTTCTTTCACAGAAGGCAGTGAACAAAGCTAGAAAGAACTGAGTATGGGGAAGCAGGATGAATGGGTGGCATGCTTGGGTAGTGGCCTAAAAAATTTTTCCATAATCTATCACTGAATAACTGTGGGACCTATTTTCTTACATTATTCCTTTTATTCACTGGACTTTATCCAGTTTTCCCTCTCTATAATGTCAAACTCATTGCACATGTGTAGCCTTTAGTCTTGCTGTTCTCTCTGCCTAATACATCTTTCTTCAGATCTATTCTTGTGTGCAGTTTTTTCTCTTTGTTCACACAATTATGCATCAATGATTATTCCAGCATTCACTGAAAATTATCTTACCCTGTTTTTGTTTTTTTTCATATTTCATCAGTGCCTCATTTTCTCATCGGTAAAATGGAACATCGGGTACCTACCATAAATTGGTTATTAAACATAATAACCAAAGAAAATACTTAGGATCTTTCTGAGCACATAATAATGACCATAATCATTGTTATTACCTAGCACACCTGCCAGAAGAGTGTTTTACTTTTTTATATGTATTCTTGAATAGTGTCCTTCTCCTGCAATTGAATGAATGCCTGTGAATGCAAAAGCTTTGTCTTATTTACCCTTTTATCACTGAGGCCGAGTAGATCAGGCATGTGATGAGGAGTCAATAAATATTTATTGGATGGATGATTTGTGTAGAATACATGCAGTCTTAAATCATATTGTGTCTCTATATTTGTTCTTTTAGTTTTCAAGAGGCACAGGGATTCTAATGTCACTCAGGTGGTGGCATTTATCTTAAAGGAAAACAGAGAAATCAGGGAAAGAGAAAATCAGGCCAAGATATCAAAGCTCATTGGAAAATAATTTATCACCATTCAGAACATAAAAGTAGTTCCAGTGACCCATACACAACTCTAATGACCCAGACAGTAGATAGGGCAAGTTAGTAATTTTTCCATTGTCTTTGAATCAGACATCTATTGTTTTTTGATCTAGTAACCGATGCTCCTGGTGACTCTTTCTTCCATTCTCTGCTGCCCTTTCTACTTTTAGTACTTCTTAACTATTCCTTCCATTGCATCGTCTATTTATCCATACCTAATCTCTCCCAAAATAGTAGATTGATTTGATTACATAACCATCATCTATGGCAGATGATGACATCTTTGGTTATCTAGTTGATAGCATTCACCATATTTCTTGCTAACAGAAGTTCTATTTTGTTTGTTTGTTTGTTTGTTTTGGGGGGAGGGCTACAACTGTCAGCCTTGGTGATTACTCATCATTGTTTTAGATCAGTTATGCATGTATTAATTACCTTTGAAATTGATTGTCAATGAGAAATTAAGGGCTGCCTATAAGAGAACTTCTGGGAAAAGTTTTGTTTCCTAATAAAAAGTGAGAATATCAGGTGGAGAAAACACATTTGCTTCTATTCCCTTTTATTTTGCACTGCATCCTTTCTGTCTTGGGAGCACGTAATGCCTAATAGTCATCTTGGAACTGAGGTTGAATCCTGTGATCTAAAGCCAATATTCTGAGGAAGGTGGTGTGTAGCAACAGCTATAGATATATTCTCAATGCCATTCTTCAGTGGAATAACCCACATCCAGACATCTATTAAGTACACAATACATTTTTTGATGTTCAAGCCACTTTTAGCCAGGTTTCTGTTATTTCCACTTGAACAAATCCTAACTGATACATCAGCCAACATATAATAACTCTAAGGGACTGATTCCTCCAGACAGAACACCAGAGACATAAAGGAATGTCTTTAATTTCTGGGAGAAATGATTCGACCAGCATGCTGTGACCATGACAGCAGTCAGTCACAAAATTTAAAACATGATCAATAATGTATAATGCACTGTCTATATCCTCTGTTCTCAGAAGGCAGCTGTGGGAAGAAGAGGAACTTAAACATATTCCAACTCATTTGAAAGGCATACTGACACATCATATTTAAAAGTTGAAGAACCAACTTTATATAAGACCCAAAACTGATCACAAAACAAGCACAAATGACTTAGTTAGCCCCAACTGAATCTCTGTCCTCTGTTTTCCGACCTCATGCTCCCTTATTCAATTTGCATAAGCCTCCAGGGTGAGAAGGTGTTTGAGAACTTTTAACTTTTGTCTTATAGAAAAAAGGCAGAATGTTAAAAAGGCAGAAATTAAGGACATTCAGATTATTGGGTGGAAAATAAAGCTGTGCTCTAACTTCAAAGACTAGAATGCAAATATTAGAATTTAACATGGGGTGATTGACAATGAGTGTATACATTTATGAATGTACACTTTTTTTCAAACCAAAATCACCAGTATGTGGCTAGTCATCTACTCTATATCTAAATATTTAAGTAGTTTGTTGCAGGATCACAGAATAAATAACATATAAAAGAAAGACCAAACTTTTTTCTATTCTGCCCTTGAATATTTTTAGATTTAATTACTTTTGTGTGCTCTTATGTACAAAGAGTTAAATATTTTACCTCTCTTCTTTATAAGTATATACAAAGCAGTCATTTACAGAAAATTTGATTATCCTACCAGATAAGCCCTTCATAAAGTACCTTTTTGTGTGTTTGAATCAAGTGTTTGTAGTATTTCCTTGAAAAGAAAGAAATACTCAACTGAACTGAATTATTAGCATTTCCAACAATTGTACTTTTAAAGTATGTCAGAAAGTGACATAAAAGTACTAGTCACAGTCAGTCATGAAGCCACGTTATAAAGTGGCCTATCACATTTCAAACCCTTCGTTTTGTCACTCTCTGAAGTGTCTTCTTCTCTGAATATCAGATAGTGTTGACAGACTGAACCTGTCACCTCATTCCCTGTAGTGCTGCAGGCTGAGAGGGCTTCCTGAAAGATCCAGAGTGACAGTGAAAGATTTTATATGCCCACATTTTTCTATATATTTTAAATGAATGACTCAAAGTGTTGTGTTACAAAGCAGTAGTCATATACTTGGAAGGAAAGTTCATACAGATATATACTACATATGATAATTTATTGACATGTACCTATAATGTTTTTAAAAAATGTCTATGTCTGAAAAACTTCCAGGCAAAGTAAATTTATCTTTCCTCATTCAATAATCTTCTGGTTTTTGCCTCCACGTCGTTACATATGTAATAGTTTAACACATTATTGTATCATTGTATTTGATTCTATCACGTATCATTTCTCCATAGATTTTAAACCTATTAATATGTTTACCCCAGCACAATTATAAGCAGAGAGATACCTAAGATGCTTGTTGATTGACTCAATCTTACCTACAAATACAAGCAAAACAAATAAGCTCTTCTTGAAATATATTTTCAGCACTTCATAATATATATAACGAAAAGTTAACATAGAAGCACAAAACTTTATGAATTTTTGCAAACTAATACCTTTAACATACACAAAGTACAACAAATTTAAATGTATGACTCATTAATTTTACATGTGGTTACACACGTGAAATAACCACCAAGGTTGAAATACAGAAAGCTTACAACGCAACACGAGGACCCTGCTGTCAATTTCCGGTCAGTATGCCTTCAGAGCTGATCATCATGCTGTCTACTATTGTCATAGATTAGACTTAGTGTTTTTGTGTTCCCATTTTTTCTTTTCAGTACTTCTGTTCATGTATATTTGCATTGAGTTGCCTTTATATTTACAAACCCTGCTCTTAAAATTGTAAAGTAAGTACTTAACTGTATTGTACAGTTCTAAAATCCACATTTGCTTCTTTTCATCCATTTAAATTACCTCTTGAAATTCTCTGTTTTTATGAGTTTTCCCCATCTTTACCTCAATTTTATTTAACATATAAATCACGGATATTTTGAAAATCCCTTTCTGCTAACTCCAATTTTTAGATTTTAAATAAATATAGTTCTCTTTTTACCTTTCCTTTGATTTTTGGTCACATTTTTCTAACTCTTTGATATATCACAATTTTTTAAAAATTATGTGGCTAGACAAAGAAGTATAGAAGCTGCAAATGATAACTTCTACCAGAGTGGGTTCTCCTTTGTACTGTTAGGCAAATAAGTTGAGGATCTGCTCCCTGTTCCTTAGGGTGGCTTTTCTGATATTTTCAGTTGAAACCGTAGTAGGCTTTAGAGAGTTGCAGGAGTTTAAGTTCTGTCTTGGGGATTGTATGCTTAGCTTTTTATCCTTCTGCTTCACAACTTCATAATGTGGCAAAAGTCATTAAGAAGAAATTTATTATTACGGTAAACCACATCCTTCTATTTTATTTTTAATTTTTTTGTGTGGTAAAAACACTTAAAATGAGATCTACCTTCTTCCAAAATTTTAAGTGCAAATCTTGTTAACTGTAAGTACAATGTAGTACAGCAGATCTCTTGAACTTATTCATCTTGCATAACTGAAACGTTATACACGTTGAACATCTCCCAATTTCCCTCTCCCCCATCACCTAGAAGCCACCATTTTACTCTTTGCATTTGTGAGTTTTACTATTTTATGTTTCACATATAAGTGAGATCATACATTATTTGTCCTTCTGTGACTGGCCTATTTCATTTAAAGTAAAGTTTTCTACTTTCACCTGTGTTGTGGGATCTCATAGAATTTCTTTATTAAGTTTGAATAATATTCCATTGTAGGCATATATCAATCACATTTTCTTTGTCCGTTCATCCATGATGGGCCTTTAGGTTGTTTCTACATATTGGCTATGGCAAATGATACTGTAATAAACATGTGAGTGTTAATATCTCTTCAAGATCCTGATTTCAGTTCTTTTGGAGAAATACCCCCAGAAGTGGAATTGCTGGGTCATGTGGCAATTCTATTTTCAATTTTTTTGTGGAAAATCTATACTTCTTTTCATAGCAGTTGTACCATCTTCTATTCCCAGCAATAGTGTACAAAGGTTCCCTTTTCTCTATATCCTCATTAACACTCATTATCTTTTTTTTTTTGATAAACCCATCCTAACATATTTATGGTATTATCGTAGTTTTGATTTGCATTTCCCTGATGATTAGTGACATTGAAAATATTTTCATATACTTGTTGGTTATTTGCTTTTCTCACTTGAAGAGATAGCTATTCAAGTCTTTTGTTTATTATTTTAATTGGTTTTAATTGGTTTTTTGTGTTTTTGCTACTGGGTTTTATATATGTTGGACGCTAACTCTATGAGACATACAATTCGCAAATATTTCCTCCCATTCCAGAGGTTGTTTTTTCATTTTGTTGATTGTTTACTTTTCTGCGCAAAAGCTTTTTAGTTTGATGTAGTCTCAGTTGTATATTTCTGCTTCTGTTGCCTGTGCTTTTGGTGTCATAGCCATGTGATCATTGCCAACATCAATGTCATGAGTTTTTTCCTACGTTTTTGTCTAGGACTTTTGCAGTTTTAGATGTTGTGTTTAAGTCTTTAATCTATTTTACATTAATTTTTGTGTATGGTGTAAGATAAAGAACCAGTTTTTTTTTTGTTTTGTTTTGTTTTCTTGCTTGTGGATATACAGTTCTTTCAAGACCATTCATCGAAAATACTCTCCTTTACTCCTTGTGTATTCTGGCACACTTGCTGAGGATCAGTTGGCCATATATATATGAGTGGGTTTATTTCTAGGTTCTCTAAAGTGTTCCATTGGCTCCTTTATGCTAGTACCATACTGATCTAATTAATGTGGTTTTCTAATACATTTTGAAATCAGGAAATCTGAGTCATCCATCTTTGTTTTTCTTTTTCAAGATTATAATATTTTGGCTATTTGGGGTTCTTTGTTGTTTCATAAGAATTGTGGGATTTTTCTCTATTTCTGTAAAAAATGTAATTGGGATTTTGATAGGGATTGCTTTGATTTTGTAGTTATGTTTGGGTAGTATGATGGTATTTTACAATATTAAGTCTTCCAATTCATAAACATAGAATGTCTTTCTATTTGTCTTCTTTAATTTTTTCAACAGCGTGTTTTAGTTTTCAATGTATAAGTTTTTTACTTCCTTGGTTAAGTTTATTTCTAAGTATTTCATTTCTTCTAATGGAACTTTATGACGCCATTGTAAATGGGATTTTTTTTTTAATTTTCTTTTTGGATATTTTGTTGTTAGTATGTAGAAATGCTACGGATTTTTGTATGTTGAAGCCTTCAGGTTTTCGCTGTTGAATATGATGTTAGCTGTGAACTTTTTATATATGGCTGTTATTATGTTGAAGTAATTTCGTTCTATTAGTAGTTTGTTGAGAACAGACCCCTTCCTTCTATGGGAACGTTGTCTTGATTTTACTTGATCTTGCCAGTTCAACCCACTAGCCTTCCCATCTGCCCCCAGAAATCAGCAAGTGAATCATGATGAGAACCAACTATAAATGTGCAGCGGTTCTGCCCTAGTTCCAATCTTTCTTTTCAGCCCTGCCCAACTGTCAAATTATTACTGTTTTTTCCCTACTAAAAAGTTTATTTGTCTGTGCAAAACTGGTCTTTTGCCTGATGTATAGAAATGGCGAATACCACTAGATTTTAAGTTGATCTGTTTCTCGTGGATTTCACAGTCCTTCAATGTTTTAAACTATAAAGTTTTATAATTTATTTATAAATGATTATAAATTTATAATTTATTATAAATTATTTATCTTTTGTAGCAGTTGTGTTAAGAGTGTTAGATTGCCATGAGCTTCTACATCTTACAGCATAATATGTATATTTTCCATGTTAAATATAGTACAATAGTAGATCATCTATTTTTTGTTCTAACTTCTCCCACTTAAGCTCTCACCTGATGAGAATATTGCCTAAGAAATATAAGTTTTAAAAATAATACAAAAGTAGAGAATTTTGAATGAATGTGTGTATGCATGCATGTGCTTGTGTGTGTGTGTGTGTGTGTGTGTGAATAAGATTAAAAAAGAACAAAATATCTAATAACTTACTGGACATCACCATTTGAAGGTTTTCTAAAAGCATGACAAATTTGATGTACCAAGACTAAAGTCTTCATTATCCCCATCATCCACTCCACACAACTGTTGCTCGTGTTCCTGTTATAATGAATAATTCTTAGACTGCTTAAGCTCACATGAAATTTATAAAAGAGTCAGAGATTATCTTTGCTAAAATCGTCCATTCTTTCTTCCATTATGCCTTAGTTCAAGGTCATTTTTCTTCTCGCTTTAATCACAACAATCTCCTAGTGTCTCACCCCATTCTATTGGTAGCATGATCCTTTTCTTATCATTCTTTTCCATTGTTGCCACAGACATATTTCTAAAAGAAAAAAAATTCAATTTGACTTAAATATGTTCTAATTAATTTTACATTACTAGGTACAAATACATTGGCTTAGCACATAGGTATTTTGCAATCTCATCTCTGCCTACCTCTCCAGTGCATTTCTCATGCTTGTCTTATATACCCCTCACTTCAGAATGTAATGGCCTTTAAATTTTTCCAAATGCACAATAACACTACCTCCTTCATATTTTTTTCCTTTGCCTGGAATATATTTTCCCTTTTCTTATGTAACACCTATTGTTCTTCAAAATCATGCATGTCTTGATCTTTCTATTATCTTAATGAGAATAGAGTATCTTCCACTGGATTTCAAAAATATCCTCATGCATTCCTCTATCGTGGCTTTTTATGGTCATCTTTAATGTTTGTATTGTATTGCTCACCCCAATTAGAATGTAAATTCCTTAACAGCAAGGATCTTATTTATTTGACTTTATTTTCTTAAAACCTCTACCAGCATCTGTTGCAAAGGAGGTGTTTAAATGGATTTTAAGAAGAGTGAGATTGTATTCATTAATAATCTGAAAATAAATTTAGTGTGTCTTTATCCTCCATATTCCACTTGATAACAGTAGCTTATACACATTAATTTCAAGGGCAAAAACTTATGGAAAAATATATTCTTCACATTTGCATTATTCATTTTGCTTGTATTCATTGTCTTTTTCAAGATAATTTTAGAATGTTTTGGTGTGCAATATTTGTTTTTTTCAAAAAGTTTTAAAAATCAATATTCCTTAGTAAAATGATTATCGAATGAAGCCTTTGCTTAAGAACCAAATTTTCTTTATTACTTCATTTTATACCAGTGCTTTTTATTGATAAATATTGGTCGGTTTTAGGATAGAAACATAGCAAGAATATTTTCTTTCTGAAACATTTTCCTCTTGATCAGCACACACTTTCCAAGTTGTAATCTGTAATTGAAATTGGCAAACGGGTATTGATTTTAAGCACAGAAACTTATGACAACAGTTAGAATGAAAGCTTCATAATTTAAATATTTTTTAGATTTTCTCATAATTATAATTTTTATTTTTAAAATTTAAAGTAAATTATGCATAGTTTTTTTAGGAAAAATTAAAGTCATCTGATTACATCTTAACTCCTTGACTTTTCACTGAATTAAATATTAGAAGCTGGTGACACACTAAAGTGATGCCATCTGCTGTGATGTCAGAACTTCAACATTGTGACAACAATGTCAAATCATATACAGAGACTGATAGATTTGGGGAAAATGAAGTCTTGAAAAAAGAAATGTTTAAACAATTAGTAAATGTGTTAGTGAAGATTTATTTAAAATGTGAAAGGTAAAAGGATCTTGGCTTTAAAAATGATTCAGTTTTGGTTTCTGGGTTTTCTTTTCAATGGAAACATTTTTAAATGTGTTCACCACTTATTTGCAGTAGTATTTTAATTAACATAAAACGTTTTTGCTATGGTAATATGGCTTGGTGCAAAAGTAATTGCGGTTTTAGTATTGTTGAAATTTGGCCTTTTCATATTGGATACATTTTTAAATAAATGTGGTTATATTGCACATCATTTTAATATGCATTTCATGCTTATGTTTTTTTGCTAATGACTTATTGCTTTTTATTTTATATTTATTTTAGACTATGAAAATGATATTAGACAAAAAGCAAATTCAAGCAATCTTCTTATTTGAGTTCAAAATGAGTTGTAAAGCAGAGGAGACAACTTGCAACATCAACAACACATTTGGCCCAGGAACTGCTAAGGAACGTACAGTGCAGTGGTGGTTCAAGAAGTTTTGCAAAGGAGACGAGAGCCCTGAAGATGATGAGTGCAGTGGCCGACCATGGGAAGTTGACAACGACCAATTGAGAGCAATTATTGAGCTGATCCTTTTACAACTACACAAGAAGAACTCAACAACCATTCTGAAACAAATTGTAAAGGTGAAAAAGCTTGATAAGTGGGTGCCAGATGAGCTTACAGAAAATAAAAAAAATTATGGTTTTGAAGTGTCGTCTTCTCTTCTTGTAGGCAACAACAACGGACCATTTTCTGATTGGATTGTGACTTGTGACGAAAGTGGATTTTATATGACAACCATCAACAACCAGCTCAGTGGTTGGACCAAGCAAGCAGAAGCTCCAAAGTACTTCCCAAAGCAAACTTGCAGAAAAAAAAAAGGTCGTGGTCACTGTTTGGTGGCCTTCTGCCGGTCTGATCCACTACAACTTGCTGAAGCCCCACAAAACCAGTACATCTGAGAAGTATGCTCAGCAGATTCACAAGATGCACTGAAAATGCACGGTAGGATGCAATGCCTGCAGCCAGTATTGGTCAAGAGAAAGGACCCAATTCTTCACAACAATGCCTGACCGCACTTTGCACAATCAATGCTTCAAAAATAGAATGAATTGGTCTACAAAGTTTTGGCCCATCTGCCATATTCACCTGACCTCTCACCAACAGACTACCACTTCTTCAAGCATCTTGACAACTTTTGCAGGGAAAACAGCTTCCAAACCAGTAGGATGCAGAAAATGCTTTCTAAGAGTTTGTGGAATCCTGAAGCTTGGATTTTTATGCTACAGGAATAAACAAACTTATTTCTCGTTGGCAAAAATGTGTTGATTGTAATGGTTCCTATTTTAATTAATAAAGATGTGTTGGAGCCTAGTTATAATGATTTAAAATTCATGGCTTGAAACCACAATTGCTTTTGCACCAACCTAATAGCACATAAAATATCTTCTAAAGCTATATTCTTTCCAGTGATCTATTCCTAGAATTTTCCTTTGTGTTGTGAATTAGCTTTTTAATCATTCCTGAAAACCTTCTGTGGCACTATGTTCTTAATTCTATAATTCTTAGAGAATCTCCTCTGAGTGGATACAGTGAGAGATATTGTTCTTTGGGTACTAATGGTAATAAGCAAAGAGATGATAACTTGGATGTTAAATAAAAATCGAGGCCAAAGCTGCTTTACTACTGCATTACAAATCACTGTTCTTAGTTAACATTAGATAGTCCTTTTATTAACATTAAAATATTACAAGCATTATTAAATTGTACAACCATTAGTGTTTTCTGTAAGTAATATGACCAATAGGAGTGAGAAGTAGTTAAGTATCTAGTTCAGATAGGGACTTCTGAGCAACGCACAATGTTCATCAAAGTATATTCTGTTTTGCTTATGTTCTATATAATTTTCATGTTTCTTTAAACATTCATATCTATAGATATAAATCTTAAATACTTATATGTGGTATTTATTTCTTTCAATAACAAAAACTTGTATACATTTATGATATATAACATACTTTGACATATGCATACTTTGCAGAATGGCTAAATCAAGCTAATTAACATTCCATTAGCACAAAAAACTATTTTTTTGTGGTGAGAATACTTAAAATCTACTACCTTAGCAATTTCAAAATATACAATATGTTGTTATTAAGGATAGTCACCCTGTTGTATAATAGATCTCTTAAACTTATTCTTCCTGTCAAACTGAAATTTTGCATCCTCTGACCAACAGAGAGAAAAATTTTAAAAGGAGGAATTTATGTATCACACATCATTCATCAGATATTTTTAGAAAGAGTGTTATTTGGAAAACAACTAACCATTTGTTTTAACCTTGAATCTGCTGCAGTCCTAATATCACATCTGTTGCCTCTTGCAATAATTACCTAAAATAAAACAAACCCCAAAATGAGATGATGCGCATGTTCTGAGTCTTATCTATTGCCAAAAGCAGTGGCCTAAAGGGATCAGTTTCTTTAGTTCTCTGTTTGCCAGAAAACATAAAGATACAAGATGAAGCTGTGTTTCAATTAAGTATCAAAGAAATCAGAGTCATTACATTAGCATAGACCACACAGAGTTCTTATTAAGAAACTTTTGAAAAGGGTGTCATGATAAATCCCTTAAAATATATTGACTTTGCCAGTCTTAGTCCACACAGCAGATCTTCCATTCTGCAACCAGACCTTTCATGTAGAGATTAACCCAGTGATTCTGCACTTGAAAGAGAATGCTCTAGGACTTAATTTATATTCAAGCCTCACTGTTCTTTGGGGAAAGGCTGGGTAATCAATACAAATTTTCAAGTGATGAAACTACATGCATAAATGGAAATGACAAAAACTGTTTCTGATTCAACTACTTTTACAAATAAAATCAAATAGGAATTGATAAAATATGCTGCTCTGACCACATTAAAAATTATGACAAAAGAACACACATCTTCATGGTAACATATAAACTTTTAGCTGTTAGATTAATATTATCTGGTCATAGTCAGTAAGTATAAAGCTGCCCAATATTTAATGTTTGTAATTATATTTTTAAATTTATAGAAAATATGCATGTCAATAATATTTTTAGAACAATATAATGGAGAAAATTTCCCCCTGATAAAACAATGCAAAACTAATAAATATATTGTATCAATGTAACATGAAAGGAATTACTTCATGAAACTCTTCTTATAACAGATCTATAATGTAGGTTTACAGTACACACTTAATAAACACAATACATAGTTACTGGGAAAAATTTACCCAAATTTTTAAATTGATTTTGAAACATAAACAGTTGAAATTTTATGAATCATATAAAATGAAAAAAGTAGTGGATATTGAAAAAGTTAACATGTGTATAGATTAATATAACACCAAATATATACATATCTAAACATGCATGAAATATACATAAACAAAAAGATTGTATACTTTTTTTTCTAAAATATCATGTTCTATGAGACATATACTTCCAATGCAAAAAATTCATATTGAAGAATTTAAAAACATATTTGTAATCTTTTATAAACTTTATATTTACTTCTATGTGATGAATCACATTTATTCATTTGTGTATACTGAACCATCCTCTCATATCTGGGATGAAACCCAGTTGATCATGGTGGATTATTATTTTTGATGTGCTGTTGAATTTGGTTTGCCAGTCTTTTGTTGAGGATTTTTGTATCTATGTTCATAAGGGATACTGGTCTGTAGTTTTTCTTTTTTGTTGTGTCTTTTCCTGGCTTTATTATCTAGGTGACAGTGGCTTCATAGAATGAGTTATGTAGGGTTCTGTCCTTCTCATCGTTATAGAACAGTTTCAGTAAAATGGTACCAGTTCTTCTTTGTAGGTCTGGTAGAATTTGGCTGTGAATCTGTCTGTGCTGGAGCTCTTTTGGGTTGGAGATATTTTTATTATTATTATTGTTACTCTTTCAATCTCTCTACTTGTTATTGATCTCATCAGGATTTCTATTTCTTCCTGATTCAGGTTTGGGAGGTTGTGTGTTTCCAAGAATTTATGCATTTCCTCTAGTTTCTTTAGTTTGTGTGTATAGAGGTTTTCATAGTAGTCATGGAAAATATTTTGTATTTCTGTGATATCAGTTGTAATGTCTCCTCTTTTATTTCTGGTTGAGCTTATTTGAATCTTTTCTCTTCTATTTCTGGTTAACCTAGTTAGTGATCTATCAATTTTGTTTATATTTTCAAAGAATCAACTTTTTGTTTCATTGATCCTTTGTGTTACTTTTTAGGTTTCCATTTCATTTAGTTATGCTTGGAGCCTTGTTATTTGTTTCCTTCTGCTAACTTTGGGCTTGGTTTATTCTTCTTTTTATAGTTCTTTGATCTGTGATATTACATTGTTAATTTGTGATATTCTGCCTTTTTGATGTAAGCATTTAAGGCTATGACCTTTTTCCCTTATCACTGTTTTTACTATATCTCCTAAAATTTGGAAGCCTGTGGCATATTTGATGTTCAATCCATTTTTTTAAATTCCTGCTTGAGTTCATCAATAACCCAAGATTGTTCAGCAGCAGGTTGTATAATTTTCATGTATGTGTAGTTTTAAGAGTTCATCTTGGAATTAATTTCTAGTTCTATTCCACTATAGTCTAGAAGGTATATGGTATAATTTCAATTTTTCTAAATTTTCTGAGATTTGTTTTATGGCCTAAGGTATTACATGAGCAATCTTGGAGAATGCCTACATGCTAATAAGAATGTATATTCAATAGCTTTTGGGTAGAATGTTCTGTAAATGTCTGTTAGGTCCATTTGTGCCAGAGTCCAATTTACATCAAATGTTTCTTTATTTATTTTCTGCTCAATGATCTGTCCATCTCTGTCAGAGGATGTTGAAGTTCCTGGTCATTATTATGCTACTGCTTGTCTCTTTGCTTAAATAGAGTAGAATTTGCTTCATAAATCTGGGATCTCCTGTGTTAGGTGCATACATATATTTAGCATTCTTGTGGGGTTTTTTTGTTTGTTTGTTTAATTGCTTCCTTTACCATTACATAATGATGGTATCTTTGTCTTTCTTTACAATTGTTGATTTAAAGTCAATTTTATCTGATATGAGAATGGCTATACCTATTCTATTTTGCCTGATGTTTGTATGGAATATTTTTTGCATCGCTTCTCCTTGAGTCTGTGTGAGTCCTATGTATTAGATGTGTATCCTGGAGAAAGCAGAAATTTGGATTGTGATTTTTCACCCATTCAGCGAGCCCGTCCTTTGAGTAGGGCATTCAGAACATTATTGTTGAGTGATAGAACTGGTATGTTGGATGCTGTTCTGTCATCATTTTGATTGGTACCTAGTGGCTTGGTTCTCTCTTGTGTTACTATTTTATAAGAGCTGTGAGTTTTAACTTTTGGGTGTTTTCATTAATACATTGGTAGGTATTGACTGTTATGTTCCATGTACAGAACTATTTTAATCACTTCTTATAGGGTAGGTCTAGTGGTGACAAATTTCCTTAGAGTTTGCTTGTCTGAGAAAGACTTAATTTCTCCCTCAATTGTGAAACTTAGATTTGCAGGATACAAAATTCTTGGCTGGCACTTATTCTGTTTAAGGGGACTAAAGATAGGAGCCCATTTCTTTCTGACTTGTAAGGTTTCTGTTGAGAAATCTGCTGTGCATCTGATGGATTTTTCTTTGTACATTACTTGATATTGTGACCTCTTGAACCCTAGGAGTTCCTTCTTCACGTTACTTTGGCCTGACTGATGACTATATGCTTTGGTGATGCCCTTTTTGCAATGACTTTCCAAAAAACATGACCATCTCTATAGATGCAGTAAACACATTTGAAAAAATCCAGTACCACTTCATCATAAAAATCCTCAACAACCTAGGCATAGAAAGAACAGACCTCAAAATAATAAAAGTTATATATGACAAACCCACAGACAACATCATATTTAATGGGGAAAAGTTGAAAGGATTCCCCCTAAGAACTAGAAGAAGACAAGAGCGCCCACTGTCATCATTTCTTTTCAACATAATACTGGATGTCTTAGCTAGAGCAATGTGTCAGGAGAAAGAAATAAAAACCATCCAAATAAAGAACAAAGAGGTCAAATTATCTCTGTGTGCCAATGATTTGATATTGAATGTAGAAACCCCTAAAGATGCCACCAAAAGACTCTTAAAGTTGATAAATAAATTCACAAAGTCTGAGGTTATAAAATCAATGTACACAAATCAGTGGCATTTTTATATACTAATAACACTCAAGATGAGACTCAAATCAAGAGCTCAAAAACATTTACAATAGCTGCAAAGAAAATAAAATACCTAAGAACATACTCAACTAAGGAGACAAAAGATGTCTACAAGGAGAACTATTAATATAAAACACTGAAAGTGTCATAAATAACATGCCAAAAAATGGAAAAAACATTCCAATTTCATAAATTGGAATAATAAATATTGTGGAAATGCCAATTCTGTCAAAGTGATTTACAGATTCAATTCAATTTCTATCAATATATCATTGTCATTTCTCATAGATCTAGGAAAAATAGTCGTAAGCTTCATATGGAACTATAAAAGAGCCCAAATCTGGAGGCATTCAATTATCTGACTTCAAATTATACTACAAGGCTACAGTAACTAAAACAGCATGACAATGTTAGAGACTAAAATAGCATAAACAAATGGATCAGATAGAGAATTCAGAAATAGAACCATATAGCTATGGCCTATTGATTTTTGACAAAGCAGACAAAAACATACACTGAGGATAGGATGCTCTATTCAATAAATAATTCTGGGAAAATTGAATAGTCGCACACAATAAAATAAAACATGATCCCTATCTCTCACCATATACAAAAATTAACTCCAAATGGATTAAAGACCTAAACATAATACCTGAGACCATAAAAATTCTTGAAGAAACTGTAGGAAAATATCTTCTAGACATCAGCCTAGGCAAAGAGTTTATGACTAAGATGCCAAAGGTAAATATAGCAATAAAAAAATGGGACTTAATTAAATTTAAAAAAAATCTGCATAGCAAAGGAAATAATCAACAAAGTAAATAGCCTACAGAATGGGATAAATTTTTCACAAACTAAGCATCCAACAAAGGGCTAATATCCAGATCTACAAAGAAATCAAATCAGTAAGAAAAACATAAATAATCCCATTTAAAAAAAACATGAAAAGAGTTTCTGCAAAAGAAGATATGCAAACAGGAAACAGACATATGAAAAAATGTTCAACATAACTAATCATCAGGGAAATGCAAATTAAAACCACAATGAGATGCTGCCTTACCCTGTCAGGATGGCTATTATTAAAAAATCAAAGACAATAGATGTTGGCATGGATGTGGTGAAAAAGAAACTCTTATATATTATTAGTGGGACTGTAAATTAGTACAACCTTATAGAAAACAGTGTGGTGATTCCTCAAAGAACAAAAAGTAGACCTACCATAAGATTCAGCAGCCTCACTCCTGGGTATCTACCCAAAGAAAAAGAAGTCATTATATCCAAAAGACACTTATACCCAGATGTTTAATCACAGCACAATTCATAGTTGCTAAAATGTGGAACAACGTAAGTACTCATGAATTGATGGGTGTATAAAGAAAGTGTGGTATATGTACAGCATGGAGCACTACTTAGCCATAAGAAAGAATGAAATAATGTCATATGTAGTATGAGAGATAAATGATGGGTACACATGGTCATAAAATGATGTAAAGGATATTGAGAACTAAGAAGAGAAGAGGCGGATGAGCAACAAAATCTCATCTATTAGGTATAATGTACACTATTTTGGTGACATTTACACTAAAAGCCCTACTTCAGCAATATACAATAAGTCCATGTAACAAGAACTAATATTTTGAAATAAATATTATAAAAATAACATAAAATGAAACTTTAAAAAAATATTTGAGCAAACATAAGCTAAGTAAATCTGAATAGCACAAAATAATATAAAATGAATGAGATAATCAAGGAACTTAAAATGTAGCAGAACAGAAATATTTGTACATAATGATCCACAATATAAACAATGAGGAGATAATTGATATCATAAGGATACAAACAATATAATAGCAGAAATGGTTAGTAGAATTCCAGGCTGAGGGAATGCTGCACAGAGAAAGAAAGTTATTTGTTCTTGTGATCTAGATTCAAGGGTGGCTAGAGACTACATTTAGTGTATAACTATTTATACATGAATGAGTTCATATGTGTTTATGGAAATGGAATTGTTGTTGGGCAAGGGGTTAAAATAGTTAATTGAAGCTATGGCCTTTCTGTAAAACCAGTTCCTGCAAAGAGTATGACAAGTTGCCATCCTCAACTATATAAGTATGTATATTTTTTCTTAGAGATTTCTTAGAGATTAATGAGGTAGAAATATTTGTTCCCTTTTAGAAGTTATTCTATTAGGAGAAAAAGTTGATTTGCTTTATGCTCTTCCAACACTATTTTGTTTTATGTGGGGTACACTGTTACGTGTATGTGTTTGTGTATATATGTGAATGTATATATGTATATATGTAGGTAGGTAGATAGAATTAACGTTCAATTTCTGTAAATTATTCCATCCAATAATATTTCACCAACACATTTTAGACTATGTAATATAAATCATTGAGCCTATTTTAAACTACTGTTTGTTTACTTTGCAGCCTATGACTCTCTCCTTCTATATTATGTGGTTATTTCAGCTATTTTGCATTGCTGCTCTGGAGTATGACTGGTGTCTGTGTCTTTGAGCCCATAAGTGTCTCTGATATTGAGGATCAGTTCCATCATTCTTGAAATGCCACCACTTTCCTCTCAACCTCCAACATCATTCATATTCACTTGCCCTCAAAAAGCCAGTCTTTTTCAACTGGCCTAATGGTTGTCATTCCTCTCAGACTGATGCTTAGATCTCATCAAAATTCTTTACATTTTTAGCTCTCAGTGGTGTGAAAGTAAGAGTTATTGGTCTTCCGATTGAAATCTTGTTCAATATAATTTGTGTTTATTCACTAGAAAAGCAAAATTACAATCAATAACTTTGGAAAATTAAGATGAGATTCCCCAACCATATAATTACAGAAACATTTAAAACATGAAGATGATTGAAATCATCTCAGATTTCCATGAAAATAATGTGGAATCCTAATATGCCTAAAAGAAAATAATATAAAAACACTTCAAATTCCTCAAAATGAATATTGGATATTTTAAACAGAACCATAAAAAATATGAGTGAAATTTATAACTTCTCATAATAAGGGTAAAACATTGGAAATGCAGTTTATTTAGTTTGAATCATATATAGTATTATTCATATATATGTATTATGTTATACTAACAAAAGGTATAAAATGTAATGCAACTATGCATATTGATTTAGCAAGAACTTAATTGCTAAGTCTAAGGTCTATTGTTTATAAAAAAAATGTGAGCCACCAAAGTTCCTATAATTCTCTAATATTCTCTCTAAATGGAATGGAAGCCCAGATGATAATACAGATTAATTGATTTACTTTTATCTTATATATGTTTGCCTTCCCCATCACATTTAAAATTCTACCAGGACAATAACATGAGAGATTTAGTAACAATTCTGTACACTGAACTTAATATGGTATCTGAGTCCATAAGAGGAACTCAATAGCTATTTGGTGAATGAATAATAAAATGAATACATTTGGTTATGTTTGTAAAAGAAAATATAATCAATATAAATTCCGAGCATTTATATTAAATATTAAAAGAAAAAATATAGATTTATGGTATTTTATTAAAAGTTTTGTTGAAAAATCAATGTGCAATTCCCTTCTGTAGGATCTTAGGATCCAAGAAGTTCAAGCACAGAATTTTATTAGAAGCATTCAATCAAAAATCACACAGAGATATCTCGCCAAAAGTCTTGACACACAAATGAGAAATAAGCTCCTGATGCTATTTGTGTGTAAAGTGAACTTACTCACCTGGCACTTTGACACGGATACAAGGCATGGACATAAAAGAGTGTGTTTGTGTAGATGTGTCTGTCAGTCTGTGAGGGGCTTTGGGAAGACAAAGGATAATACAGTTGCTTGCTTACTCAGTCCTTGATGTGATTTATAATTCATCGAGTTTAACTTTTATTATATTACCACAGGAGTTTATGTTTGGTCAGAAAGGAAAGAAAATTGGAAATTACCAATAAAACTGTGGATTCTAGAATTTTTTTAGACAAATGACTAATCATTGTGCAAAAATATCTAAAGACAAGGATTTTCACTAATGGTGCACTTGAAAAAACAAATACTTATAATTATTTACTTTCCTAGTCATCAGTGACTAAAGGGACTTTTCCTTTTTGTATGAGCTATGGATTAAGTTCCATTGATTGATTCTGAGGCAGAGAATATCACCAGTAAAATTATGAAATAAATGTATCTTTCCATAAGCTGAATACAGTTCAACATTGAACTAGGACTGACTGAGACTTTTAAGTTTTCCAGATGTTGATTATCAGCTCATCATTTAAAAAAGAAAAATATTTGTATAGGCCATCATTTATTTGACACCAGTTCATTAAATATCAGTGTTATTCATTTGTGCACAAAATGATAATGGAACAAAAAGGTCCTAAAAAAAAGCAGGTCTCTAATGAGAATTTAACCCAATCTTGAAATTTCTGACTAGAGTAACAAGAGTGACCATACACTCAGGAATTTCAATGCACAATACTGTGGCATTTGAAATTCAAGGATTTATTGAACTCATAAAGCAAAAAGTCATTTTCATGACTAGTTTAATAATTTTCTTTGAACTATGACTATGACAGTTTTTAAGCAATTATAAAACACAAGAACCAAAATATGAGAAAATTACTTGAAAATTAGAAGAGATCTTATTGTAAAAGAGTTTGGTTATAATTTAAATAGTACATTTTTTTTAACTCTGGTCTTTGTAATATGACTTCTACAACTTGTTCCAGGTGTCTACATTTCTATTAAACTGAGACATAGCATTAACTCTACTTCAAGAAGTAGAACATTGATTAACTCATGGGATAACATATTATTTTTCATAAGAGCAAATAGTGTACCTCTAGTTCATGTAAGGACCATGTACATGTATATAGGTAATTAGAGGTGCCACTAGGAATGACAGGTATCTTAAAGCATTTCACATATTGCTTTTTATTGCAAATAAATATTATAGACACTGTATAATAATTTATTTTTTTCTAGCAATGTCTTCACAAAGTATGACAGGTAAGAAGTAAAATGAAGTGTATCTGGTGAAAAAATCTATAGCATAAATATAAAATATAAATACAAATTAAGACCACAGATTCCATATTAAAGTCAAACATATAATGAATCAGCAACATTAGGCTCCTAACTCTTACCGAAACTAAAATATATTTTTAAATACTGACTTCAAGCTTTAATTGGAATTTCCCAACTGAATGATGACAAATTACATACTTCTTCCATTTAATGAAATTATATTGAATTATAAAAGCCTTTCTTCCAGAAAGCAATGATTATGGAGTAATAAGTCAATTCTATATTTAGAAAAAATTAAATGTGCATTGCATATGTATCATTTATATGCCATTTTATTAATGACTTTTAAAATACATGATTCTTTATATTAATCTATATTAAATATTTAAGTTAGTTTTATATTACTTGAGTACTTCTAAGAAAAATTATTTTAAACAAAAATCACATGGATGATTAGTTTAATGGATGCTAAGAAAAATATTTAAAAAACTAAAATATTACATCTTATCGAAATAATTTTATTAGCTCTCATTTTGTGATGCATAAATAACATTAATGTCTTTATTAACCTATATAACAAGAGTACTTTGAAGTGTTCATGGTTTTTGTAAATGTATGTTAATACTCAGTGTTATAACTATACATTATAAACCTAATATGTGTTTAATATTGACATTCATTTTATATATAATGAGTATTATTTTGTGGGGAGGAATTGTGATTTGTCTAACTGTATATATGAATTTTTTCAGAAATTTCATATGACCAAATCAGTTCATCTTGGCCATTCTGTTCTGAGGTTCCCCAGATCTCTGCTCTTGTCTTCTTTCATCTAACTGTACATACTCTATCAAGAGAATCACTTCTATTCACCTATGAAGACTCCTAATTCTTTTTGATCAAGTCTTCCTTTAGATTCCTCAGAAACATATGTTATATGTCAATTTTGGAAATGTTCAACATGTCCTGGATATTTCCACTTTGAAATCCCACAAGCACCTTATAATCCATGTTTCTACATTTCCATCAACAGTCAGTTAGGGTTATTTTGAGAAGTACTCTCTACAGATGATTGTGGCTATTGGCCAAATATTCCTAATTCTCCCTCTTTTAGTCAAATGTTTTAGTTACATTTTCTGGCTCTCTATGGATTATTGTAACTATGCAATTAATTATGAGAATGTTACTACTGAGAATTTTATTTCCAGACTGAGCATTTAATTATTTTTTGCGTGTTTTCAAAATATTCTTTTTTTTTAATTTGCCATGACAACTAGCATTGTTTAAAACTGTATTTACTCCATCATTCTGAGAAAATTTTCAATTCATCTTTGATGAGTACAGTGTAAACAAGAAATAATTTTTTGTTATTATAAGCCACTAAACTTTTGCATTTTTTGTTACTATAGTATAACTCAGCCTATCCTTAAAACTTGGCCTATCCTTTTACACAACTGTGTAAACAGTTGGTACAGAGATAAGGGATGCTACTAAACACAATCAATTACTGACCATGTGGCAAGCAGCGGAAAAGCTACAATGGAAGGATTAAAGAATGGAATTTGTATACCATAGTGGTAAAATATTTGGTAAATTGTTTCCTGTAACTGTGTTATAAGCAAAAATTTACCTGAGGTGTTATAGTTCTAAGAGAAGAGATTAGAAAATAGAATGATAGCAGCAGCCTTTGCTCACTATGATTGGCTATACTTCACAAAGTACTTACAGGGAAGAGATGAGCATATGAAAATTTGGCTGCTGTTACAAAGAGGAATGCACAGGAATTGACAGTCCAGAAATTTGATGACTAGGCGTGCTCGAAAGGCAGCTGCTTTTCGTCTCCAATGTGTAAAATATAAAACTAAGATTCTGAGCAAAAGAGGCTACTTAGAGCTTATCCTTTCATATGAATGAAATCAAAAGCATAGTACTCACACTCATACACTCATTGCTAAAAACTTTTAATTATTTGAGATGATGTCCAATAATTCTTTCAGAGAAAGGATTTATGGTTCTCCTTCTTAAGACTGATAGACCCAAAGCATGATAAAGTTTTTCCAAGATGTAGAGAGGCATGTTTCCAAACAAATAAGCAAAAAAAAACCCCACAAAAAACAAAAAACAAAAAAACGTACAAAACAAACAAAATCCTCTTTCTGAAATTATTTGAACATGGATATCATTAGAAGCTGGAAGAAGGAAACCAACTTTGTGAAAGCACCAAAGAGTTCATCAATATGCATTAAAATTATTTGTGACTTTTTAAAATTTAAGCTTCTGGGCATGGAGTTATTCCCAGAATTAATGTGCAGAATAACATGTATTAATAATATCCTGACATTGGAAAGTATGGAATAGTGAAGGAACTGGAAGAAACTTCTGATTATTTTTCTTAAAGCAGGAAGGAATGTGTTTTGAGTGTGAGAAGAAGGATAAATGCAGTTTCTGATAGCCAGAAAGAACTCTATAGCAGTCTTATATGCTGTTTATCAAACATTTCTACATCCCTCCTGTTATGGAGAAAATGGTAAGATGTCATTGCTGGTGCTGCTTGTGATTGTGTAGGAACAATTGAGTAGTTCTGGCCAATGAGTTAAATGCATAAGTGATGCATGACACTTCAAGCCAGACATTTGTTTGACAGTTCAAGACCTTAGAAATAACTTCCTCTGGAATTGCACTCAACAATATGTGACAGAGTCTTCTCCATCAGTCTGCTTGTTGGGAGGCTGATTAGTACACTAACCGTCTCCCTCCCATTGCTGACTTTCAATGGACATGTAGCATAAAGAAGAAATATATTTTTCTTGCTTTGTCATTGAGATTTTGAGATGTCTATAACTGAAGCATGACCCAGCTTTAGGTTAATGATGCAAGAAAGTGTGTTAATTTGGTGGATTTTTAATTCCCAGTAGAATCAAGTCTTGAAAGGCCGATGAAGATCATGAGAATTAAGGCTTTATGTGGTATGGCATGTTGTAAGAGGAAATGGACTAGGGTACTAGATTTCCTTAAATTTTGTTTGCAAATATGGTCTAGTGGTTTATGGCTGAGGGGACAAATGTTCATTTTGCTATTACAATGAAAGGAAGCTTTAGTAAAGTCCAGGATTTAAAAACTGGGAAAACAGGGATCCCTATATTATTTATGATAGAATTAGTTAGATTCTGATCAGTCCCCTCCTAAAACAGTCACTGTGACTTGGCATCTTTAGGCCTGAGGCTTTCCATATCTTAATTGGGAGGCTGAGTTCTTTATCCTCCCTAAATATCTAGTAAACTACAGAGTATAATCTTAGACCTGGCCTAGACCTAAGATAAGATTAACTAGAGATCAAAAAGCACACAAACAAGACTAAATAATCTAATCTTTAATATATGTTTTTATGTCAGAAAATAAGTTTAAATGGCAAGAAAAATGTTCCCAAGCCAGCCACAGGCATATCTAATAGAAAAGTATCCTACTTTTCAGGTATAATTTAAGAAATTCTAGGACTTTAAAAGAAAGCTCAGACAGACTAACACGAAACCATAGGAGTTTGACCAAATTAAAATAGCCTTCTCACTCTTGGAAGTATGGCCTTTCGTTGCAATGCATTTAAAAATAAAATAAGATAAAAAAAGAATCAAGCCTGATTCTGATTAGAAAGCTAACCTCTTCCAGTCTCATCCTTTGCTCTGCTTAAAGGATAAAACAACAAGAAAATTTCAATTGCATTGTGAGAATTATAGGATTCTGGGTCATTTTGGAAAACTTTGGAAAAGGAAAATGTCAGATTGCCTTTTCTGATATTTTTACTTGAGGAAAAACATACTGTATTAGGCCACTGTCCCTAATGTATGGCCAGTTTTGGCTAATGATGCTTCTCCCAACTAGGTCATTATTACTGTAACAATGCAGACAGAGGAAGTGGACAAAAAGTTCTCTTAACTTGAAGATATTTTAGCCTCTTTTAAATAATAGTTTGGGTAAACTCCTGCATGTTTTAAATAGCATCAACAGTGTGATTCTGTGAATTCAAGAAGTTATAGAAAACACTACAAATATTTTAGATCAATTTGCAGGGCACTAGGATAAAACTCTTAGCCAACTTGTTGTTCTGCTTTTATGTGAACAAATCATACTTCGCCAAATGGAGGAAGGAAAGGGAAGGGCCAAGATATTTTTCTGCATAGAGTATCTGGTGGAGGGCTCAGAAGATGGCAATTAATGAAAAGAAATTTCCTGCAAGGAAGGCAATAATTTGTTATATCACAGTGCTAAGTTTCTGTTTGCTTGGTTTTCTAAATAAATTCCCTAACTAAAACATTAGGGAGGATGGAAGGGGTGGGGAATAAAAATCTACCTGTCAGGTACAGTGTACACTATTCTGGTGACTGGTATGCTGAAAGCCCTGATTTCGGCATGGTACAATTCATTCATGTAACAAAAAAACACCTGTACCTCATAAATTTTTTGAAATAGAAAAAAACATCCTCCCATTCTATGAAAGAATAAAATTCAAAGCAGAAATGATAAAGTCACACTACCTCTGACTATTCAGAATTGACAGTCATTCAGATGGGGGAACATGAGTTTTGGTACCTAAAAATAATTTAAAATTCTAAAGACCAACTACAGCACATGTGAAACTTACTCAAATTTTAACAACAAAAAAACAAAGTAAAAACATTGGCCAGCATGACAGTCTCAGGAGTCAAGTTTCCATTTTAGAGAAACAGAGTGCTTGCTTTAGCCTTGCAATGATTTGACTTTTAACGCAAAGATGAAATATAACCTTTGATTTCCAAATCTCCAACCATTTAGATTGAAAGTTAATGTATTGCAGTATTTGAACACATTTCTCATAAATGTATTCCACTAAATGAAATGGTATTGTTAGAATTTATTTTTATTCTTAGATTAAAAATAGCCAAGTCTTATATTTACAGATTATATTTTATGTATATTTGTTATGCAGCTGAACACATTAGAGACACTAATAAAATGCTTATTGATAATCATTTGTGAGATCTATTTTTTATACTTTATTCTATAGGAAATTAATTCTTTATAAGTGTGTTAAAAACTAAATTTATAGAATAAGAATATCTAGGAGAAGATTATATTTCAGTGTGTTAAAATATAATTGATAAAATTTGTATATGTTCAGGGAAATAGCCTGTTAAGTAAATATGCTAGGATCTTTTCATCTGAAGTAAGATTTGCTAGAATGTTCATCCAATAATTCAATAATACCTTCAGTTATATAAAATCAACTTTTTGAATTTTATTTTAATTTAAATACTATATACTATTATATTAGGGAATTCTAAAACAGAATTAAGATATCTCAACTCATTTATTTATTAAAAAATTCTTATTGAGGGCTGGGCACTGTGCTAGAGTCTAGGAAAATCATTTTCAATAATAAAGACATAAAAGCAGCCTACTGGAACTCATAGTCTAGTGGAAGAGATAGACAAAAAGTAAGTAAAGAAATGATCACATAATTATATATTTACTTGTGATTAGTTTGCAGGAGATATATTACAGAGAATATTTATGATCTGGAAGTTCAGTTAAAACTTTCTTGAGGGAAATTTCATTTATGTTGAAATTTGTGAGCATGGACTTTATTGACAAATAATTATGGAGGGTACCAGAAAGAGATTATCATGTATTAAGTAGTGGTGGAACGTTGGAAGATGTGACTAAAGTGTAGCTAGTGAACAGAGAGTGGCCTAAACTGAATCTCGAGATAGGTAGGCAACAGGTCACAGAAAGCCTTGACCAAAAATACAACAAAAACATATACACAAATAAACCCATATGAAAATACAATACAAAGCTGAGTATGTGTGTATGTGCATAAATTATAGCTAAATCCTACACTTCTGACAATGTTAACTTTAGTCACAAAAAAAAAGTCTGTTTTCAGAAATGAAATAAATCATGACAATGTTATGGTAAAAACGTCTGTCTTGTTAGTAAAATGGGGAGAGACAGAAATGGAATTTATAGGCAGCTACTCTAGAGCAATCCAGAATATTTTCTAATTCCTTCATGCTGTGAATAAGAGAAAAGTTGTATGAGAAAACATTTCCTTACAAAGTGTTAGTTTCCTTTCAATCCATTTATTTGTGTTTCCAGTGCCATAGGGAGAGCCGAGGACGTGTTTCTCACCAGAGCAGGTTACCTATGGTGATGCAGATAGATAACTTAAATAGTGGAGAAAACAAAATTTCCTGCTTAGATGTCTCTGTTCCTCCAAGTTAAGTATGAGACCATGTGCGCACACACACAGGGTCCACGCAGAGAAGATTGGCGGAAACAGAGTACTCTGTCTCTACTTCTTTGATGCTGATCTCTTCTCTTCCCACTTCACAAAGAAGCACAGACAGAAGAAAGCTAGGAGAGGGGATTTACTCTATGTGACAGGTAACTTTCTCATCTTGACATCAAAAAACAGAAATGCCTAACAAATACAAACTAAATGTACTTTATATTATAATAAAACGATTTCTTCTTTTAGGGTGGAATAAAAATAGCCTAGTGCCCAGTTTTCTTGTTCACAATCTGCACCAGCTAGGACATAGAACAATGAGAAATCTGAGATGAGTTTTAAAAGAAATACTTCTAACCAGACTTTTCTTATATATACACTTAGATTCAGTGGAGATATTTATGTCTCATTTCTCTGAAGTGGAAATTTAAATGCACATGTTACTAAATCTTCATTCACTTGAAATCAGCATTTCCCCAATCACTCTATATTGCTTATTTTCTCTATTTTATTTGAATCTCTACACTAATAATGAATTTGTATTTGTTTGGTTTGTTCTTTGCATATACTAGATGCTTAATGGATATTTTCTAAATATTTCCAATGCAACTCAATTGAACAATTCTTCCATATATATGATCATTCATGCTCCTAGTTTGTTTTCATTCTAGGGGATATTCTTTGTGTGTGTTTTGGGAAATATTGTGTGCTATATAGGCTTAGCAGCATTATTTTATATCTACATAAAATAATGTATCATTATAAATAACCCATTATAGTTTACTCACAATTTTCCTTTTCTTTTGAGGAAATAGTTACTGTGATTTTTAAAAAGACATAAAAAGATAGAGAAACAGTGAAGTTAAATGCAATCATCAGTGGGTTTCTTATGCACAAGTTTTCTTGGTAAGGTCTTAAAGACTGAAAATCAGGAATAACCAAAAAATGAAGACTTCTATCATGCATAGCTTCATCAAGTTCTTTACATGACATAACGAATGTTATATTTTTAATGACCAAAATTTGTCATAGAGTACATCTAATCCTAGAGAAAAAGTCAGTTGGCACTTCATCAGGTCAATTGATAAATCCAGCTGCTTCTATAAGTGAATTATAATTATAAGAATTATAAAATTGAGAAAAAATGTGTCTTTTCAATGAATTAAGGAGCTTCCTGAACAGTCTGATATTTAAAGCTGGTATCATAAAACAAGGAAATATCCATTAAGATAAGTATCCACCACAAAGGAATAGCCTGTCTAGAATAACACTAGCCAAGCTTTAGTGAGCACTTACTATATGCCACACACACTGTCTTAAAAGCTTCATTTATAAAAACTCACTTGTTCCTCAAAATCTTATGAGGTAGGAAATTTAATTATCTGTAGACATTCCAAAGAACAGATGTTAAATTAACTTGTCTCAACTGGAAAATGGTCAAGTACAAAACCCAAAAGTATGTTATGTCATTGAGGAATGGTAAGCATGTGAGAATGGCTAAGGCACAGGGAAGTACAGATTATAGTATTTAACGCTTAAGTTACATATTATATTCTATACAGGACCTATCACTGTAAGTAGAGTATAGCAGATACTTAATAAATGTAAATCAAGCTGAATTAAATAATTTTATTTGTTACTTTTAAGATTTTTATTTCAATAGTACTTTTAGAAGCAAGGTAAAAAGTATTTTAAATAACACTAGATAGAATATAAATAAATTTTCAAGATGTGCAGCATTATTACTCAGATAAATGTTAAAATATGAGCTCTGTGGTCTACTTAGATGTCATAATGAATATAAACCCAGCTCCATGACTTACTATGTGTGTAACTTTGGAGAAACTTCTTTATTTTCATTCCGCTTCATTTTCCTCATCTCTAGAATGGGAACAGTGATAATAGTTAACTCACATAGTTTTGGTAGGTATTAATGAATTAGAATGTATACAGTTCTTAGAGCATTGCATGGAACATTCAAAATGCTCAGTAAATGTTAGTTATAAAGTTGATGATGATTATGATGATAACAAAGATATATGAAGCATTAAAACATAAAATAAACATTATTTTTCACCTTTACAAGTAAACTTGTGTGACATATCTTATTTTATAATTAGAATTTCCAGTCTCATAGTTGCATTTTCCTTCTACTGTTTGCCAGCCCTAATCTCATTTTATTTCAAATATCTCTCTTTGCTTACTACTATTTTTGTAATCATCACACACTACATGTGTTTTGTTTCTACTTAAAATTCAAATTAATAAAAACCAGGGTCTATAATTTATATTTTTGTAAACATGAATCATATATTACACATCTAATAGATGCTAATAATGAACATACAGAAATAGAGAATAATCTCATTATTTGTCTATGACTGCTTAGTTGTTTCAAGTCATCTAGGACGATGAAATAGGAAGCAATCCAAGGAACTCTATGTGTTTTAAACACTATGATTTAAATAACCACCCAAAGCATAACCTGCTTGAATTTCATATATCTTGAAAAATCAGGCCAACTGATACTTATTTTGAAATGCTACAATATTTAAGCCCTCAGTGAACAGTATTTCAGAAATGTTTATTTTGATTGGGCACAGGAGAGAAAGGGCATGACTTAGAAACAAAATCTGCAGTTGAGGTTAATCGTGACTTGTGAGGAGCTAGCTGTTCCATAAGTAAATGCCTATTTCCTTCTATTTTATTTTATCTATTCTGGATGTAGAAGCTGTGAGTTTTAAGTCAGGTCAAAAAAAAAAAAGAGAGAAAGAAAGAAAGAAAGATATTTCTTAAAAGAAAGAATCTATGCCACGTTTGGCCTCAAAAGCTTCTTTGCTCATTTATTTGGCTGTTGTCCTAAATTTAAAAAGTTAAATTTCAAATAAAATAACTTTTCTCTGTGTCAGTTTTGAGATTGCAAATGAATACACAAACTAATAAATGTTTTTAGATTTATGTTTTTAAATATTTACCATATCTCTACTATTTTTTGCGCACAGTCAAAGCTTAAACCCAATGTAGCCAATTGTAGTTCAACATTTTCCACCTAGAAGCACTGTATTTATAATTAATTTATGTATTCAACAATCATTTATTGAATCAGTATTAAAACTTTACACACTGCACAAGAGTTAAGATTGGGGCTAAAATCTATTCCATCTTAATTAAATTTCCATTGCCGTAGCTTAGCAGAAAAAGATCTTGAATATATACATCCAGAAAGTATTCAGTTAATATGTAATTTTCATATTACAAGGCTGGATACTTTCTGGACAGCCCTTGTGTGTGCTAAATAATTCAATTAATTAATTAAAGATGCCATGCTATATCTTCATTTTTGTTAAAAAAGAACTGAAGACTTTACCCATTAAGTACTTTGCCAAAGTTAACTTATTAAGTCTAAAAGTTTTATATCTACATAGTGCCATTTACTTGAGAAAAACGTATAATTATGTACCAAAAGTCAAATATATTGCAGAGTATAGAATAGAATGTAAAACATAGACACTACCCTCTAAGAGCTTACAATTTTCTCAAAGAGACACTACATAAACATATAAAAGTTTTAAAAATAATATAAGAAATACTACAAAAACTCATACATTAATAAATGTACAGCAATTGAGTTCTTTATGAAGACCATAAAGTATTTTTTTTTCTTTTTAAAAAAGGATTCAGAGCTATATGCAAACATAATGTCAACAATAAGTTTCTCTGTGATGTCTCCATGCAATGTAATAAAATCTCAATCACACTGGAGCAAGAAATGAAATTATCTAATTAATATTACTGAAAAACTAAGAGTCAGGATTTAGGCACAGATTAATCTAAAGGCTCAAATATGGTGGTTGTCAGTCTCTGTCTCTGGATTTATTAGGCAGTTTTTGCTCCAAATTAGGCAGATGGCTGTAACATGAACAGACACACACAGCCCCCTTTCTTTCCAAGCATACATAAGCAAGAACACCCAGGCCTAATTTATACACATCATGATAGCTAAGAGTATAAATACTTGGCTTCATATTCCATTTGTGTCTTTTTCCTTGCTGGGAGTCCCTGAGCTACATTTTGCTTTTTTTAAAACCTGTCTGAGGCTTTGTTTCAGCATCTCTAAAATGGGGATAATAATTATGGTTTCTGTCTCATAAAACTGTTTGAAGGATTAGACAAAATGACTCAACTCAAAAGGCTGGTGTCATGCCTGAAAAATAGTACGTGTTCAGTAAACAGTAGCTGCTATTAATATAATTATTATGCTGATCATGCTACATACAATGAAAAATGTACTCACCAAAGCCCAAAGATAGACAACTCTAAGTTTCACCATCTGCTGAATCCCAAGTTGATGTAATGGGAAACTTCTCTGAAACTAGGATGCTCACTATGATTTCCTCAACTCAGTATTAGATGTAATTTTTGGAAATCAGAAAGTGTGAGACCTACAACTTTGTTTTCATTTTTTAAGATTTTTTGGCTAGGCAGGGTCCATTGAAACCCTGAATATATGTGGTTTTTTTTTTTAATTTTAGAATTTTTTTCCTATTTTTGCAAATAATATCATCAGGATTTTATTAAGAAATATATTAAACCAATAGATTGCTTTGGGTAAAATCATAACCTTAACAATATTAAGTCTTCCAATCCATGAACATGGACTGTCTTTCCATTTATTAATGTCTTTTAAATTTTCTTTCAGCAATGTTTTGTATTTTTATGGTATAAGTCTACTGTTTCCTTAAGATTATTCCTAAATATTTTATTGTTTTTGAGCTATTATAAATGGAATTTTTTTCTTAATTTTTCTTTCTTATTTTTCATTGGAGAGATTTTTCAAAGCTAAGAATATAATCTTTTCTGAAAAACATTCTGTGTACACCTAAAAAGAAGTTGGATACCACCATTGTTCTGTAATGTTATTCAGGTTAATTTGTTTAACAGTTTTTTTAAGTCTTCTATTTTTTATGGATTTTCTGCGATTTATAGTCCATAAATGATTGCTTTATGTATGTTGAAGCTCTCTATTAGGAACACAATCATTTAGCATTATTATGTTCTCTGGATTAAATTGTCCCTTTTGTGAATAAGAAATACTTCCTGAAAGAGAGTGATAACAATAGAATTGATAATGGAGATGAACGAGATAGCAACGTTTCTGAAGACAGAAAAGAATTAAGGTAAATCAGATAGATTCATCTCTAAATACCAAGTCAACAGTTGCCTCCTTAGCGCAGTAGGCAGCACATCAGTCTCATAAATACCAAGTCAAGCCCGGAAAAAAACATATCTGTTATGCCATGACTATCCTAGTCAAATAAGAACTCTTCTGCCCCCGATAAATCTTAACTTCCATTCTTTGCACCATAAAAGAGTAAAATACGGAGTTAACAATATGAATGAGAGTGTAGAAGATCAGGTTTTGGAAAGAAAGAAGCCTACCATAACTCCTCTGTCTACTAAAGGTGTATTTCCTTCCAAAACCAAGTTGGAATAAGAGAAAAGCTTTATTATTAAATAAATTGTATAAATTTTAATTGTTAATTTGGATTGACATTATTAGCTACTAATATGACACAACTTTCCTGATAAGAAATGATTGTAGGAATTTATATAACTAATATAAATTATATAATTTAATTTAAATTCATTTTAAATAAATGAGATTGGTATCCATAGAAGCAATAGAACTTCCTCTGCTACGTCTAAAAAAATCCGAAATGGGTTTGATTGAACTGTGACATACAAAAATACAATCATTTGTGGCTTTCTCTTATGATCCTTCTTGTTTAACCTAACATTTGCTTTATTATAATGTATGATTTGGGCTTTGGCTTTTTCCTAGATTACCTTTGGCTTGACGTAACTAGTTTGTTGTAACTCTACTAAAATACTTCCTTCTCATTTTGAAGCTCCTTTAACTATCAATGAAATTACAAACTTTGAATCAAGGAAAGACATGAAACTCAGATTACAGTTTTTACTGGCTTTTCTAATAGAAAGCAATAAGGAAGGATTTTGACTGATGATCTTTTTTTACTTCCTGAAAAGAATAATACTACCAGTACACTTATCAGAAAGTTTAGGAGAGGGGCCAAGTGTGATAGCTCATGCCTGTAATACTAGCACTCTGGGACGTTGGGGAGTGAGGACTGCCTAAGTGAAGGAGTTCAAGACCAGCCTGAGCAAGAGTGAGACCCATCTCTACAAAAAAAATACAAAAATTAGCCAAGTATGGTGGTGTGTGCCTGTAGTCCCAGCTGCTGGAGAGGCTGAGGCAGGAGGATCACTTGAGCTCAGGATTTTGAGGTTGCAGTGAGCTATGATGATACTACTGCATTGTAGCCCAGGCCACTGAGCAAGACTCTGTCTTAAAAAAAAAAAAAAAGCTTACAAGAGATCTCAAAGAATCATGCTTCTTTCCACATTTCTTGCCTCCCTGCTCTTCAGTTGATAAAAATAAAAATGAATTTAATTTAGCTATACAAACATCGTGCTAATTGCATTCATTTATTTAAGCTGTTTAGCATTGTGTCTAATTACCATGAAGCACAATATGGATTAGTCATATTATTAAATATGCTATATAATTTTGCTATAAATTATATTTGATTAAAACCCTAAATTCTACTCATGTGTGTTCAGATATCCTGTTATGTTGCTCAGGAAATTCAGTCACCTACTCACAAGTTGGAAAAGAAAGTTCAGTTTTCTTACTTTTGTCTTTTTCTGGTATCTTGTCTCTCTGAAGTAATCTGAATGGATAAGGTGATCTTTTATGCACATGATGGCCTTAGCATGCTGAGGGGATGTGTAGTGAAAGCTCCTTGATAATACTACTTTTTGGCTTTTCTAATCCACCCATTTTTCCTAGGCTGTGAAGTTTCTCAAGACCATAGCATAGCCCTAGTCTCTCCATTCAGGCAGAGTTTACAGAGCTCTTACATTTACCCATGGCTTTATTTTCCATCTATTTGATAAGGATTCTAAATTATATCTCCTGTCCAGAGTGCTTGTATTAGGCAGGGATCTCCAAATAAACAGAGCCAATAGGATATATATAAGATATATAAGAGGGGATTTCTTACAGGAATTGGCTCAAGCAATTATAGGAATGTCTGCAAGCTGGAGAACCAGGAAAGCTGGTGATGCAATTCAGCACAAGTCCCGAGGGAGCCAATGTTGTAACTCTCAGTCTGAGATCAAATGTAAGAGAACCAGGGAACCTGCTGATCTAAGTTCTGGAGTCTGAAGGCCCAAGAATCTGAAGCTCTGATGTCCAAGGACAGAAGACGGTTACCTCTTCTCCCAAAGAGAGATTGAATTCACTCTTCTTCCACTTTTTAGTTCTTTCTTGGCTCTCAAGAAATTGAAAGATGTCTGCCCACATTGGTGAGTACTGAGCTTCTTTACTCAGTCTACAAATACAAATGCTAATATCTTCCAGAAACGTTCTCAAAGACACACTAAGTAATAATGATTTTACAAGATATCTGGGTATCCTTTAGCACAAGTTGACCCATAAAATCAACCATCATACTGCTTCATCCCCTTCCTATTTCTTGAGTGATTAATTAATATCTCAATTGTGGAGACACATAATCATTTAGAAATTAGTATGTCTAAATATGGACTTGTAATATTCATCATGAAGCCCTCAACTTATAGTCAATATTATCTCAGTAAGTGGTACAACTTATTTTGCTCTTTAACTAGGTTTAATTAAGTACCTTCTATGTAAAAGTCATTGTGTTAGGCAATAGATGATAATTGCAATCAATACAAAAATCTTGCCTTTATTGTGTTTATACTCCCATCTACCCAGTGTTCAATTAATACAACTGGGAGTCTTTTGAGACATCTCTTTCCTGTTAGCCCTATAGCTTTAACCTCCAACATAAACAGAAAATTAGTGTAATCTCTTATTTTCCACGTTTACCACAGTTATTTTAGACTCCACTTCAAACATTTTAATGGTTCTCATTTCACTTACATCAACTTTTCTACACCAGGCTTTCTGCTCCTATAAAACTTAGCCCTACTAAAGGGGGAAAAGAGAGAAGAAGAAAGCAAGAAAGGATACAATAGAAAGTCTTATTTTTTTTCTTCTCCTTTCTATGGTACATAGATAATTTTCTAACTGTGTGTTTTTCTCACTTTTTTCTTGCTATCATAAAATGTAATTTTGTATATTTCTGCCACTTGTTATTGAATAATTTTTAACAAATATTAAGTGTCATAGTTAAGATATAGGTTAGATATCCATAACAAGTGTACTCTAAAACACTGAGCTTAATAAGACATGACATTTCCTTCACATAGAACAGACCAGAGATGGGACTTGCATGGTTGTTGAGGCAGCCCAGTTATTCATGACATAGGTTTTCATCCCTAGATTCATGGTGGCTCTCTCATTGTTGTCTTTCCAATAAGAAGGGAGAAATAGAAAGTGTGGAGAAATAAACTTTTATTCTTAAATGATATTACCTGAGTCACACAGACATTCCATTGGCAAGAACGTATTCACATACATATATCTAACTACAAGAAGATATTGGAAAATGTAGCTTTAGTTGAACAGCCATCTTGAAAATAAGTTGTGTTGTTGGAATGGGTTGATGTCCTGTCATTAAACAAATAGAGAGAAAATAAATACTTTGAATGAATCAGTGGTTTCCGTGCCAATTAGATCTTTTGTAAATTTTTCTTGGTAAAAATTATAAATTATTTCTGTCTTTTCTTCTTATTTTTCTTTTTTTATTTTAACCATAATTCATTAATTGATCAATGTGTATAACTAAATTAATTTTTCAAAAAAGACTTCCCTGACCTGAAATTTTAATCTAGAAAATCATAATTTTAAAAGTAAAGTAAGCACCAGTTCTTCTTTGTAGGTCTGGTAAATTTTAGGTGTGAAACCATCTGGTCCAGGGCTTATCTTTTTAGGAAGGTTTTTTATTGTTGCTTCAATTTGGTACTTGATATTGGTCTGTTCAGGGATTCTATTTCTTCCTGATTGAGTCTAGGGAAGCTGGGCATTTCTAAGTAGTTGTTCACTTCCTCCACATGTTCAAGTTTGTGTGCAGAGAATTACTATAGTATACTATAGTATTACTATAGTATTCAGAGATATTTTTGTATTTCTGTGGTATCAGCTGTAATTTTTCCTTTTTCATTCATTCGTTTTTCATTTCTGATTGAGCTTATTAGAGTACATTATTTTCTGTTTCTGGTTAATCTAGTGAGAGGCATACCAATTTTTTTTTTTTTTTTTTTTAGCTTTTGAAAGAACCAAGATTTTGTTTCATTAATACTCTATATGGTTTTTGTGTCATTGATTTCATTTAATTCTACTTTGATCTTGGTTATTTCTTTTCTTCTGCTGCGTTTGGGATTGGTTTTCTCATCACTTGATAGTTCTTTGAGATGATTCATTAGATTGTTAATTTGTGATATTTCTCTCTTTTGGATGTAGGCATTTATGGCTGTGAATTTTCCTCTCAGGACTGCTTTAGTTGCCTCTCACAGATTTTGATAACTTGTTTTCTCTTTATTATTTAGATAAAAGAATCTTTACCTTTTCATCTTAATTTCCTGCTTGAATATTATTCAGCAATAGGTTGTTTAGTTTCCATTACTTTATGTAGAGATGAGTGTTTCTATTGGAGTTGATTTCTATTTATATTCCACCATGGTCTGGGAAAACTCATGGTATAATTTTTATTTACAAAGCCAATGTCACTCTGATGCCAAATCCAGGACAGAACTCAAGAAAGAAAGAAAGCTACAGATCAATATCCCTTATGAATATAGATGCAAAAATTCTCAACAAAATACTAGCAAATTGAATACAGCTGCTTATCAAAAAAATAATCCATCATAACCCAGTGGGCTTCATCCCAGAGATGCAGGGATGCTTCAACATACACAAATCTATAAATGTAATTCACCACATAAATAAAAGTAAAAATAAAGACCATATGATCCACTCAATAGATACAGAAAAACATTTGATAAAATTAAGCACCCTTTTATGATAAGAACACTAAAAAAAATAGGCATAGATGGGACTTATCTCAAAATGAAAAAAGCCATATATGACAAACCCACAGCCAACATCATATTGAACTGGGAAAAATTTAAAGCATTCCCACTTAAAACTGGAATGAGACAAACTTTCCCTCTAGCACCACTTATATTTAACATAGTGCTGAAATTCCTAGCCAGAGCAATCAGATATGAGAAGAAATCAAGGGCATCAAATGGGGGCAGAAGATGTCAAATTATCACTCTTTGTTGATGATATCATTTTATATCTAGAAAACCCCGAAGATTTTGCTAAGAGACTTCTGGAATTGGTAAATAAGTTTAGCAAAGTCTCAGTTTACAAAATTGATGTACACAAATCAATGGCATTCATATATGCCAACAGCAGTCAAGCTGAGAAACAAATCAAAGACACAATGCCTTTCACAATAGAAACAAAGAAAATAAAGTACCTGGGACTATATTTAACTCTCCTCTACAGAGAGAACTACAAAACACTGAGGAAGGAAATAGCAGAGAAAGGAAGCAGATGGAAAACCATACCATGCTCATGGATCAGCAGAATCAACATTGGTAAACTATCTATACTTCCCAAAGTGATCTACAGATTCAATGCAATCCCTATTAAAATACCAACATCATTTTTTGTAGATGTAGAAAAAATAATTATATGCTTTGTAGGAAACCAGAGAAAACCCCATATAGCCAAAGCTACCTAAAGCAGAAAGAACAAATTGGGAGGCATCAATTTACCAGACTTCAAGCTATACTACAAGCCTATAGTAATCAAAACAGCATGGTATTGGCACAAGAACAGAGACATAGACCAAAGGAATGGGACTGAGAACCCAGATTTAAAACCATCCTCATATATCCATCTGATCTTTGACAAAGCAGACAAAAACATACACTGGGAAAAAGAATCCGTATTCAATAAATGGTGCTGGGAAAATTGGATAGCCACATGTAGAAGACTGAAACAGGATCCATACCATTCACGTCTCACAAAAATCAACCCACAATGAATAACATATTTAAACCTAGAGCATGAAGCCATAAGAATTCTAGAAGAAAATCTTGGAAAAACTCTTATATATATTGGCCTAGGCAAGGAGTGTATGAAGAAGATCCCCAAAGTAATCACAGCATTAACAAAATAAATAAATGAGACCTGATCAAATTAAAAAGCTTCTGTACAGCCAATGAAACTATCACTAGTGTAAATAGCCAACCTACAGAATGGGAGAGAATATTTGCATATTATACTTCCAATATAGTCCTGATAACAAGAATCTGTATAGAACTCAGGAAAATCAGCAAGAAAAAAAAAATCCTCATTAAAAAATTGGGCAAAGGACATGAACAGCAACTTTTCAAAAGAAGACAGACTAATGTCCAACACACATGTGAAAAATTGTTCAACATCCCTAATCATCAAGGAAATGTAAATCAAAATCACAATGAAATATCACTTAACTCCAGTGAGAAGGGCTTTTATCAAAAAGTTCCAAAACAACAAATATTGGCATGGATGTAGAGAGATAGGAACACTCATACACTGCTGGTGAGACTGCAAACTAGTAGAACCTCTATGGAAAGTAGTATGGGAACACAATTCACAATTGTAAAGATACAAAAACAACCCAAATTCCCGTCAATACATAGTGGATTAATAAAATGTGGTGTATATATACCATGTATAGTACTCAGGCATAAATAACAAAGTTGTAAACTACCTATTGTATTATCCTGGATGAACCTGGAATCCATTCTTCTAAGCGAAGTATCATAAGAATGGAAAAACAAGCACCACACATACTTACAATTAAATAGTACTAATTGATCAATACTACTGTGTACATATGGGAAGTAACATTCATAGGGTTTTGGGCAGGTAGGAGAGGGGAGGAGGTGATGGGTAAATTCACATCTAGTGGATGCAGTGCATGCTATCTGGGGGATGGACATACTTGCGGCTCTGACTCAGGTGGTGCAAAGGCAATTCATGTAACCAAATCATTGGTACCCCTGTAATACTCTGAAATTAAAAAAGGCATGTTTTAAATTCTAAAAATAGGAATTTATTTGTAGAACTCAAGAGGTATATAAAATATTACTATCAAATTGGCACAAATTGTATCTTTCAATAAGAAAATAATGACCAAGATTTTCCATATTTAATCTAATTTCTCCTTTTTCTTCATATTTATTAAAAGTTAGTCATGTTGATTTCCAAGTAAAAATGACAGTGGGAAGCCAAGTAGTAGATTCTCACTATATGATGTGTACTTAAATAATTCATAAATCAAAAGTAAATAAATAAAAGAAAAAATATCCAGTATTATTAAACAAACAAATAGATTTAAACCTCATGCCATAAATTTTAAGAAACAAATTTCAAGGAAAAAAGAAGAGAGTTTCTAACATAGGGAAGTGAAAATTTTTATCCATCTCCTTCTTACCAGAACTGGGATTGACATGTAAAGAGTATCCTGAAAACTGTCACTACATTTTCCAAAATTCTAAAAGAAATGGATAGATTGGTTGAGTAAGTCTGGTGGTAGAGCAAAAACTGATGCAGCAATCTCACAAGTAAAATGGAAGAGGTCAATAAATAGAAATAGTTTCATCTGCATTGGAAGAGTAATCCTATTCCTGAGAATATCTCTCCCTGATATCACAACAATCCCCCTCTAAGTACAGTAAACCCAAGAAACAATATTTAATAAAATCCCAGGAGAGAAGACATAAATCAGATCATTCACAACTAGCTTTAACTGAGCTGTTTCCTTTTCCAATTTTAGCTTTGATTTAGAAGACAGCATAAATCTTCAAAGTGTGGCTAAGAACAGGTCTCATATAATTTGGAAAGTGCAAGAAAAAAAAGCCATCCATAGAATGAAGCCAATAGATTATATGAATAAGACTTTCCACTGGACGTAACAAAAACAAGGCCCCAAAGAGGCAAAAGTATAAGACAACAATAAACAGTTTAAAGAAAATGTAAAGGATATCTAAAACTTGGATGGAAAATTTTGACATAGAATATATAATTCAAGAATAGGGGATAATTCTTCAATGTCAACTTCATGCTACAGAAGAACTTAATGAGATCCTAAATTTTATAAGGAAGAGATAGCTGAAGGACTATACATTCAAACAACAGAGTGAAATTAAAATGGAAATTGCAAAATTGAAGGAACATGTTAAACACAAAAATATGTTGAGCTAAAAATTTAATAAGAAACTAAAATGGAGGCAATAGACACCAGTGACATTTTATTTATTTGGTAAAGGAAAAGTCTTAAATTAATAATTGGAAATCAGAGGGAAAAATGTGAAGAAATCACATCAAATTACAAAAAGTTGTATCTTGCAGGAGACAGGCAAAATTATCTAATGAACGAATCATTGAAACCCTCAGTAGATTGAACAGAAAATGAACTCAATGTAATTATTGGTAAAAGTTGTCTTAAATTGAAGAAAAATTATATAAGCAAACTTAAAGGACACACAGAATTCCAGGGAAAATATTTTATAGCACAATTTACATCAATGTATCTCTTTGTTAATTATTGACTTTAAAAAATAAAGAGAGATATACTCCAGTGTCCACATAAGAGGAGATAGGGCTAATAATTAGTCTGGTCTTGGAATTGTTCACATAATATTCAAAGCCTAAAAAGGTTATTTAAAAAGACAACATTTTAATAGTATTAAGAATTTTCATTTCAATAAGAGAAGCTGAAATCCTTATTTATATTCCTACCATTATTTTACAAAGCTTTTTTTTTAATCTCAGTAGAGAAGAGAAAAAAAATAATAATAATTTGCATTGTTAAAGATCTTGTAACTGTATTATAATATCCACCTGCATAAAACATGTATCTGTGGGCATAATATTTAATTGTACTTCCAAGAATAATTTATTTTTATATTTTCTATATGATTAAAATTAATAATTCTTTTAAATGTGAAATAAATCAACAATAAAATCATTGAGAATTTTGAAAAGTTGAATGAAGGATCATTGTGACTATGCTCTTTTCTCCCCTTGAATTTGTGAGAGTACCCTGCATATATGCTTCACTGTACATCTTGACATCTTTGTAGCTTTAGAAGTAATTGAAGAAGTAGTTGGTGTTGTTATAATATGGCAGATCTTCTCATCATAGGCCTGGTTAATTTTGCCATGTTTATTATTGTACTTTAATTTTAAAATTCTCATTCTTAATAAGGTAATTTATTAAATACTACTTTAATGAACATTTTTTAACTGACTTGAAAACAATGCCATGACTATGTCATGCAATATGGCATCAACAACCTGTTTCCAGGTCTTCATGGAACCTGGTGTCTCCTCCATCCTTGGTCATCTTTCCAGGTGTTCAACACTCCCACCTTAAGGGGATATATGGTAACTGGCAACTGAGCTTTAGCTCAGAATCTCTTTAAGGCAGTTTTTCTTATACCATATTTGTGTTTTGTCTGCTTATTCTTAATATTTTAAAACTATTTTTCTAAATTTTGCAGAATGCTATATAGCCTGAATCACAGCCTGTCAACCACATACTGCCAAAGCAACTTTACTCATTAGCTGTCTTCATCATAAAACATGGATAGAAGGTGCTTTTCAACCCATACCAAGACATATGAAAGATGCTCCCCTGTTCACCTGTTAAATTAAAATTATCTGAAAAGTTTAATATGACACTGAAGTGGAAGCTCAGCAATATGAATTAGACCAACATTTAAAGTGGTCAAAGGAGCCTAAAATGGGGTCTCACTTTCAACCATAGCAGGTATGAAATTTATGTCCACAAGACAAATTTTACGTAATGGCTACAAGGACTGAATCTATAGATAAAATGCCATAAACTATAATAATTTACTTGGAGACAAGATAGAGCTGAGCCTTCAAACTAATGTCAGTTCATGTGTCTTGTAGTAGTTGCTATGGTTTGAATATATCCTTCAAAGTCTATGTGTTGGAAACTCAAACAAAAATTGTAAAAACATGAATAGGTGAGCCATCAAAATTCTGCTCTCATGAAAGGATTAATGCCACTATTACAAGAGTAGCTTTTAAGTGGGTTCCATATAAAAGGCAGAAGAGTTCCCCACCTGCCCTCTCCGTGCCCTTTCACCATGAGATGATGTAGCAAAAGGCCCTCACCAGAAGCCAGACCCTTGATCTTGGACTTCCCAGCACTCAGAACTGTGAGCCAATACATTTCTGTTCATTATAAATTATTCAGTCTGTGGCATCCTGTTACAACAGCACAAAACAAAGACAGAAGCTAAGGAAAGAAGAAATTGATACAACACTTTTACACAAATACTTGACTGAAAACACTTGGAGTGAATAGTGCAAAAAGCAGGCAAGAAGGGCATTGATGGCAGATGTCCCACGAAAACATTCTGTTTCTGTTTTGAAATTATGGGCCATCTTAGCTAGCCATAACTATTTACTTCAAATCAAATACTGGAACCGACATTGTTATTAGAAAATCTTTGCCAGTGAAACAAACACTTTCTTTGAAGACTGCATTTGGGCTGTTGGGAAGATACCCAATAAAACATTAGTTTAGGAATACATGTGTTATTTGGAAGCCATGATTTAGTGTAAATACTGTTCAAGATTCAGTTTTGATTTGTTCTTTACTTGTTTTAAGCAGATTACCATTGACAGCATGGTCAAAATTTATTCCCTAAATATATGTGGGTTTGAGAACTAGATCTACTCTATATGAGAGTATGGAGTGACTAAATTACCAGTTTTCTCTTCTGTGCGAGGAACTACCTTTAACAAATACTTTACTTTTGTGATAATAAGAAATGATTATAGGTTATAGCACTTGTAAACTATGCCACACTCTACAATAGCTATTTTTGAGCAATCTCTACCCTAGCCACTTAGCTCATTTAATACAATAATTACTACTAAGACTTTCTTTAAAAACTATAAAGTCATATACATATACATACACATGTCTGTATGACTCTAATGACCACAGCCTCAGAAAAGCTCAGGAACTGTTAACCCATTTTGACAGGTTTGTTGATCCTGGAACATGTAATTAATTTTGCTAGTCCCAACTGTGCTATATTTGGGTACTAATAGCACCACCACATTTCCTGATTAGTTACTCTGGGTTAAAAATCTCAAGGAAAACATACCATAAGTTTGTTATTTTGTTTTATTTTCCTGTAGTTATATATGGAATTGCATTACGATTATGTATAATACCATAAAGACATACCCACACCATTCCTCCTTAGAGAAATAATTTCTTCGAGGCCAATATTACAACTGTTGGAGATATGCTATTGTAAAAATAGTTCTCTTGAGAAATATTAAGCTAAAAGAGGTTTCCATGCTCATTTGTTTCCTAAAATATTACTCATGCTAGAGATTTTTTCAGTTAAAAGTATTTAACGAGGCACTCTAAACATATTAACATAGTTTCCAAATAGTAAAGCAACCTTGTTCCAGTCGAAACCAATGCTCCCAATGCTTTTCCTAATCATGGAAAGTTTTTGATAATTTCAAAAGGATGTGGTCTTACGATATTAATCTCATCAAACCTATTGACACAGCTGTTCGGTTTCAGAATATTTTTAAGTTTTTTTTTAACTAATAGATACAATGTTGAGATTTCAATTAATAAAGTAGTATCAATGAACCACATTAGTAAGAAGCTTAACAGAAATTCAAGAAAAGATTATAAAAATATTAAAACCTTACAAATGTGTGATTATTTAATATTATATGGCAGGGCCTAATATAATTGTATTGTGCCTTTGCTGAATTACTTCATGCTATATTTATAAACATTTTATAGCTAGATTGACACATGTTCAATTTAATAACATTTAACAAAGTTTGTTAGAGCTGAAAATAAGTAAAAGTGAATTCTTTATGCACATTAAAAGTAAGCATTTTGAAACTCTAAAAATCAATTCAGTGCACAAAAATACTGTTTGAACCAAATATCTATTTTTTTCAGATATTGTGCTACAGGAAGGACAGAGGGGAGACAAGAAGGACAGAATTACATGACAGAATACTAGAGATGAGAGACTTACAGGGAGAGATGACTTTAGAGATCTACAGTAGAATTCCTTCAATTCTGAATATTGATTGACATATCCATATGCTTTTCAGGAAGCTGCTTAAGGCACAGTATAGATGCACAGGAAAACATAAGATATGATAGTATATGATTATCACAGAGGGCCAAAAGTAGTACAGGTTGCTATACTGAAGAAAGTAATGATGCTCAAGGAATTGAGCATAACACACAAAACGGTCATGCCTCAGGAGTGCAGAGTGACTAGCTCTGTCATAGTTTCTTTAACTCATCACTTTTGGTATTCTTGGCCATTATTTTTTCTTGGTGGACCTGCCCTGTGCATTATAAGGTGTTTAGCAGTATCTCTGGTGTTAGGTACAGGTGAAGATTGGCAGCACTAACCACAGGAAAAGAGGAGGGGGAAAAAATGAGGAGGCCAATGAGCATTCAGAATCAAACCCGCAGCAGCAGGAACTTGGGGTGAGGGACTTTTCCCAGCCAGCAGCATCTGCAGAAACTAGGAATTCATCATGTCCAAAGGTAATCTTTTCCCCATTAACATACATTAGCACAGTAAAAGTTATACCCATCAGCACCATGACAGTTTACAAATGTCATGATAACCCCTGGGAGTTACTCTATAAGAATAAAATTTGGGAGGACCCTTAGTTCTAAGAACTCTCCACCCTTTTCCCAGGAAAACGATGAATAGTCCATCCACCATAGTCCACCCACCATTTAGCATATCATAAGGTATAGATATAAAAGTAGAAGTGTGATAAGACCCCAGCGTCTTCTCCACTCATGGAGATAGACCCATTTCCTCTCAGGAACTGTACTTTCACTTTCTATTTCTATACGGAAAGGCCTGCAATAAAAGCTACTTGTGTGAGTTGCTCGTGTCTGTCATCACTACATTGCACTGGGCCAGCTTGTGATTCTTCCAAGCCAGGAGGTAAAGAACCAGGGCAACACCTTTCCAAAATCGACCTTGACACCTGGTGTCTACTCTCAGGTGTCAATCATCCTTCCTTAAGTTTTGAAAACAAAAAATTCCTCCAGACTTTTTCATATGTCCTCAAGGGTTAAAAAATTGCCCTTAATGAACACTGCAACTATAGTCTGATCGTTTCTATTGCTCTACCTGAGAGATCATTAAAACAAGAACCAACGGGATCAAACTGCTTCCAAGTAATTTAAGTATAATCTAGAACAAATTCTAAGAATATTTATAGGGACGCAAAAATGTCCAGCCCATTAAAAAAGTAAAATGCACGATATCTGTCATTTAAACTTAATGTTATTAAAATGCTAGGTATACGCAGAATCAAGAATCTACAACTAAAATAATGAGAAGATAAATCAATCACTCAAAAATGACCCATAACTGATATAGAGGTTAGAAATAGCAAACAAGGATATCAAAACTGTTATTGTATGTACCTTACATATTCATAAAGTAGACATAGTGACAGTAAAAATCCAAAGACTCAAATTGAAATTTTTTCTTTTTTTTTGAGACAGACTCTCACTCTGTTGCCCAGGCTAGAGTGCAGTGGTATCAGCCTAGCTCACAGCAACCTTAAACTCCTGGGCTCAGGGATCTTCCTACCTCAGCCTCCTGAGTAGCTGGGACTACGGGTGCACCACCACATCCAATTAAATTTTACTATTTTTAGTAGGGACAGGATCTCACTCTTGCTCAGGCTGCTCTCCAACTCCTTAGCTCAAACGATCTTCTTCCTGTGTTTTCCTCCCAGAGTGCTAGGATTATAGGTGTGAGCCACCATGCCTGGCCTCAAATTGAATTTCTAAGCAGAAAACTACAATGCCTGAGATAGAAAATACACTATATGGGTTGAAGTACTGATTAAACATTGCAGAAAGAAAGTATTTGTTACACCAAGGTTATAAGAATACAAAGTAATTAAGGCACTGAGAGAAAAGAGAAAAAATGAATAGATTATCAGTAAGTGGTAGAAAGCTGTCAATCAGTCTAATATTTATATGAGTGTATATATATAATATAATATCTATATTAGATAATACATATAATATTTAATATTTATATTATATAATATACATGGAGAGAGAGAGAGACCCTAAGGAAAGAAGAGAGAGGAAGAAAAAAAATTGAAGAAATAATTATTGATTTTCTTGCAACATTTGACGAAAACTAAAAAGCAGGATCTAAAAATCGCAACAAACCTCAAGCACACAAAACACGAAGAGAACTAGAAGAACTACATCATAATCAAATTTACCAATCTAAATGATAAAAGAAAATGGTAAACACAGCCAGAAATAAAAGGCATGTTACAGATAATGGAACAAAATATAACGATAACAGAAGATTTCTCACTGGAAACAATGCAATAAGAAAGAAAATGGATTATCTTGAAACTTTAAAATATCATAGACAAAAATGTAAAGCACAAAACTATAAAAATCCTAAAAGATAACATAGGAGAAAATCTAAATGACCCTTAGGTTGGTGATGACACTTTAGCACCCCAAAGGTATGAAATAAATAATTGATAAGTGGACTCCATAAAATTAAAAACTTCTGCTTTGTGAAAGATACTCTCAAGAGAGTAAGAAGACAAGTCACAGGCTGAGAGAAAATATTTTCAATGGACATATCTGATAAAGAAATGTTATCCAAAATATACAAGGAACTCTATAGCTCAAAAATAAGGAAATGAACAACTCAATTAAAAAATAGACCAAAAATCTTAACAGATACCTCACCAAAGAAGATATACAGATGGCAAATAAGTACATAAAAAGATGCTCCATATTATATGTCAATAGGAACAACAATGAGATAACATTGCAAATGGAATACCACTATAAGAATGGCCAATACCCAGAACACTGACAAGAGCAAATGCTGGTGAGAATTTGGAGCTAAAGGAACTCACATTCACTAGTGGCGTAAAATGAAATGGTACAGGCACTTTGGAAGACAATTTGTCAGTTTCTTACAAACTCTTACCACTTGATCCAGGAATTATACTTCTGGACATTTACCCCAAAGAGTTAAAAACTCATGCCCACAGAGAAACCTATAAACATGGATGTTTACAGTAGCTTTACTTATAATTGCCAAACCCTGGAAGCAACCAAGATGTGCCCTTCATTAGGTGAATGGGTTAATAAACTGTGGTACATCCAAATAGTGGAATATTACCCCTTGTTAAGAAGAAATAAGCTACTGAGCCATGAAAAGACATGGAGGAAACTTAAATGTGTATTACTGAGTGAAAGAAGCCGATATGAAAAGGGTATATACTGTATAATTTCACCTATATGACATTCTAGAAAAAGCAAAACTATGCAGACAGGAAAAAAAAAAAAACACCGAAAAAACATCCTTGACTGCCAGGGGTTGGGGGGGGAAAGAAAAGGAAGAATAGACGGAGCACAGACAATTTTTAAGGACAGTGAAACTTGTTGTGTGACACTGGTGTATATATGTCATTATAAATTTGTCCAAACCCATAGAATGTACAACACCAAGAGTGAACCCTAATGTAAACTATGGACTCTGGGTGATAATGATTTGTGACTATACTGTCATCAGTAGAAACATATGTACCAGTGTGGCGGGGATGCTAATAACAGGGGAGACTATGCAAGTGTGACGACAAGCGTGGATGGGAAATCCTCGTACTTTCTGCTCAGTTTTGCTGTGAACCTAAAACTTTGCTGAAAAGTAAAGCCTATTAAAAAACACAAATTAAAAAAAGTCTAATATTAATATAATCCCAGCATGCTTTTTGTGATAAGAATTGACAAACTGATTCTCAAATTATATATAAATTAAAAAGCCCTAGAATAGCCAAAATTACTTTGAATAGTACAAACTAAAACTACTTGATTTAATTTACTCTAATCTTAACCAAAACAGTGTTATTTGCATAAAGATACACAATTTGTATAATGGAACTGAATAGGGGGTACTTATTTACTAAATAGCTCTAATCATATATGGACAACTAATTTTCAAGGAAGATACAAATGTAATCCAGTGATCAAAAAAAAGTCTTTTCAACAAATATGGTTTGAATAATTGGACATTTGTATGTTTAAAAATGAACTTAGACCATACCTTGAACCATATACAATAATTAACTCAGGATGGATCATGGACCTGAATGTAATACTTAAAATTATACATCTTGTAGGAAAAAAAATTGTAGAAAATATTTGTGACATTGGCTTAGGCAAAGAATATTTTAAATATAACTTAAAAAGCAGGATTCATATAAGAATGCACTGATAAATTATTTTTAATAAAACCATTAACTATCTAGATGCTGTTAAGAGAAGGAATGGAGAAATCACAGACTATAAGAAAGTTAAATAATTTTGTTTATTTTCAGCTTCCAAGCACATTATCATCATCATCATCTAAAACCTGTTATTTATTTTCTTATTTACTACCACATACCTAGTACTGTGCTAAGTGTTTTCATGAATTATTTCATTAAGTCCTCTCATCAATCTCATAAGGAAAATATAATTTTTCTTATTGCACACATGAATAAAGAGAAAATTTACAGAATTAGGTACATTGCTTTGGGTCAAAGAGCTGAAGTATCTGAATGTAAATGTGTACCTAATTTTACTTTACCTAATGCCTGATACAATAAAGCCCCCAAATTAATGGCTGATGTAGTAATAATTATTGAATAAGTGAACTGAACACTAGTTAGGGAAAAGACTGGCATCAACCACTCAACAAGTCAGCAGAAACAGTTTATTCGGGGATTGAGCTCATAACACCCTGAGAATAATATTTCATTCATTTCAGTACTAAGTATTCAGCTTATTTCTTATTTGCTGCTTCCTTTCTCTCACTCCCAAACTTCCAGTTACATCTTTTCTTCCTTTCTCTGCTTTTCTTTCCAGAAAATTGTGTTGATTTGACATGGAAGAGGAATTTTAACTCCCCAACCATCATAGTACTTATCAGGTTCTCATTAGATCTTACACATGCATGTGTAAAAATACTGAAAAATGGAAGGCACTAATTTTCATGGGTTTTGTCCTCCTTTCCATACTTCGGACTAAATGTTCATTCAAATCTATGTACTTTCCCAGAAAACACAAACTTCCCCAGAGTTTTTGAAGATGTGATTAAGATGAATACAATTACAATTTCCAGTGACTATTATTATGGATAAAATTATTTAAAAATGTGTCTATGCCTAGATGGTTTGTATTTGCATCTCATTCTCTTCAGCAGTTCCCACCTTTTTGAATGTATTATCACAATGTGAATTTCACTTTCCTATTGGAATCATATCTGATGAAATAAGAAATAATGTCTTCTAATTGTGCCAAAAGACCTTCCTGAATTATCCAATCTTCCAAATAGCATCTACTTTGATTTTCTGCTTAGGGTCTAAGTAGTTTTCAATCACATCTATGGTAGTGTAAATTACATTACTTTTATATATTCTGTAAAATAGTGTCTGACTTTCTTAAATAGAACTCTTTTTTCTTTCTTTGTTTAGCACTCTTTTTTTCTTTCTTTGTTTAGCAGAATCTATGTAATTAAAATATATTTTTCTCACCTTCATTTAATCTTTCTGAAGGTGTTTTTATCTGACTATAAAACAATGCTTTTAACTTTCTTATAGATTAAAATATTCTAACAGAAACTTTCACATTTGCTAAGTAGGTTTTGGCTTGCCAGCTTTGTTTTCCCTGCACTGATCACTAGACTAATTGACTAAATAAGAAAAAGTAAATTATCGGTTCATTTTTTGGAATGTGGGGGGAGGAAGACTTGCATATTCATCTAATTTTCCGATATTCCTCTTCCCAAATTTAGCCTTGTTAGACATCTTCCAAGTCAGTGTGTAATGTAGAAAATAACAGAGTGATTACTGAAAACACTTCAAAAGAGAGAAATCTTACACCCCCTTAAGGGACTACTTACTCCCTAGAACATAAAAGTGACTAATTTGTTTGTTACATACAAGAATCAATCTAACTGAAATGAAAATAAATAAAATCAAACCTCAGTAGATATAAAGGCATATGAACAATTTAAAATGAAGATTTTAACATAACATATTTATATATAAACAAAACGAAACCTGCTCATTCTCTTTAGTAATCAAATTATACCATTAGATAGATTAATGTCCCACCTGTTAAGTTAACTGACATCGATATTAATAATTAACGATGGTAAGAATGTGTTACTATTGGGAGCATACAGCTTTTCATTTATTTAAGACATTTATTGAACACGTATTATGTGCAATAAACCTTGATGACACAGTGAAGAAGAAGAAGGTTACTACTTTCATGGGAAATGTGGTTTATAGGGGAAAAATTTTAAACAAATAATTAAAGAAAAATAGTCAACACAGTTCTCGTCATCTTAAAATATACCTTTTACCTATTTTATTCAAATAAAGTTTATAATTTAAAAATTTATTTCTGAAATTGTATTGCCTTTCAATCACAATGGGATATGTAAATAACTCATAAATCATTTCCTCCCTTCCTCAAATGTTAGTTGTATCAATTGATTAATTGATTAATCACATAATTAAGGTAATTGAGGTAGCTTGATCTCTCCAAAATACTTCAGGAATAATCAAATTTATGTACAGAAAAACGTTTATTGTCTAAATAATTAAAATACTCTAATGTTCTTGTTTGTTGTCATTTATTTTTTTTATTTTTTATTTTTTCCTTTTATTTCATCATATAATGGGGGTACAAA
>VBSM01000529.1:80757527-80768688 GCA_008086735.1 Cheirogaleus medius
CATTTATTGAAGAGAGATTCTTTTCCCCATTGTATATTTTTGTTTGGTTTATCACAGATTAAGTTACCGTATACTGATGGTTTCATCTCTGGTATCTCATTTAGATTCTAAGATAATTCAAATAAATAATGAGGCATAGAAAGTATGCAGAAAGATCACAATTTGTCAGTGTGGTAGGGTAATTCATGATGTTTTTCCTGATCTCTTTCACTGTTTTTATAATGTTCTCTGAAACACACATTTTTAAACTAGGCAGCTCCATAGACTCCTAATTTTTTACTTCTAGGACCTACCAAATCTATTGGTTATTAGCCTACTGTGAGAGTCTATATGCTATTGTAAGAGCCCTTACTCTGGGGTCAAGTAACTTTGCACTGAAATCTCAGCTTTCACATTTGTTTCGTGACTTTAAGTAAAATAATTTTCTAAGCTCGGTTGTTTTTTCATTGGTGTCATAGCAATAATAGTAATGCAAACTACATTAGGCAGGGTTTTTGTTTTGTTTATTGCTATATAATCAGTGATTTGAACAGTGCATGGTAGATAGCAGCTACTCAGTTAAATATTGTAAATTAATCAACCAATGAATGAGCAATATTATATAATTTATAATATTCATGTGAAGATTAAATTGCAATGGTACTAAATCATTAGCAGTTAGTCTGATCCAACATTTCATTTTCTTTATGATCTCTGGATTCAGAGGGTACGTTTTGTGTTCCTGGGTATTTCAGTATGCACTGGTAAAAGGTATATAAATACCTTAAATAAATGTGTTTAAGTAATTGTGTAAAAACACCCATTTTGAATTCTTATGAAAAATACAGAATGATAAGACATAACTCTAACCAGAGTAATTCACTGACATGTTATACCAGATTGAGAGTTTAAGAAGAATGCAATGAAGTTTCTTACAGTGATTTTAAAGCACAAGAATGAAAATTTATAATTGGTATTATCTGGGAAAATCAGTTACACTTAAGATGATCAGGCAGAAAATCAGCAGCAACAGGTGAACATAGTATGAATGAAATAATTCAAATTAATGTCTTTTTAATTTTGTTATTTTTTATACAGTGGTACATGTCGGACATATTTAGGACAACAAAGGATTTCAGACATAAAGTGGTTCATCATCTTAATACATGTCTTTCCTACTCTTAAAAAATTACTATTTTAAAATTTTTCAAGCATTTAAAAATAAATTATATAGAAATAATGATTGTGGCATAATTTAAAATGGAAAAATCTATATGCTGCAAGCATTTTTAGATCCACATTTACTGTTTAAGTCTAAATTTAAACATAATGAATACTTATTCTTATATACAATTCATTACATGGCTTTTTAATTATCAATCTAAATATATTAGGTTATAAATTATAACCTAATATAACATAAATATATTGTGACATTAAAAATGAAAATACTGATGAGATAGCTGGATGATAATAGAAACTATTCTAATATAGAAATCTCACAATAAAAGTACCAGATACTAACATAATTGTTTTAATACTACTGTTGATATTTTTTAATAATTGTTAGCTAGTTGTTCTGGAAAAACAATCTATGAGCTCTTATCTAAACTCATTCTTTTAAACTTATAATTTACATAAATTCCTTTCCATTCTCTAATCCATGAGGGAAAGTTGCCATTTGTTTTCATATAAAGTAAGTGAGGATGTACACATTTTTGAAGAAGCTGTCATCAATATTTTTAAAATAAAGTTCTAATAAAATATGTATACAAGAAGCCTATGATAATTAAATAAATAAAATAATTTTTCCAAAGCCACTGTCTTTCATTCTCATACCTCTTTTGAGTCAGTCTAAATTGATAGTCTTTTTGAAAGTCATATTAATGGTATCAAGTAAAATGTTATATATGAATACATTTTGATGCTACAACACTTTATATATGAATTTGTTCTATAGGTATATTTAAATGAACCAAGATATATACATTTACATAAAGTATAATTTGTACATGTATATATGTGTATGTCTTTACTATAGCTGTGAAAACTTAGAAAACATTAATGTGAATCATAAGAGGACTAGTAAAACAAATTATAGAATGCCCACACACTTTGGAAAAATAATTAGCCACTAAATCATAAGAAATAAATAAGTACTCTAAAATACAAAGAATTATAACATAAAGATAAATGGAATATATATATACACATATATATAAATATACATACCATATGTGTGTATGTACATGGAAATATATGCACATACACAAAATAAGTGTGTTCTATTTCTTTGTAAAATTAATTTACATGTAAAATCTACACTACATATGCATAGGTAATAAACATATAGATAGGATAGTGTCTGCTTCAACCAAGGGTTTTTTGGGTGAGTTTGTGAGTGAGTTTTGATGTAAATTTATAAGCATTCATTGAAAATTGTAAAGTTAGGAAGTGACTTCTTCATCTAATGCAAAGACCGAAATGCAAGACTTTAAAAAACATGAAAAATCTAAGAAACATAAAATTGCCCAAGGAACACAATAATAACATTTCAGTAATCAATCCCAAAGAAGTAGAATTTTGTGAATTCCTGACAAAATTCAAATTAATTGTTTTAAGGAAGCTCAGTGAGCTACAGGAGAACACAGATATACAAATCAGTGAAATCTGAAAAGCAACACATGAACAAAATAAAAATATCCAAAAGAGATAGAAATAATGAGAAAAGACCATACAGCAATTCTGGAGCTAAAGAAAACAATAAATAAATTTAAAAATTCAATAGATAATGCCAACAGCAACATTGATCAAGTAGAAGAAATAATCTGTGAACTCAAAGACAGGCCATTAGAAAATATATAGTCAGAGAAAAAAAAGAAGAAAGGAAAATAAGAAAATGAAGAAAGCCTTTGACATTTATGAGACACCATCAAGAGAGTTAACATTCACATTATAGAAGTCAGCAAGGAGAAAAGAGAAAAAAAAGGCAAAGAGCCTTATTTTTTAAAAAATCATGGCTGAAACCTTCTGAAATATGGGGAGAAATCTATAAATATACTGTAAAGCTCTAGAGATCAAAACAGAATGGTACTGGAAAAGAAACAGATGCAGAGACCAATGGAACATAATAGAAAGTTCAGAAATATGTATGTATGTATGCACAGTTGATGAATCTTTGACAAAAGCATCAGGAATACACATGCGAGAAAGGATAGTCTCTCTAATAAAGTGTTGTTAAACATGGATATCCCCATGGGAAAAAAATTAGGTCCATATCTTATACCATATACAAAAAATCCACTGAATGGGCAAGTGCATAGCGGAGAACATAAGTTCCTTGCTCCATATTTTTAAATGTGAGAAATCTTTAGGATATCTATATTTTATTAATCTATCAATCATATTTGGGGTGAGAATCAAGGAATCAGTTTTAAATCGAATAACTCTATTTTTCAAAATTCATATTTATCTTCATACTCTGTGATCTTCCATGAACTAGGTGAATGAAATATTTTATTTAAGTCAGTGTTTCTCTCCCAAACTTGGCATTCATAATTTAGAGGGTTTCTTAAACCACAGATTTCTGAATCTCTCCCATCATGTCTATGATTAAGCCTGTCTGGGTTGGAGCCTAGGAACTTGAATGTTTAACAAGTTCTCAGGTGATGCTACAACTGTGAATTCAGAGGCCATACTTGGACCAATCACCCAGGTAAGTAAAAGAGAAGAGAGAATTCCAGGTTTCATGAAAGTTAAAATCTAGAGTTGTGTTAGTTTTCTATTGTTATAACAAATTACCACAAATTTTTTGGTTTAAAACAAGAAAAACTTATTATTTTATAATTTTCTGCAGGTCAGAAATCTAAAATGGGTTGGCAGGTCTGTGTTTCTTCTGGAGACTCTAGAGGAGACTGGGTTTCCTTACTTTTTCCAGTTTGTAGAAGGCATGGTGGCTGCCTGCACTTGTGGGTTCATGACCCCATCTTCAAAGCACAATATATGCAAACCTCTTCCTCTCTCTTTCTCTTCACTTCCTCACTTCTGTCTCTCTGCTTCTGTCATCACATCTCCTTCTCTGACACTGACCATCCTACCTTTCTTTAAGAAGGATCCATGTGATTACATTGTGGCCACCCACATAATCCAAGATAATCTTTCAAAATACTTAACTTTTGCTAAGTACTGTATCATATTCAGAGATTCTTGAGATTGGGACATGAACATGGACATGCCACAGTTCTGAACCATAGAAAACCATACTTGCAGGTTTGGAGGTAAAATGGAGGCAAAACCAAAAATATTTGCCATGTAGTTTTGACTCTTAGTGAAGCAATCAACTGTACAACCTTGGCTAAGTCAATAGACATCTTTGAACCCTTATCTCATTATAATGGAGTGATTGATCTAGTTATTTCTGAAATACCTAATAGTTCTTAATGTTATGATTCTATAACTAGAGGCTACCCCTGATTTTTTCTTTTTATGACAATCATGGGTAAAAATTGGTGCTGATTTTTAAAATAAAGATAGCCCCAAATTCAGGATTTTTTTCTTTAAATCAGTACACAGACATATTTTCTTTCATGGATAATTTTTGGCTATACAATTGTATTATGTCAATCTAAAAAAGTATTGCTTTACTTGTAGTAGAAGCCCATGGGAACAAATGGATTTTGCATGACATCTAACATAAAATCAGGTATATAGAGATCTCAAGCATCAAAAAATATTTCAAATTAAGAGTGATAAATTGCATTCTTTATACAGAATCTTCAGAGTCCTGTGTCAGAAAAGAGGGAAGTGGCTTATCTAATTTTTACACAGAGACAAACGGTATATGAAGAGGGCTTAACAGGGCAGTAGAGAGAACTGGTGAGGTAAATTTGTCAGGGTTGAATAAGGAAACTTTACCACTTTGCAAATTTTTCCCTAGATGGTGGATTTCTAATTGAAATACAAACCGGAAAAGAATTCTATAAAAGAATCTAAATCAACATTGCTAATAACATTCACAAGCAGAGACATGGTGACATTTTTCATTTAGTGAAATTTGTTTCACTAGATTTTATAGGAGTAAATCTACCAAATGACATCCAACACTGTTAGTTTAATCATTGCAATTTGTTAATGCAGAATATATGGTTGTATTGTTTCTTCTTGAATATGTGTCAATGTGAGCTTTGCTATAGCAACAAAATGGTGTTTTCAGTATATTTTAAGATTTATCAAGCACCACTAGAGGGCAGGGTTTGATCCCATAATTATGAGATTAACAAAATAATGGCATCATACTTATATTTTTGTTAACTTTTTTTGAAAGGTAATTTCTATATGATAGTATTTTCAGATTAATTTTATTCTAATGATTTCTTTTTTTAAATGTCAAGTTATTTCCTACTTCACAAATTATATTACACATTAAAAAATCATTTATAGTTCATGGACAAATGCTTTTGGATTTAAACTATTCCTGGTTTATTTAATTATATGTTAAAACATATTTTTTTTTTAGCCAGGAAGGACAACATAGAATACACCACTGGAATTATAACATATTATACTATTAAATTATTATTTTAGATTCTATAAGTCATTAAACATTTATTTATTACTAGCAGTTTTGTTAGACCCTGAGGATAGACATAGTAAGATATTCTATTTTAGATGACATTTTCTTTTAGAAACTATCTTCACTCCCCATTTACAGAACCGAATTAGGGAAACTTCTATGTGCTTCTGCACTTATTACCATCTCAGAATGTAAAACATTATGTTTAGAATTATCTTCATTCTCTATCTTCTCACTAAACTTGTGAGCTCCTTAGGCACTGATCCAAGATTGTGTCAACACTGTATCACAGCATGCAAAATAAGGCTTGCCATAGAGTAGTTACTCAATATAAATTTGTGGCCATATTATAATAATGATAGAAAAAAATCAATGAAAAATTAATTATTTACTATGTTATTATAATATCTGTGTTGTGTATTATTTTATTTTATTAAATTTCACATCAATGTAGTATTGATTTTAAGATGATATATGGAGAAAAGTGAACTAGCAACAACTTGATTCTCAATTAAGTTCAATTCAGCAAGCATTTCTTGAGAGCCTGACATGTTTCTTGTATTATGCTCACTACTGGACATAACAAGATGAATAAAATAGTCTGAGCTTAAAGGACTAGTAAAAATAAAAGCACATAAAACTGATCATTGCAATCATTATACTTAAATATCTTGGCCAATTTATAATTGGTCTTCAGGCTGAGGAAAAAAATGTCAAATTGTGGCAAGGGTGTGGAGAAAAAGGAACACTTGTACACTGCCAGTGGACATGTAAATTAGTACAACCATTAGGAAAAACAATATGAAGTCTCCTCAAAAATTAAAAATAAAACTGTTATATAATCCAACAATCCCTTACTGAGTATATATCCAAAAGAAATTATATTAGTTTATATTTTAAAGTACAAAGTCTTCAAAAACTAATTCTTTTCTTCAAAATATTTATGTCTGATTTTATCTAATTTATAAAAATTCTGGACGATTAAGATAAAGATACATTTGAAGTAGTAGTCCATAATGATTACACTAAACAGGAAAAGAAGTAAAAATCATTTGGACTAAGCAGGTCAGGAAATAAATAAATTAGTGGCTTAACCACTTGGGTACCAGCATTGACTATAGTCAACAGCCATAGATGAACACGCACAGCGACTTTAGCCGACAGCCATGATATGACTTTTCTAATTTTTCATTTATCAAAATAAAATTGTGAACATTTAAAAATAACATAATGAAAACATACATGTATATGTTACCTATTCTGATTTACATTACAAGTAAAGCTGCCTGTAAAATAAAACAAGCTTTCGGTGCTTTAAAACTTTCCTCATCACACAAGAGCAAAACGGATTCATCGTCAATGCACAGCACAAACTATCCTGCGGACTATGAGTTCCGGCTGTGGGCAAGGTTTCGTGGCTGGTGAGCGCGGTACCTAAGTGGTTATTAAAGGAACAGGTGAGGTATACTGGGAATAACATAACAAGGAGCTGGAAGGGGAAAATATTATAATAGAGATAGAGAGCTAGAAAGAGTCAGAATGACCTTGTGATGTCATTGTTACAGCTATCTGATTAAACAAAGGGAAAAATATCTTTCTCATTGAGGCCAAGACATTCCATGGAGTGAGAAATACTTGCTGAGGGTGACTTAAATCTCCCTGAGGACTTCACTTTATCCAGACTTCCCATCTTGCTACATTCTTTACTAGCAACAAGAGTTAAAATTATCCCTTCACGGAATTGCTTTTTTAAAGTGTAAAAAAAAAAAAAGTATATTTTATAGATAAATATATGTATTATATATATATAAATTATATAATTAACCTGTAATTAGTAATATATAATTAATTATAAATATGGGACAAAACTTGATGGGACATTCAGTTTCATTACTTTTTATCCATTATCCTGTTGTGTACAAGCAACGTCTACTTTTCTAAATTAAGCAACCCTTCTTATTGTTTATGAACACAGAATGATTGCTCTTGTCCTTGAGTACATTTACTAACACAGGAGGGTAAGTATTTAGAGCAATACATAGGGATTTAGCCTGTGATTCCCATTACTGTAAAGAAATGTAAATATTTACAGTGCATTTATCCCACAGTGTTTGTCCTGGAACTTGATGTAATGAAACAACAACAACTATTTTTTAAAAAGTTATCTGCAGCCTTCACTGTATTTAAATTTGTGACTTAACACACTATAGAAGGCATTCTGGCTCCCTACTATCTTACCATGTAGTAAAATATAATCAGAGACAGATAAACTTAAAATTAGGGCTTCTCAAAATTTACAAATGGTTTAAAGATAGGTGAATATATAAAATAAAAGACAAAAGTGTCAAAATAGAGAAGTAGTTAATTATAATTCTCCACTTTATTTTATAAACATAGAAAGCCAGCATGGAAAATGTTCCTGATTTTTTTTAAACACAATATGTTATAAACTTTGCTGGTGTATAGATACAAGTAAATTAAGTTTAAATGATATGTTCTGAAGATATATCATGTTAGTAGAAGATAAGAGTAAGTTATTGTGACATAGCATCTCTTTTTAGGCTAAGAACTTACACACCATTTTTGCTTTCTCTTTGCTTTATTCACAGTACTGATTTGAAAGATTTAAAAGCTCCATTTTTTTTTCAGCATATTAAGGGAGTACAAATGTGAAGGTTACGTATATTACACTTGCCTCGCCTCAGCCCTCGAGTCAGAGCTTCAAGAGTGACCATCCCCCAGATGTTGCACATCTCACTCATTATGTTTGTATATACCCATCTCCTCCTCCCCACTCCCACCTGCCCAACATCCGATAATGTTATTCCTATATGTCCACTTAGGTGTTGATCCATTAATACCAATTTGCTGGTGAGTACATGTGGTGCTTGTTTTTCCATTCTTGAGATACTTCACTTAGTAGAACAGGTTCCAGCTGTATCCAGGAAAATACAAGATGTGCTATATCACCATTGTTTCTTAAAGCTGAATAGTACTCCATGGTACACATATACCACATTTTACTATTCCACTCCTGTATTGATGGGCACCTGGATTGTTTCCACAACTTTGCAATTGTGAATTGTGCTGCTATAAACATTTGAGTGTAGGTATCTTTATGTACAGTGTCATTTGATCTTTTGTTTAGATACCCAGTAGTGGAATTGCTGGATCAAATGGTAGATCTACTTGTATCACTTTAAGGTATCTCCATATTGCTTTCCACAGATGTTGAACTACTTTGCAGTCCCACCAGCAGTGTAGGAGTGTTCCTATCTCTCCGCATCCATGCCAACATTTATCGTTTGGGGACTTTTTGATAAAGGCCATTCTTACTGGAGATAAGTGATATCTCAATGCAGTTTTGGTTTCATTTCCCTGATGATTAGAGATGTTGAACATGTTTTCATATGTTTTTTGGCCATTATTCTGTCTTCTTTTGAAAAGTTTCTGTTCATGTCCTTTGCTAACTTTTTGATAGGGTTGTTTGATTTTTCCTTGCCGATTTTCCTGAGTTCAAAATAGATTCTAATTATCAGCCCTTTGTCGGATGTGTAGCTTGCGAAAATTTTCTCCCATTCTGTGGGTTGTTTGCTCTCTTGACAGTTTCTTTGGCTATGCAGTAGCTTTTTAATTTGATCAGGTCCCATTTATTTATTTTTATTGCTGCTGTGATTGCCTTTGGGGTCTTCTTCATAAATTCTTTGCCTAGGCCAATGTCTAGAAGAGTATTTCCAACATTTTCCTCTAGGTTTCTAATAGTTTCACACCTAAGGTTCAAGTCTGTTACCCAGTGTGAGTTGATTTTTGTGAGAGGTGACAGGTGTGGGTCCTGTTTCAGTCTTCTACATGTGGCTATCCAGTTTTCCCAGCACCATTTATTGAATAAGGATTCTTTTCCCCAGTGTATGTTTTTGTCTGCTTTGTCAAAGATTAGATGGCTATATGAGGATGGTTTTATATCTGGGTTCTCTGTTCTGTTCTACTGGTCAGTGTACCTGTTCTTGTGCCAATCCCAATCTGTTTTAATTACTATAGCCTTGTGGTATAGTTTGAAGTCTGGTAAATTGATATCTCCTATTTTGTTTGTATTGCCTAGGATTGATTTTGCTATTCGGGGTCTTCTCTGGTTCCATACAAAGTGTAAAATTATTTTTTCTATATCTGATAAAATGATGATGGCATTTTAATAGGGATTGCATTGACTCTGTAGGTCACTTTAGGTAGTATAGACATTTTAACAATGTTGATTCTGCCGACCCATGAGCATGGAATGTTCTTCCACCTGTTTATATTCTCTGCTATTTCTTTCTTCAGTGTTTCATAGTTCTCCCTGTAGGGGTATTTTACCTCATTAGTTAAATATATTCCTAGGTACTTTATTTTCTTTGTTGCTATTTTGAAGGGTATTGAGTCTTTGATTTGGCTCTCCCTTTTACTGTTGTTGGCATATATGAATGCCTCTGATTTGTGTGTATTGATTTTGTATCCTGAGACTTTACTAAATTCATTTATCAATTCAAGGAGTCCCTTCCTTGAATTTTTGGGGCTTTCTAGGTATAATATCATGTCATCAGCAAAGAGTGAGAGTTAATCTCTTCTGCTCCCATTTGGATGCCTTTAATTCCACTCTCTTGTCTGATTGCTGTAGCAAGGACTTCCAGCACTATATTTAATAGAAGTGGAGATAGTGGGCAACCTTGTCTTGTTCCAGCTAAAAGTTCCATTTTTTTTAATATAGGAAAATGACAGGTCATCAGAGACTAGCTCAGACATTGACATTACTCTCTTTGCTATGACTTTGCTGCTCTTGAAAATATTTCTGATTCTTCAACTCAATTGTGTGGATATTAGTTCCTTTAGGTAAAATAATACTCCCATAGTATTAGTAGAAGAGTTGCTTGAAGGATTATGTTTGGTAGGGAGTTTTCCACTTTGTTTGGTCTCGTTCAAGTACCAAAATAGGAATCCTATCCTGCCATATGCCTCCCCAGCCAACTGGAAGAGGAGCCTCTTCTATGCATATACTCATGTGCTCACTACTGACATATTGACTATTTAAGTTAAAGTCACTTGATAAACAGAACGTTAAAAATATCACTTTGACCTCTGTGCCCTTTCTTAAAAGAAGATGATAAAATTCCCTTGTGAAAAATCATATCCCTTTATCAGAAAGATCCAAAATTCTCATCCTCCAGGGTAAATCAAAACTGAGAACATTCTACAAAGACTTTGTTAAAGTAGCTGCTATATGATAAGCTGCCCACATAATTTAGTTGCTTCTTCACAACTAACCTTTATTTTTCCAACTTCTTTTGGTCTTCATTTCCTTGTGAGGGCTCCCATGACAAGTAAAATTTGTATATGCTTTTCTATTGTTAGTTTATGTTATGTGAATTTAATTCTCAGATCTAGCTAGGACCCTGAGAGGATGGAGGTGGAATTTTTTGCCCTTACATTTTCATTACACTTTATTATAATTGTAATTATTTATAGAGCTACCCTCCCCAATAGACAGTAAATTTCTTGATGCAGGGAATATGCCTTCAATCTATGTGTCTGTCGCGCGCCCCTCGCCAGCAAGGACCACGCAACACTTGGAGTTCTTCT
>VBSM01000529.1:80776729-80804898 GCA_008086735.1 Cheirogaleus medius
AGGTTGAACTAGTTTGCAGTCCCACCAGCAGTGTAGGAGTGTTCCTATCGCTCCACATTCACCCCAACATCTATTGTTTTGGGACGTTTTGATGAAGGCCATTCTTACTGGAAATAAGTGATATCTCATTGTAGTTTTGATTTGCATTTCCCAGATGATTAGAGATGTTGAGCATTTTTTCATATGTTTGTTAGCCATTATTCTGTCTTCTTTAGAAAAGTTTCTGTTCATGTCCTTTGCCCACTTTTTGATAGAGTTGTTTGATTTTTTCTTGCTAATTTTTGTGAGTTCTAAGTAGATTCTAGTTATCAGCCCCTTATCAGATGTGTAGGATGCAAAGATTTTCTCCCATTCTGTAGGTTGTCTGTTTATTTTCATGACTATTTCTTTGGCTGTGCAGAAGCTTTTTAGTCTGATCATGTCCCATTTATTTATTCTTGATGCCTGCTTTCATTTTCATCTTCCATTGTTTCTGTTTGTAAAGCATATACTGGTACTCTGGGTAAGCAAGCAGTGGTGACATAGTCAACTAAAATTTTCACCTGTAAATATCTGTATTCAAGCACCTAGAAAGGGTAAGAGTGCATGACAAGTGGTTGCTACCATGAAGCAGTATTGTGAAAATAAGCAGCAGAACTGAGTTAGCTGATTGCTTATAAAATGCAGTGGAGAATTTATAGAAAGAAAATGATGAGCACAGGGCAATAAATCTCCAATTTAAGTTTAAGATATTAGAAAGTCTCTATTAATGTCCTTAAAGAACTCTAGTTTCTTGTAGCTAAATCACTGAGATTTCTGAAACCTAAGACCAAAATCTATCAATGCAGATGGCTGAATTACAATGCAAATTGTAATTCCCTGTTCATAGGATCCCTTATGTTAGATATAGGGCATTGATTGGCAAGGACTTATTTTCTGAAAATTGGGGTAAAAACATATAGATAAATTTTCATAAAGCAAGGATCTTAAATGCTTATGTTCTGTTTTTCCATATTTGACAATAAAAGTAACCCTTTTACTGGCCCTGGGAAGTTCTCCCTTGTTTGAAGAACTTGTAGTGCCTGTTTGTTAGAGCCTGTTGTTGTTCATCATGAGGATCATATCCTCTAGACCTATAACTAGACTTAAGTCCCAATTGGTCCCAGAGGATGGATTATAAAATATGAAGAATTGGTACTGCAATACACCCCAAAATAATTGCATTATTTTCTCAATTTATATAGACAGAAACCTGGAGAATAATAGGTAAAAATGTGTCCTAAACATGTTGGCTTCAGTTGGAAAGATCATAATGTTTTGTAGGGTTGATTTTATTAATGTGAGATTTTCAACCAAATCTGTTATCTGAAGTAGCAAGGAGAGGTTCTAAAGTTCGCTGTTGATTGGCATATGGACCCACATTTCCAATTTCTCAATATACTAGAGAAAATTGAAATGCTAGAACTTTCTGGATATACTGTAGAGGAAGATTCCCAAAGGTTTAGGGAGATTTGAATGTTAGACTGGATTTGTCATCTAAAAGTTGCCTGCTCTTCCATCAAAGGCATTCTACAAAATATACATCTGCACCAGAATGTTTATAGCAGCACAATTCATAATTGCAAAGATGTGGAAACAATCCGAGTGCCCATCAATACATGAATGGATTAATAAAATGTGATATATGTATACCAAGGAGTTCTACTCAGCCACAAAAAACAATGGTGATCTAGCAACTCTTTGTATTAGCCTGGATAGAGCTGGAGCCCATTCTACTAAGTGAAGTATCACAAGAATGGAAAAACAAGCACCACATGTACTGGCCATCATATTGGTATTAAGTGATCAACATGTATGTGCACATAGAGTAGTAACATTCATCGGGTGTGGGGCAGGTGGGAGGGGTGAAGAGAAGATTGGTATATTCACACCTAATGGATGTGGTGCATAGTCTGGGGGATGACATGCTTTAAGCTTTGACTCATGTTGGACAAAGGCAATATATGTAACCTAAACATTTGTACCCCTGTAATATGCTGAAATTAAAAAAAATAGTAAAAATAAATAAATAAATATTCCCTTAAAGAGTCCAGAAGATCCTCCTTCACAAATGTCATATGAACATTTATTGAGAGGAAGTTTGTAGATCTGTGTTATAGCTCTTTATTCTTCAAGAAATCTACATTGTTCATGGATTGGTACAATCAATATAGTTAAAATGTCAGTATTACCTAAAGTCATCTATAGAATTAAGGCAATCCCCATCAAAGTACCACCATCATTCTTCACAGATCTAGAAAAAAGAATTCTTCGCTTTGTATGGAACCAGAAAAAACCACGTGTAGCCAAAGCAATCTTAAGTAAAAAGAACAAACTAGGAGGAATTAGTCTTCCTGACTTCAAGCTGTACTATAAAGCAATAATAATTAAATCAGCCTGGGACTGGCACAAGAACAGAAGTATTGATATTTGGAATAGGTCTGAGATTCCAGAGATGAAACCATCTGCATATGGTAACCTAATCTTTGATGAAGCAGACAAAAATATACACTGGGGAAAAGAAACTATCTTCAATAAATGATGCTGGGAAAACTGGGTATCTACATGCAGAAGAATGAATCAGGACCCCTACCTCTACCTCTCACAAAAATCGACTCAAGATGGATAACAGACTTAAACCTAAGGCATGAAACCCTAAGAATTCTAGAAGAAGATGTTGGGAAAACCCTTTCTGACATTGGCCTAGGCAAAGAATTCTTCAAGAACACCCCCAAAGCAATCACCGCACCAACAAAAATAAACAAATGGGATCTGATCAAATTAAAAAGCTTCTGCTCAGCCAAAGAAACTATCATTAGAGCAAGTAGACAACCTACAGAATGGGAAAAAATATTTGCTCTCTACACTTTCAATAAAGGTCTGATAACAAGAATTTATCTATAACTCCAAAGAATTAACAAGAAAGTCAAACGACCCCATCAAGAAATGGGCAATGGAAATGAACAGAAACTTTTCCAAAGAAGACAGAATATTGGCCTGCAAACATATAAAAACAATTCTCAACATTTCTAATCATTAGAGAAATGCAAATCAAAACCACAATGAGATATCACCTAACCCCAGTGAGATTGGCCTGTATCAAGAAATCCCAAAACAACAAATGCTGGTGAGGATGTGGAGAGACAGTAACACTCTTACACTGCTGGTGGGACTGCAAATTAGTGCAACCTTTGTGGAAAATAATTTGGAGATACCTCAAAGAGCTAAAAATAGAAACACCATTTGACCCAGCAATAACATTTTTAGGCATCTACTCAAAAGATCATAAGACTTCTATTATAAAGACATTTGCACCTGAATGTTTATGGCAGCACAATTCACTATTGCAAGGACATGGAAACAACTCAAGTGCCTGTGAATTCATGAGTGGATTATTAAAATTTGGTATATGTTTACAATGGAATATTACTCAATTCTAAGAAATGACAGTGAACTAGCACTGCTTATATTATCCTGGATTGAGCTTTAGCCCATTATCTGAAGTGAGGTGACACAAGATCAGAAAAATGGGCTCGACATGTACTCACGTGAAATCGGTAGTGACTGATTATCAATATGGTGCTCAAAGGGTGGTGGTGTTCGACAGAGATTTGGGGGGTGGGGGGATATACCCACATCTGAGGGATGTGGCGAATGGTGTGGAGGGGAAGGGCATACCTCTAACCCTTGCTAGGTAAAGGCAAAGTTATAAAATCTAACCAAAATGTTATAAAATCTAACCAAAATGTTAAAAAAAAATTATCGGGTGTCTGGCATGTGGGAGAGGGGACGAGGGGGGAGGAAGGGATGGGTATATATATATATATATAATAAGTGCAATGTGCATTGTCAGGGGGATGGACACACTTGAAGCTCTGACTCAAGGGGGACGGAAGGCAAGAGCAATGTATGTAACCTTAACATTTGTACCCCCATATTATACTGAAAAGTAAAAAAAAGAAAAGAAAAAAAGAGTACTGTTGTAGTTATCTGTAGGCTAAAAATGAGAAATGCCCCTTTATGCGATAGGTATGATGAAATCTCAAGCCTGTAGCTAAACAGAGGCTTTAAATTATCAAAAATAGTTGCTGTTAGTGGGAGCAGAGCCAAAGCAGTAATGTGAATGTCGTATATACAGAGATATTTGGTATTGACTAGTGGGTCATGCTGCCCCTACAGGAACAGTCTGTTAAAGATATCCTTGATTCGTGTAAGTTGAAAAGCTTAAAGTTTCCTGAGTAGAACTGATTTGAATCATCATAATAGAGAGTTTTAACTCCTCAACAAATTACCTGCTTATGCCATTTTGTTGGCCCAGAGGCCTTTAATGAATGAAAGGTTTGTACCCTAGAGGAAGAACCATGATACTCACCCAAAATATTATTATGAAATATCCTATTTATTTAAGTACTAAGTTCCACAGTTGATATCTCTGACATTTTGCTTTGACACTTTGTGTTTTATTTTTATTGTGAACATACATCCTCAGTCTTCCAAACACATGGTTTGGCTTGTGATTATCTTTCAAATTTTGTTTTACAACAATTTTTGTGAAATCATGGATAAGTGAAAAATTTGTGTAATTTTCGAAAATGAGTTCTGTTGTGGAACCAGTGCAGCGCAGACAGCTTGAAATAGCAATAACGTGTTTGGGAAGGATGTGGTGAATGAACACACAGTACCTCATGGTTTAAGAAGTTCTGTCTGGTGATTTGAATCATGTAAATAAGCAACGTGGGTGACCTGAGACCAATGTCGATAATGATGAGCTGAAAGCTGTAGTAGAAGCAAATCCATCTTAACCTATGGATGAATTAGCAGCAAGGTTTGATGTTACTATTTCAACAATATTGGACCATTTGAAACACATTAGCAAGGTCAAGAAGTTGGATGAATTAAACAAGCGTCAGAAGAGAAACCGTCTCGAAGCTTGCCTTTTTTTGCTGTCAGGACATAAAGGTGAACCATTTTGACACCATATTGTTATGTGTGATGAAAAATGGATTATTTTTGATAATCACAAGTGTTCAGCATAATGGTTAGATAAAGATGAAGTACCGAAACCAGTCCAAAACCCAATATTCATCAGTAAAAGCCAATGTTGTCTGTTTGGTGGTCCAGTGCTGGTATTATCCACTACAGCTTCATGAAACCTCCTCAATTACAGCAAATGTCTACTGCTATTACTTACATGAAATGATGAGCATGCTTGTGATTAAGCAGCCAAGATAGGTCAATCGAGACAGCCCAATCCTCTTGTAAGACAATGCTTGACCACATGTTGCCCAAACAATGCTGCTCCAACTACAGCAGCTGGACTTGGAAACTCTCTGTCATCCACCATATTCAGCTGACCTAGCACCAACTGACTACCACTTCTTCCAGGCTTTGGACCACTTCTTGCAAGGAAAAATATTCAATTTTCAACAAGCTGTGGAAAATGCCTTTCACGATTTCATCATCACTTGCTCTTTTCTTCTTTGCTGCTGGCATAAACAAGCTATCGTTAACACATCAAAACTATGTCAATAGTGTAGGCACATACTTTGATTAATTGTACTGCTTCTTGTTTGAGATATAGTAAACTAAACTTTTTATTTTAAATCAGATATTTCATATTTAATGACCTAATATATCTTTCCTCCTAACCTTCTCCTTTGTGACCTGAAGTCATTTCCTAGAGTCTTTGTGTTTGATAGGGAAATTGTCAGACTTTAGGGTAATTATCAATGAAAGGTTCTGAACTGACATTAATTTCTGAAGATTAAAAATTTCACTGTGGTCCACCAGTCAAAATAGGAGCTTATGGCAGTAAATGATCAAGGGAGTTTGGGCTTAAGTCCATATCAAATGAGTCTATAGCACTGTTACATTGCCTTCTACCTCAGCCTATACTATGTCTTCTTGGGGAGTTTCCTATCATCAGTTGATTGAGGAAGAAAAAATTCAGTACAGATTTAGAGATGGCATTATGCAGTACACCAAAATAAATGTCTGCATCCCTGCAGCACAAGTACAGTGTGGCTCTGAAACATGGTATGATGGCAAATCCCTCCAATAGGCAAAACGTCAAGCAGTATGGTGGGTTGTTCATTTTGTCTTGAAGATCTCTTGGCCAGAGTTATGTTTCTATAGATATATTTTCAGGTAGTAACTAATTATTTGTCTGAACGTTCAAAGACCAAGTGAAAGATAATTGACAATTAGTGATAAGGATCACAGGGGAATATGTATGTACACACAGCTCTCTGAATGCTCACAGAGTATGAAAGTTTTGGGGGTCCCATATAAATGTTCACCAAACAGCAGTCTTTTATCAGAAGAAGGTTTCAAAAACTAGGCAAATAAAAAGATCCTATGTATGGATACCAAGCAACCTCTTAGTCTAACCAACCTAATCATTTCACTATGAGCTCACAAATAAACTGGTCATGCCATCCAGGATGGAGCTCAAGTATGGCTCAACACTATGGTCTTCCACTTGCTGAAGCTTATCTCACTATGACCATTGCTAAGTGGCCAACTTTCCCAAAGCAAAAACTAACACTGAGATCTCATTATACTGTATTCCCTAAATGAGAATAGTCAGGTGCCATGTGTCATATTGATTTCATTGGACTATTTCTATCATGGAAGGAGTAACACTTTTTTTTTTTTATTCCTCACTAAAATAGACATTTAGCTTTGAATTTGCTTTTCTTATCCATGATGATCTTGCAAAAATCTGTAGAATTACAGAGTGTCTCACTCATGGTAATCAAACATCATTTTATAGCAAATGAAGGACAGATATGTGCTCATGTTTGTAGAATTCATTTCTCTAACCATTTTACCTGTCATCTTGAAACAACATGCCTAACAGAACAGTGAAATGTCTTATTGAACAATGTGGTAATGTTGTCCAGGTGAAAGTATTATATAAGCTTTAAATCAGTGATTAATATATGGTGATGTTTTTACTTAGCCATGATTTACACGTTCAGAAATTATGAGGTGAACAATGAAGTGTCCTTACCCCTGTGATCCACTAGCAAATGTTTGTGGCCCATCCCTGCACTCTGCTGGCCTAGCTGTTCTAGTTTCTAAGGAAAAATGATTCCTCCAGAAGATAAACCAATTAATTTCATTAAATGTAAGATGGAGATTTCACATAGATGTTTTGTGCCCTAATGCCAGTGAATCATCAGGAAGTAAAGAAGGTTAGGGCTGTGGTACTTTATTCTGATTATCAAGAGGTATTGCATTGCTGCTGCCCAACGTGGGTGAGAAGGGACTTGGACGGAATGCAGGAGATCCCCTGGGATGACTCTTAGAACTCCTCTGTCTTCAGATTAAAGTCGCTAGAAAACTATAATACCACAATCTAATCAGACAGAACTGCTAATGACCCAGACCTTTTAGAAATGAAGGTTTAAGACACTCCACCCTAAAAACAAAACAAAACTAATCAAAACAAAAAACATAATCAGCCAACAGAATGCTGAATGGCTAATGGAAGAATTTTGCCTGTGACCAGTTGCAGAAACATTCACTGAAATAATTATAAATATTTCTTACTTATTTTGATATTATGTTTGCATTATATGAATCAGTGTTTTCTTCTCCTCTCCTATTACCTTACCATATAATATAGTATGTGTTAACAGTACTTTTTTCTTGTAATCTCAATGTTTGATTTAAAAGATGTCAAAGGATATGACTCATCTAAAAGAAGAATTTCTTTTGGAAAGCAACTACTTCTTCTGTGGGGTATGGTTAGAGTGTTTTTAGTTATCTTAGGAATAATTTAAGCATATTAGGCAGAAGTATGGTTTGTTCTTGTCTTGTTTGGAAATATTTCGGTTAAAGGAAAGTATGTGGTTGCAACTTTGTGAAAAAGTAGATGTTAATGAATTACTACTGTGTCAGTTTAGCTAAGGTAGAACTACATTTCCCCAAATTCCCTTCACTGTGTGATTCTCTGTTGTCATTGTTCTAAGATATTTTGAACGCTATTCAAAATCCATAAGAAAATCAACAGTTGTATATTTTTACACTCTAAAACCTGTGTAGGATACAATAACAGCTTTGGTATGTTGTCACTGATCCATAGCTTACCTTGTTAGTGTGAGCCTCCTGCCAAATTTCCTTCAAGTTCTCTGAGTCCTAGGCCGAGAGCAGGTGTAGCTCTATAGTGAAAGACAACAGTTTTCTTGACAGCTCACCCATTGCATCAAATCTTGCTTGAGGTGGAACAAGACAAATATTTCATCCTTTGGGCTCCCATTTGCCCTTAATATTTTCCATATCCAGATTTTCTTTTTGATTGCTATCTGGCTAAGCTACGGTGTCTTCAGTTTCTACACTAGATATAGAGGCAGTAGGCAGCAGAAACTGTTATACCAACTCACACAGTTACTCAAGGTCTGACCCTTATAATAAATTTCTTGTTCTATACACTTATCTTGGTTCTGTTTTTCTTTGTATCCCGACTGATTCAATTGTTATATGAAGGCAGTGAAAGTTGCACCCCTGTGCCTCAATAATTTGGGAGTTGTGAGATACTCATTCAACAGGCTGAAAATTTAATAGTGACCAGAGTAGTTTAAAAGTGACCACAGATCCATTTGTAAAATGATTGTTGCCTCTTAAGAAACAGTAAGAGGAAAAACAAAATCAGAGCTGATTATAATCTATTGAAAAATTAATAATGAAACAAAGAGGAAAAGTTAAAGGAGAAAAATCAAAGGTTAAACAGTAGACTCTCACTGGTTTTGTTCTAGTAGTGCCTCTAAATGTTTAGAGACACTGAAATTACCTTTACCTTTCCCAACTGATATTGACATGTCAGCTCTCATTTCAGGAGTAAGCGTGACAACTTTGTGATTCAACTGTGGATTTTTTGTATAATCCTTTCTTTATATCTCTATTTTTCTTTCTCCTTTGTTGGCTCTTTTACTGTAGACTTCTAATAATGCTGAAGAAGATTTCATTTTCTTTTTTTTCAGTTCTTATAAATTACTTGAAACTTTATTCCCTTGCACACAAAGTTTGTGCCATCATTTGAACTCAGTCTTCATGCATTAGCTGAAGAAATTTAAGCAAACACAAGACAAAAATAATCTGGGGATAATTCCATGGTTTTGTGATCTCTGCACACATTTGCTTCTGCCAAGAATATTACATTTAAAGATCAGGGATCAGAATATATCAGTGCAACCTTGGCCTCATTAAGTTTCCAGAAAAATGTATTTTGTTTTGTGATATTTTTATGTACAAGCACTTTTACATCATTTTTAAATTGTACATTTTCTTCACTCTTGCAGATAGGGCTTTTCTCTTAAACTATTAATGTAACCCTTGTGATCTATAGTAAATGTTTTGACACTAATTTGTAACATCATTGCATCTTTATTTTTGACTGAAAACCCAATGATACTTCCCTTTCACTCACATCTGATGACACCCACAGAGGAAAACAATTCCCCTGCCCAACCCTCAGGTCCAGCAACACCAGGAAATGCTCCTACTGCTTGACCACTCCCATCAATGTTTAGAGAGGTGTGGCCTATTCTCCACTAAAATTGGGGGCTTTAGAGTCTTATTTTTTACATTCCTGAGATTAAAAGACATTTTGGGGCATTTTATGTTCTAAGCAGAATTGATTACAGCAAAGACTGATTTATGGGTGTGTACCAATAGGTGTGTACACGTAGCATGAACCATGATAATCTTTATGGTTAGGAATGTCATATTCTGCCAGCAGTCTTTTCAATTCATAGTTCTGTTTCCCTACCACCTTGATGCTTGGGTATGGCACAGGTAAAATGAGGGTGAGAACTTAAATGAAAGGCTTTTATAAGAAAAAGAAATCTTATTGATGAGCTATTTCAATCATCTCTTTTGCTAGATGAGGTTAATGGAAGTAAAGTGATGACAAAATCTCAGAGGAACTAAATGAAAGCTAAAAAGCTCATATGGAAAGGAAAAGCCATAAGAGGTTGGGTAGTCACAGGAATATAGTCTGGCAGATGCATGAAGCAGAACTCGTGTGACATGTGCCCAGCCACAGATACACGCTGACTTGATGCCTTTTCCTTCAATGGCAAAGGTGACCCTGAAAGAGCTTCCGCCCACACAAGTCCTTGGCCTCAGCTGTTCTCCTTCCTTCCTTCCTGTCACTGGGACATGAAGAGGATGGGCTGGTTCCTTCGTTGATATTCTCAGAACAACATTATGAAGGTCAGAGGATAATCATAATCTGGCAGTACTGTGAGCTCAGGTACTATCTAGAGCTGAAGATTGCAGCCATTTCAAACCTCAATACATATGACCAGCTCCCAGGTAGTTTAAAGCCATTGCTCTTTCAATCACAGTCAATTCTGTTTAACATGTCATATGCTTTCCTAAAAATCACCTTGTTATAAAAATCACACATTAAAAGCAATTGAGTGTCTGGGGAAAGGTGTGATTAAGAGCATGTCTTAGTCAGTTTGGGCTGCTGTAACAAATTACCATAGACTTGGTGGCTTAAACAAATCTTTATTTCTCACAATTCTGGAGCTTTGAAGTCTGATATCAGGGTTCCAGAAGGATTGGGTTCTTGGCGAGATCTCTTTTCCTGGTTTACAGATAGCTATTTTCTTCCTGTGTCTTTGTGTGGTGGAAAAGGTACAAGTTAGCTCTCTGTCATCTTCTTATAAGGGCACTAATCTCCTTCATGGGGGCTCATCACCTAATTACCTCCCAGAGGCCTAACCTCCAAATATTATGATTTATGAGATTATATTTCAACATATGAGTGTGGGGGTGGGGGCCACAAGCAGTCTTTAACAGAGCACAATAGCCAGAACAGTATGATACATAAATAAAAGATAGAAAACTAATAAAAATGGTAGCACTGTTTTACGAATGTTAAATGATTAAAAAATATATGTAAACACTACATGTATATGCCACTTTACTTGAAAAAAACATTAAATTTGTTTGTGGAATTGGGTATCAGTTTGGGCATTATTAAGTCATGGGAAGGAGGTTATTAGAAATGGGATGGAAAGTTGTAATCCCAGATGTGGTTGGCTGTGGTTCCTACCACACACAGTAAACTATGGTATCTGGGAGATTTTTGAGGTATGTGTGTGGTTCTTTATGGCTCAGTTCAGTTGGGTACTGTTTTGTTCATTTACATAGTGTTTCTAGGGGAAAAAATCACACATAAACAAAAGCAAAATTTTCATTATCCTCATATTTCCCTAAAATATCAGTTGTGTTGGAACTGAATCATGTTTTTAAAATAAGCCTTATAACAAAACTGACTATAATTAAAAATGTCTTCAACAACTACTATATACAGAGTACAAGAGTTACAAATTTGGTCTCTAAGGGTTAAAACTCCATTGGGGGATAGACATTTAATGTCATCAATTTAAGTGTGATGAGATTTCATGAAAAAGAATTACAAAACACTATAGGAATAAATGCAGGAGTATCCCACCTTGTCTGGGATAGACACGTCCACGTTGGGCCTATGAAATTTATACTGAGACTCTAAGTGAGTATGTTAGTTAGAGGAGTGAATTGACAGAGATAGTGTTATTGGCAAAGAGAAGATCAACTTTTCAGAACCTAGAGGCAAGATAATGCAGTGTGTCCTAAAAAACAGGTAGAAGTTTAGTAAGTCTATAGACTATTGTGTAAGGAAAAGCTAGGAAAGAAATGAGGTTAGAAATTTAAAATATGATGAAATAAATATGGTACATCAGCATCCACAAAAATGAATGAATTGCTCTGTAACAAATGGACAACTTTCAAAGCTTTAAACAAAGACACAGTTATATAAACTGTTTTAAAGATCATTCTTATTATAGTTTAGAGAAGAATTTGGATTAGACCAAGACAGAAGGCAAATGTGGCCGAGTTTACTGGCAAATAATCAAAAAATGAGTCTTCTTTTGTCTAGGCACAATGTGGCATCCTGTTTCCCATCCTTCTTTCACTGGATTGAGGCAAATGACTTAATTCTTGCCAATAGAACGTGAGTGGAAACTCTGTGAACCATCCCTGGGACAGACAGGCTTTTAAGAAGTATCCAAGTTCTTTCTTTGTCTACTTGTTGGCTAGATGTAGAAACCATTGTGGACTTACAACATGGAAAAACCTGGGCTCCAAAATTGCTACAAGAAAAATAGTTGCCTGTAGACCAAGAACACTCAACTTGGACTATGACATAGAGTATATAATGGTTTTATTGTGCTTGAGCCATTGTACTTTGGAGTATAAGGGAAGGAGTCCTTTTTTCTTTTCTGCAGCTAGGCATCACATAATAAACATAAACAGAGATTAGTTACAATAGTCCAAATATGATATAAGGGATGGATGACAGTAGTATGAATTGAGATGCAGACATGTGGATGAATTCAAGAAATTTAGAAGATTGTTCAACATTACTTCATGACTGATGGGAATAAAATAGAAGAAGAAAAAGAAGAAATCAAGGATGCAGTGTGACAAGGTGTTTACATAATAGCTCCAAGGGACCACAAAAACTCTACTTTCTTCTCTACTGAAAGATTAGAATAATATCTGAGTTCAATTTTCCTGGAAAAAGAAGTTTCTTGTGAATCAGGAGAGTTAAATATCTTCTTCATCCCTGCTTTGTTATATTTGGCAATTATATCACCTTACCATTTCAGGAGATTTTCAATAATAATTCTTGTGATTTTATTTAAAATGTCAAGATTCTTGGTTCCTGAAACAAACAAGTAGTTAACAAGGCAAACTATTTGTACCAAGGAAAAATCAAGGTCAGTTCCAGTGTTTTCCTGAATATCGTCTTCATACCAGCTTTACATCATTCCAGAAACCTCATTTTCCACACTGCATGACATCCTTCTGCTTTTATTTTCTCTGTATCTTTCCATTTCTCTTAAGAACAAGCTGAAAATTGCTAATAGTATAGTCTCTATCTCCTATAAGCCTTTCTCCCTATCTACTTCTGGGTGCTCTCTATTCTCTGGTTACACTGGAATTATTTCCTTTCCTCAAATATGCTGTACTACAGCTAGCCTCACAGCCTATGCATATGCCATTTTTTTTATTAAGAATATAGTTTACCTTAAATTACCCAAGATTTCTTTGCTTTACTCTGACTTAGACTTCAGGTTATGGCTCAAATGCATTTCGTCATAGAACCCTTCCTTAACATCCCATATTAAAGTCCACCATTAAATGCCTTCATATCCCCCTGCACATTTTTCTTTAAAAAAGTATTATTGTTTACAACTATTTGTGTAATTGTTTAATAATACCTTACTCAACATTTTCTAAGCTCCCTGAGATCAGAGATGATGTATTTTGCTCTCCTTTGCCTTCTTACCATCAAATGCAGTGCCTGATTGGTTATTACAGATACCAAAGGTCATCTACCTGACACCTATTTCTCATATTTCCTGATTGGCAGAGCTCTCATTTGGTTCAGGAGTGCACTGCAACTAAACATGACTCACATACTGTGCCCCTCACTTCAACTCCTGGCATAATTCTGGACTGATTTAAGCCAAGAATTATGATCCAATTCCCTTTGCAGGTAATTGGCAAGAGTTTGGTATGTGACACATCCTGCCAGTGAGACTTGGAAGTCTACCTGGGGACTTCTAGAAAGCTTTCTTTGCTCCTAAAATGTAACATTTGAGGATAAACATTACTGCTTCTAAACACTTTCTGAGTTCATGAAGGAAACTAAGCAAAGACGGCGTGGCAGGAATATGGAAAGAATTCAAGTGCTGTGTCACATTGTTTAACCACAAACCAGTCCATTTTGAAGCTGCATTACCATAAAAATCTTACGTGACATCAAAAATCTTTAAATCAATTTGTAAGATGTTTTTGTTTCCTTTAGTTAAAAGTTTTCAAACAAATATTTACAAGTACTTGAGTACTTGACAAATTCTTAAGTGAATTAAAGGTATATGGGTGTAGTGCATACTAAACAATCTACATCATACATGAGCATGCTTCTAAGCCTTGGCAGTGATGCTTCCTGAGCATTGACTACCTTTCTTATTTTTGAATGACCAGCTTTCAGTCTTTCAAGACTCTGAACCTGTCCCTATTTCCAGGATATGCTTCTCTCACACAATTAGGTTAGCAGCCCCTCCTGTGTACTCTACTATCAACCTGGAATTCTCCCATAGCCTATATTCATATGACATCTTTACTGGTGTGCCTTCCCATATTCAAAGAGAAATATCCTTGAAGGAAGGGGCTGAAATGACTAGAGCAAAACCTGTCCTTTAGTAGATGCTGAATATAAAAATGCTCTCCAGGGGAAGGTGCTGCATAAATTGAAATAACCAGAAAAAGCTTTGGAGAACAAATGGAAACTTAATGTGTAGAAGAGCAAAGAGCATTTCTGTAGCAGGTCATAAAGGAAAAGAAACACCCTTTTTATTTCCTCAGGAAATTGGTGGTTGGAAAATTAGAATATATATTGGTAAGAAATATAATGCAGAAATATTAGGACAAAAAATCACATTGGAGCAGCTTCTGAATGTCAGTCTAGAGACACTGGAATTTACTTTGTGGGTGTAGGAATGCCATGTTGATAATTGTCATATAATAGTAGTCCATAAAAACAGTCAATAATGTTGGTGAATGACAGATAAAATGTCAAATGCAATAGTCAGTCACAAAAGGAATATTAATGTTTGAAAATATGTGTTGACACTGTAAATAAAAAGGAACAGATATGAGGAAAATAACTTGGAAATAATAAAAATTCATTTCTACTACACACCTGTTAGAATGCCCAAATTCCAAAACACTGACAGTAGTGAGGATGTGGAGAAACAAAAACCCTCATTCATTGCTGTGGAAATGTCAAATGGTACAACTACTTTGGAAGACATTTTGGCAGTTCCATACAAAACTAAACATAATCTTACCATAAAATCTAGCAATCACTGGATTGGTATTTACCCAAAGGAATTAAAAATGTATGTGCATGCAAAACACTTCACACAGATATTTATAGTAGCTTTATTCATAATCGCCAAAACATGGAAGTAACCAAGATGTCCTTCACTAGGTGAGTGGAAAAATAAACTGTGGTACATCTAGACAATAAAATATTATCAAGTATTAAAAGGAAATGACTTATAAAGCTTGAAAAAGTCATGGAGGAACCTTAAATGCATATTACTAAGTGAAGGAAGACAATCTGAAAAAGCTATATACTATAATTCCAATTATATGACATTCTGGAAAAGGCAAAAGTATGGAGCCAGGAAAAAGTTAAGTGGTTGCCAGAGGTTGGAGGGAAAGTAGGGATGAATAGGTGGAGCACAGAGGGTTTGTAGGGCAGTGAAACTAGCCTATATATTACAATGATGGATAGATGTCATTATTCATTTGTCAAAAATCCATAAAATGTATAATACCAAGAGTGATCCCGAATATAAATGATACATCTTGGGTAATAATTATCTTGGGTAATAATAATCTTGGTGTGTCAACGTACTTTTGTCAATTGTGACAAAAGTACCACTCTATTGGGGAATGTTGATGATGGGAGCAGCTATGTGCATGTGGGGGCAGAGGGTACATGGAGAATTTCTGTACCTTCCACTCAATTTTCCTGTGAACATAAAGATCTGTTAAAAAAAAGTTTATCTATCTATCTATCTATCTATCTATAAGAATATATTATCTGATTAATGAGTTTTTTGAAACTGAATTTATCCACAACTTTAAATACAATGCACTAAAGAACATAATTTTCTTCACTGACTAGTCTTTTTGGCATACTCTACTGAAGCAATAAAAGACTGACAAAACTTGTCATTTAACATTTTGAACATTTATATGATACAAATCATTTGTTTTCTCATTGAATATATTTATTGAATCTCCACCAACTCTATAGCTTAACAATGATTTGTTTGGTGGTAGTATTTTTACTTAAGAATTACACTGACCTAATACATAAAGAAGTAAAAAAAAAGTTGCACTATATTTTATATTTATATATGTCCTAATTTTGAAATGATAGGAGCAAGAGGAGATGTATTTCCCCAAATACGAACTTGAAATTCAGTGTCAGCTCTTTTCAATTTAACTCAGTGTTTTGATATAGATAGTTTGATTGTCAGACCACCTAGTCAATAAAACAGGAGAAATATTATGTGTGAGAGAGAGGTTTTTGCAAGGGATTTTAAAATATAATTTTATTTTAAACCAAGGATTACTACTAATAATATAAAAATTAATAATTTTATGTTTATTAATAGAAATGTAAAGAGAATTTTAAACTCATGAAAAGCTTATTTGAATCATGCTCCTATACTCCCTGGAGGCATGCCCTCAGGCATTTTTTACATTTAGGAAACATTTGAAAACCCTGAGTAGAGAAAAAATCCTTGGCTCCATGTAGACACTGTCATGAACTCATCATAGTATTAGTTTAATGTGAGTCATTTTACTTCTCTGTCTTTACTTTCATCATCTGCCAACTTAGACCAAATACATTATCACTTAGATGCCTCACATGATTTCTGCAGAAAAGGAAATCCTCAGAATTTGACATGTAATGAGAGCAATAATCAGAAACATTCGTTAGCTTTTTGGAATTGTGTATTTTGGAGAAAATTTATAACTGATAAGTGAACTTAAAACTTCACTTTTTCAAATCAACCTGAACGAATGCGTTTACCACCTTTCACCTCCAATTTTTGTTCTGGCTAAATAATGTTAAGTTAGCAGTGTACTTGCTTGTATTTAAAAGTATCAACATCTTTTTCATGCACAGGGGTTTTTTCCCTCACTCATATTAATAGCAATGTCAAGTTTGATACTTTGCTTTTATCATAGGAGTGATAGGACCACTGGAAATTTAATGAGCTCCTATTCCTTAGTTACCAACTTTTACTTTGAATCAGTTGTTTGACTTCTTAAAATGCCCGCAATTCATCTCAATTATTTGGAAAATGAGTCCCTTTATCAGTTATCCCCCACCATTTCCAATCTATACCAGGGAGATTTGAGAAACTAATCATTCTTACTGCTTACATCTGGACAAAGTGTATCAAAAAGTATTTCTGGATCATTCACAATATCATCTCAGTAATAAGGTTTGTCCTAATATTTTTCATTTATTCCTTTATTGTTTCTATCTGTCACACACAGCCATGTGTGATAAGCAATTACAGAAGATCCTTCATAAAATTGCATTATGTTGTGTTGTGTTCTGTGTTATATGTAACCCAAGGCGTTTATCTTCACAGCATTGAGTCAATTAAAAGAATATAGAATACTTGGAGGATAATAAGAGCAAGTAATTCAACAATTTGACATTTAACTGTTAGGATTGATTCTCAAGGTTACACCAAATAAAAAGTGTTTTCTGTCCTCTTTGTCTTCATATTTAGAAATCTAAGAGAACAAACTATAGAGGATGCAGCACACATTTCATTTTAGCTGTGAGCAACTTCCATTCTGAATCAAGAATTCATTCAAAGTACATGTGGCATGAGGTTTTTCTTTTAACAGTAAAAATTGCAACATCTAACTTCATCATACAGGTGAAAACAAAGAAGTTATATTTTTTAAAGAGATACACATTTTTTTAGATAATTCCAATAGGTTTTTGAATATAGGGGGAAAAAAGGTCTTATAATTATGCAAATAAAGAGAGTTTCCACCTGCCTACATCTTGGGTATGCTACATACACAGAAATATGAAGCTCAGTTCTGTGATACTGATTTTCAAGTGTTACATAAATAAACAAGCAAATTTGGTGAGCTATCATTTGTTTTCGTTTGGTAGAGAATATCAGTGCAAAAAAAGTATATCCTGATGTAAAATTCATAGTGTGGCATACAAAATGCAAGATTATATATTCTATACTTTGCTTGTTGTCTCTAAATTTCACATAGAAAATGTGAGTAAGAACTTACCCCTTTTATTACTACAGTAAATGCTTGCAGAAAGAATTAATGTTCTTCAGCCTCACATACCTGCAGAATCCATGTAGTCACATGCCATTTAGGGTAGTTGAGTTGTCCCTGTGTTATAACATCAGACAAGGAAGACATGAATCTGCAAAGGAAACAAGTATCCTGAGAGCCACTTATTCCAAAGCAGGTGAAGGTAAAGATATATTTCAAAACAGAACACAAATGAATCTATAGCTCACAAGCTATCTTTAAAAACGTAGACTTTTCAAAAATCTTACCAATAGTTAATAATCTTAGCATTTAGAGTTTGAAAAATATGCCTTAATTCATTATATGCATATAATAAAACTATGAAGCAATTGCTGGATGTCTAATTCATGGTATGAGTAATCAGGATGTTGAGCAAAGAACTTCCATTGGATATAATCATAAAGCAACACTAGTCCTTAAAATGTATTGGAGGAGTTCTTCCTCATGAATTGGATGTATACTCAGGCAGTTCCATGTCTTTTCATACAAATAGATTAAATAAAAGTAATGATATTCCACTGGTCACTATAAACTTACAAATATAATGTCAAGTTATTTTGTTCACTCCTGTATAATAGTCAAAACTCTTAACAATTTGATGTAAAGTTAAATCTTTACTCTAGCAGTCAGGCCTGCAGTTTGTGGAGGGGATGACTCCTTCTCTTTCCACTTCTCATTAAACTCATACTTGGTGTTTCTGAACACTCTGGAATTGGAGGGGAAGTGAATAATGAAGAGAGTAAAGAGATGAGAGGGATGAGAGGAGGGCCAGCAAAATTACTTGACTGCTACTGTTATAAGCTGATCCTAAGCTTTGTAGACCTGGCTTTAAAGCTGCCTTTCTCTCATAGGAGACTTTAATGGCGTAGCAGTAATATTCTGGTGTAGCAAACCATCTCAACCCTCACTGCCTCAAAACAGGAGCTCTTTATTATATGCCATGAGTCAACAGGTCAGCTGTGTACTTCTGCTGACTGGACCAGGCTTGTCTCATCTTGTCTGGGTTCAGTAAAAATTCAGAAGGTGGCTCAGGCTGGGCTGAATGGCCTCAGAAAACCTTACATGTTTAGAGGTGGATTTACTGTCATCTGGGACAGCAGGTGGACTGGGCCATCTGTCTCATCTTTCAATAGTGTGACCTCGTGCCATGGCAGAGTATAAAGAGCAGTAAGAGTTTGCTTTTATCTTACTGGCAAAAACAAATCACATGATGAATCACAGAGTCAGCACGGGAAGGGATTACCCAAGGTTGTGGATGCAGGGATGTGTGACAAATTGCCACCTATTACTGCAACAATGTATCACCAATGAACTCTTCAGAGTTCAGCCCCTGATGATCCATCAAGTTTCCATCCCTTGATGCAGATGAGGCACTATTCTTTGTCTTGCTGTTTACTTGTTTAGCAGCACAAAGAATACACTGATATCCTTGGTTTCTCTTTGCTGAGGTTTCAAGCCCATGGGAAGCCCTCTCAGACATGATTCAAGATAACCTAAGGCTACCTCCCTTACTCACATGGTCTACAGATGGTCTCTGGGGAGCACTCATAGTCTTTGTCCAGATGAACTCTGGGAAATATAGGCTGAGCCTAATTCAGTTGCCTCTTCTTTGCTCCCACATTTGGAAGAACTAGCCATCCTACCTCTCCCCTTAAGATTTACCAGCAGGAGTCAGATAATGTCCATTGTATCACTCCCAACTTCAGGATATACATATCAAGCTTTCCACACAGTCCTGCTGAAGCCAGTCTTATACGGCTGGGACAAGAGTCAGGCAACCATCGCCCTTTGCATTTAGGATTGACTGGACTCTTACAGTTCACTAGCAGTTCTCACCAAAATATATATTTCAAATCTCTCTTAATTACCAGCTACATAATTCTTTAACAGCCTGGATCTAGTTGAGAATTAATAATTGTGCAACCAGATCTTTTTTTCCTTCAAAATATTCATCTTAGTATGACACTTCAGTTTGGAATTTCAGAAATATATCTATTATCCCTTGGTTCCTCAGTTACAACTGTCAAATTAACATCTTTTATGTGGAAAGTGACAAAATTAGTGAAACAACTGGGCATTTTATCTCCAAGTAAAAACAATGTTAAAATAAAGTATAATAAAATGTCTTTAATTTTTAATTTTGTACTTAATGATTTTAACTCATCATTATAGATTAAATAGATCATCTTAAAGACCACTCTTTAATTACTGCATTACTTCTTTCACCTAGATCTATATCAATTAAAAACATAATGATTGTGCTGATTATGCCTTTAAGGAAATGGTAGAACTAGTGAAGAGTAGAGAACCAAATAGCAAAATCTCAAGTCTTGTCATGAGTGAATATCTCATTGTTGAAATAGAGCCATTCATCATTTACTAATTAAACATTTTAGATCATTAGTATAGCAGATCCTAAAAAGAAAAATATAATATGAAAATTCCAAAGCACCACATGTACTCACCATCAAATTGGTATTAACTGATCAACACTTAAGTGCATATACAGTAATAATATTCACTGACTGTCAGGCAGATGGTGCGGAGAGGAGGGGATGAGTATATACACACCTAATGGGTGCATTGTACACCGTCTGGGGAATGGACACACTTGAAGCTCTGACTTGGGTGGGGCAATGGCAATATATGTAAACTAAACATTTGTACCACTGTAATATGCTGAAATAAAAAAAATAGAAACACATAACCAACACACACAAGAAAACTCCAAAGAAATGAATTGAAATAATTAATGTAAAACACAAGAGTTAACACATGGTAAGACAGCAACAAATATGAGTTATTGTTACTATTACGATAACAAATGTCCAGAAATATTTCTCAGGATCCTTAAGTTAACAATTTCTGAAATAAGGTTTACATCTTGCATGTGTTCTTCCATCTATACACCTATCTTCTAAGCCCTCCTTCCAACCGAACACTCAGCAAACACTTAACAACATAGATTCTTACAATTCTTTAATTTTCTTAAAATGAGTTTTAAAAATTACTTCTCTAGGACATATTATACTGAGGATAGATTAGAAGCTCAGGATAATAGCAGTCTAACTGTTCCTAGCTTTTCAGATTGCACAAAATTCTTGCTATTCTTTGAGCAACGCTTCTACTTAGACCCTGCCAAATCCTACACCAAATCCCTCACATATGCTACTATCTGAAAATTACTCCTTTCTCTCACATATTTTCTACTATTCTTGAATGTTGAGAATTCAGATCTTGATTGCCTTACATAGACCACCTCATTCATGCGAGGGCAGTCTTCCTAGGTTTCTGCCTTCCCTGCGGGAAACTCTTCCTTCTCTATGGGAAACTCTTCATAGGGAGCTCAAGACTCCAGGGAAAGTCACTCATGTGCTTTATCCATAGACCTCTTAGAGATCCTTTGTTTTTGTTCTTGACTTACAACTCGACCAAAAAGTGATTTAGTTCTGTTTCCCTACTCTCATCTTCATAGCAGACAATGATTCCCAACCTTCTCCAAATACAAAAGAATATCCTTTTTACTAATATCTTATGGAGGAAAACTATTCTGATATTGCTTCCTGATTCATACTACTCCCTCCATTTAGAAAACAGTTAACTAGTTGGACTTATTTCAACATTCATTTTGTTTTCCTTCTGAGAATTCTGTAAACTATGTAATATTTTTTTCAGTTGAGTCTCTTAATTTTTTGTTTTTAATATATACTTGATTTGGCACCTTAGCACTCATATATAGTTTACTAGAATTCACACCATTCTCCCCAACTAAATGAAGGTAGAACTTTGTCTTGCTACCACTATAGCCCAAAACTAAAAAGTGATGGGTACTAGTAAGTTAAAAAGTGATGGGTACATACCTATTTATGAATATTTGTTGAATGAATGAGTGCATGAGTAAATGGATTCTTTCTCTATTTGAGTGTCTATGTAAAATAATATTACAAACCAGTTTTATCAAAATGTTTAACCTATTAATCATTCTAAAGAGCCATTTTATATATAACACTTCTATTATCAAAAGATGAATTTTATTTCTCCTGTCATATCAGAGTCCAAATATTCTAGCCTGTGTCCAATAGTTTATATCATTTATGGAATTCCTACAACATAAAAGCATTGTGGAATCCAAACATACCCTACTCTTCTTCTTCCAATCAAGTGAGGGGGACTGCAAAAGACACAATAGTATAAATCATGGTAGTAAGAAAACACTGCCAAAAGAGAAATATAAAAATTAACTTTGATAATGTTTAGGGAGTTGTCAGAACTAGCTACTAGCTGAAGAAGGAATCAGGGAAAATATAATTAAGGAGGTTTTCCTTTTCTATCTTTCCTTCCTTCTTTCCTTTCTTCCTTCTTTTCTCTTTCTTTCTTTTGTTGCAAAGGCTGCTGGAATGGAAAAGAGAATTTAGATAGAGCTAAACCAAGACTTACATCACAAATACAAGAATGACAAGTAAGTCCAGTTTTAGAGTGGAAGATAATCTGGGCATGCTTCAAATCTTATTCAAAATTTTTATCATTCTCTATTAATTCTTGCCTCTACATCATAGAGCTGATATTCTCCCTTGAATCTGAGTCATTATCTTTCCTAAAATTTATTTCTTAACCCTTATGCCTCATAAAAAGGAACATTCAACAAATTCTTATTGGTAATGATATATTCCAAAGCAATTAAAAACAAACAAAGAAGCAATAGTAAAGTTTCCTGAATCCTGAAATCAAATATTAAAGACAGATCAGTAATGATTTGAACTCTCTTGTGGATAGAGGGATAGGTGGAGAGAATAAAGTAGTCAGAGATCAAGAGCCTGAGGTCTCTTCTGGAACACTCCTCTATCACTGAGCATCTAGAAAGTGACCAGGTGAATGTACATGCTATGGTCTGAAAGCTTGTGTCCCTCCAAAATTCATATGTTGAAATCAAATCCCCAATGTATTGTCTATAAAAGATGGGACCTCTGGTGTGTGAATAAGTCATGAGGGTGGAGCCCTCATATATGGGCTTATTGACCTTATACAAGAGGCTTGAGGGAGATTGTTTGTCCCTTCTACCAAGTAAGGACACAGAAGGCAACACCTAAGAGAAAAAGGTCCTCACCAGACATCAAATATGCTGGCTCCTTGAACTTGGACTTCCCAGCCTCCGGAACTGTGAAGGACACATTTCTGTTGTTTATAAATTACCTACTCTAAGAAATTTTTTTAAAAATTCAAACAGATTTAAATAGTCTATATGACAACCAGACCCTAGAGTGTACAGGCATGAGCTGATTCCCCAAGATTTCAGGCTTAATACCTTTCTGAGATCAAGTGTTTTAGGAGGACAATTGTTGTGTTAGGTGCTCTGATTACAAGTATATATGAAGCATGGCTTTAGCACTCAAGAAATGTATAGATCAGTGAAAAATAGGCAAATGTATAATTTGAATAAACTGATTTAAGTATTCTGAAGGACAAAAGGACAGATGAGGACATTTAGATGTACTAATTTGAAGCATGGTCAAGGAAAAAAAGTGGTCATCAGAGACTCCTTGGAGAAGACAAGGTTTGGAACTTGAAGACTCAGCCAAGTGAAGATGACAAATACAGGCATCATAGGATAAACAACCAAGTTAGGGATTTTTATCTCTTTTATTCACATGACATTCCAAGTACTTAAACAGTGCCTTCCATATAATAGGCATGCTATAATATATATGTTGAGTGGATATAAATATATGAATGAGAGGAAAAAATAGCATCCCATAGACTAGAAATGAGCAGGGTGGAGAGATGTATAATTGCTTCAATACCAATGAAATGGTAGGAATCCAATGAAGAGTGGTGGAAGACGATGCTGGAGAGGGAGGTAGAACCAAATCATGAAGAACTTTAGATGCTGCTAAAAAGGAGCTGGGACAGGATTATGAGAAGAGTTGCTTGGTCGGGTTTATGTCAATATAATAGATCATTCCAATGTGGGTAAGAAGGATGGTTTGGAGGAGCAAGAAACATGGTAGCAGCAGCAGCTAGGAGGTCATAATGAGGGCATAGGTCAGGGGTTTCAAACAGAGCACTGGAGAGAGGGAGAAGAGCAACAGGGGAATCTTTATAAAGCTGAAAGTTTTAATTCTCTTGCTGACATGGAATCTCAAGATCACTTGCATGTTTTCAGGAGGTAGAAACAAGTCAGTATCTGACTGGCTAACATGTAGCAACATCATTTAATCTGAAAATTGCAATACTGCCTGTGGCCACAGAAAAGGGGAGGAATAATTTTGACTCAGTAATTAAAAAGAAAGCAAACTAAAAAAAAAGATTAAAAAATATTTAAACAAATACCTCACAAAGCAACATAAAAATGATAATTAGCACATTAAGAAAAAAAGAAGTGCCCAACATCACTAGTGAGATTCCAGGGGATACAAATTAAAACCATGATGAGATGTCACTGTACACTGACTAACGTGGCTAAAACGAAAAGGGCTGAAAGCAATAACTAATGTGGCAACTAGAACCACTAATTTGGCAAATGGAACTTTCATATATTGTTTTTTGTGTGTACAATGGCATACCACTTTGGAAAAAAACATTTGGCAATTTTTGATAAAGTCTTTCTTATGAATTCAAACATATAATTACCCCCCATGGCCCATCCATTTCATCTTCATTTATCTGAGAGAAATGAAAACATATCTCCACAACAAGTCTTGTGGAAGAATATTTACACTTTAATTTTTAACAGTCCAATCACTAAACAGCTACCAGTGTCCTTCAATAAGAAAATGGATAAACAAAATTGATATATATTCATACATTGGAATACTACTCTGCAACATAAAGGAACAAGATCCAGATACGTGAAACAATACAGATGTGAAGAGTCTGACTTTAGACCAAAACTTACGTATGATCTTTCAGGCCTGACTATAGGCAAGCACAAGCTTTTGCTTAGCACACCTGATAGGGGGAACTGTGCTTGTCAAAATTCATTGAATTGTAGTGTAAAATTTGTGCATGTTATTGTACCTAATTTTTATCTAAAAAATTATAAACAAAACAAAACATTCTCAAATTTTGTGATCATTATTATCAAATAATGTGACATAGCTAATATTTATAAGTCTGCAAAATTAAACTTGTAAGTCAAATCCAATGACAGCAAGTGAATTGAATCTTAGTGTATGTGTGTTTCTTAAGTTTCTACAAATGAGAAATAAGCAGAGTTCTCTCCTAGATTTAGTTGTAGTTATAATTACCTTTGTTTATGCAAGGTTTATTATTTCTAAATTATTCACCAGGGGTCTGATTAAAAATGGTGTGCATGTTCCTCATTCTTTAGTTCAGTAATGTGTTTCTCAAAGAAAGAAAAAAGAATGCTTATCACACATTCAAATTAATTATATTTGATAGGCTTGCTGTTCATTAAAAACTTCCTCTGATAGTGCAACTGTATCCCTTCCAGTTGTGCTACTGGGAGGTGATAAATATAAGGAAATATAGAGGGAAGGAAAATAAAATTACAATAAATGAGCAATGTGCTAATGCAACACACATGTGGCCACTGGGGTAGAAGTCATGCACATATAGAGAGAAGAAAAAATTCTCCTGTCAGTTAACTGGCTATTCTCTACTAAGTAGCCTGCTGCCTTCTAATTTCATCTGTTCCCATCCTTCCACACATGTGCCATTTGCTGTCTCTAAGGATCCTTTAATTTATCAAGACATTGGTAACAGCTCACCAGCTCCTCTAATCTTACTTTTGATTTTGAATGCAAGTTATATATAAAAAAATAAACTTTGCCAAAAAATTTTGGATAAGAATAAATTTCTCTAAGAGTTAATAACATGAAATTTAAAATCCACTTCCATTGCATATCTGTAGGTCAATCTGTGCAAAACATTATGTTGTTCGGATATATACCATGTTTTATTATCACTCTACTTCTTTCATTGAGGTCAAAACGTAGCCAATCACTAAGGTCATTTGGTCTCAAAACAGATAGGTATAAAGGTATAGGCCTTTATAGATAGAATAGAATTAGGTATAGGTCTACGTAAATGATAGAATTATAAATAGGAATAGGATAGGCATAGATATAGAATAATGTGTAGATGTGAAAATAAAAGTGAGTGTGGGTGTAAGTTTAGGTGTCAAGACTTGGCTATATATATTGTTCTATACAAAAGGAGTCGAAATGCAAAGCAATGAGAGTCATAAAATGTAAGGTAATAGAAAGTTTTCTAGAAATCTGAGTTAAGCATCAAATTTGCCACCAAACTTCCTGCTCTGGATACTCAATAATACAAAGCAAAAAGAGCGCTATTTTTAAATAAAATCAAGAACAAAGACCACATGATTCTGTCAATAGATGCAGAAAAAGCATTTGACAAAGTCCAACATACCTTTATGATAAAAACTGCTAACAAAATAGGCATAGATGGCCCATATCTTAAATTTATCAAATCAATTTATGACAAACCCTTTGCTAATATCATACTAAATGGGGAAAAATTGAAATCATTCCTTCTTCTATCTGGAACTAGACAAGGATGCTCAGTATTTCCTCTCCTATTCAATATAGTGCTCGAGGTCCTAGCTATAGTAATCAGGCAAGAGAGGGGTATTAAGGGCATCCAAGTAGGGGCAGATAAGATCAAACTCTCACTCTTCACTGATGATATGATATTATACCTAGAAAAACTCGTGGATTCATCCAAGAGACTCCTAGATTTGATAAATGACTTTGGTAATATATCAGGTTATTTTTAAAACAAAAAAATGTCTTTCATTCAAAAGAGGTTGCTTATTGTTATTATAATTATTTTTTTATCACTTCATAGGAGAGTTTTGTCATGTGGTACTTTAAATCAAGAACAGAGTTTCATAATGGACATTTAAAACAATAATGTTCAGCATCAATTCTCACAGACTTGGCCCAATAAGTGAATCACTCAATGGTTAAGTCAACAGCCAGATTTCTACAGGACAATTAAATATTAATAATTTTGGTGTTATACATAGATATATAAGTTTAATAATGAAGGAAAAAGCTATTAAGCCTGGATCTCTAAATCTGGTCAGCTAAGGTTTCAAAGATTCAATAATCAGCCATATACTCATGTATTTAAAATGTTTAAGTACAGCTCATATATATATATGTGTGTGTGTGTGTGTGTGTGTGTGTGTTATGAATCCATGTATAGTTAAATTACAAATATAAAGCTCAAATTTTGAAATTCAAAGAAAAGAATACTGTTGTATTTTTGATAACTAAATTACTCTCACTTCTCTAGTTCTGAACAATTTTCCCTGCACCCTTCCCTGCCTTAAGATTTTCCCCTAATGATTGCAGTCCATTGTAGCTCCCTCTGGTGCTGGGGATCTCACTGAAGGCTGCCCATGACTCTAAATTGATCTCTGCTTTAACTATTCACCCCAAAGCCATAAACCACTGAATCACTTTGCATCTTCTCCCCTCAACCTCTCTGATCCCATACACACACTTAAACACACAGAGATAATATTTCAGAATAAATTACTATCTAGCATCAAAAGCTCTATTTCAGGTTTCCTATGGGGCAGAATAGAGAACTCTAGATCCCTATTGTTCATACTCACACTACAGGAAACTTGGAAATAGAAATTAAGATCCTTTCTCTGCCTCCTTACCATCCCACCATTTTTACTCTGCTGAGCAACTCTCCTTCACAGGTTGCCATAGGGCATCCCTGAGAAATCCTAATCACCAACTCCACAGAGATCCACACAGTGTGTGGGACATGAAATTCTCCTCTTGATTTCCATGACCCAAGCTAGCATTCCATTCTTGTTAGAATGTTGGTTCTGGAAAAGGGAATATACTGTCTATGTTACAGAATATTTAAATAGCTTCTCTTTCCTTCAGTTCTTCAGGCAATAGCTCTTCCTTTAACCTTGGTATTAAGACAAGAAATTAACCTTCGTCATACTCTCCTTGCTCAAGCGACATTCATCCTTTCCACTTCCATGGAATCACACTGTCAGTATGACTTCCAAACGTGATTTACAAGGAAGAGGCATAAAAAGTATACTATCTCATTCAATAGTTTCAAAATACTATTATTACACTTACTGGGTTTTTTAACTTATTCTGCACCTGTATTGCTGCCTCTAACATCACAGTTTGGATATTCTAACATTTTCTTTTTTTCTTTTTTTTTTT
>VBSM01000529.1:80805052-80815426 GCA_008086735.1 Cheirogaleus medius
AAATGTTATTCCTACATGTCCACTTAGGTGTTTTTAGATGGCACCTATATAGCAATTTTTAATTTTTTTGGATTTAGGTAAATCATTGAGCCCAGTGCTTTAAATTATTTAGCCATTTAAGATGCAAATATTTCTGAGATAAACATTATATCATCTTTTCCTTTTAAACATATTAAACATAAACTATACAGTTTTTCAAGAAGATTGTAATATGTACGAAATCATTGCCTAACCCAAAGTCATAATATTTCCTCCTACATTTTATTCTAAGAGTTTTATAGCTTTAGGCCTTAGATATAAGTCTGCTATTCAATTTGGGCTAATTTTATATACAATATGTGAGGTAGGCATCTAAATTTTATTCTTTTGCAGTAAAAATCCTGTAGTCCCAGCATCATTTGTTGAAAAACTATTCTTTCCTGTTGAATTATTTTGGCACCTTGCCAAAAATCAATTTATCAGAGATGTGATATTTATCATAGATGTGAATGTTCATTTCTGTACTCTCAATTCTATTCCTTTGATCTTCATGTCAACTCTTATGCCATTACCACATTGTCTTGATTGCTGTTGCTTTGTAGTAAGTTTCAAAAGTGAGAAATGTGAATCCTTCAACTTTGCTCTTCTTATTCAAGATTGTTTTCACTAGTCAGGGTTTCTCGCATTGCCATATGAGTTTTAGGGACAATTTGTTAATTTCCAGGAAAAAAAACCAAAAAGCAGCTTGGACTTTGATAGAGATTGTGCTGAATGAATATAAGGCTTTATTGTTAGGTCTATATATGTTTATAATTGCTATTTATGTCTGAAGGATTGTTCAATTATTATTATAAAACTGCCTTATTTGTCTCTAGTAACAATAACAATGTTTATCTTATGGGGTGTGTGAATGTGTGTGTATATTCATATATATGTACATATATATATATTTGATGTAGGTATAGCCACTCCAACTCTGTTTTGCATACTGTTTACATGATATATCTTTTTTCATCCTTTTTGGGGGGAGGGGGGTCTTCCGGTAATGACCGGAAAACCTGCTAGACAAATTCTAAAAGAGCTGTTAATTAAACTGTGTTCTTTGTAGACAGCATGAAGTTTGATTTTTTAATCATTTCTGCCAAACTCCACACTTTATTTGGAATGTTTATTCTATTTAAATTTAATGTAAACACTGATAAGTTTGGATTCAAGTCTGCCAATGTTTTATTTGTTTTTTTTTTTTATGTTTTAGGTCATGTTCCTTTTTTCTCCCTCCATTATTGTCTTCTTTTGTGTTAAATATATTATTATGTAAAATATTTTCTTGTGTATTGTTTTAAATTCTTATTTCTTTTACTATTTGAATTTTTAAAAATTGTTACAGAGGATTATAATTAATATCTGTTAAGAACCGAATGTTTGTGTACCCTCCAAATTCATATACAGAAGCCCAAACCCACAATGTCATAGTATTTGGAGGTTAGCTTTTTGGGAGATAATTAGATTTTATGATGTCATGAAGGTGGGGCCTGCAAAAAGTGATTGAAAAATTAAAATAAAAAGGAAGAGAGTCCAAAGCTGGATCTCTCCACGTGTGCCCGAGGAAGGGTCAAGTGAGCACACAGCAAGATGACAACAGCCTATAAGCCAAGAGAAGAGGCCTCAGAATGAAGTCTCTCTTGCTGGCACCTTGATCTTGAAGTTTTCATTCTTCAGAACTGTGAGAGATAAATTTCCATTGTTTAAGTGACCCCAAATTTCTATTGTTTAAGCAGACACAGTGTATGGTATTTTTATGGCAGCCTGAACAGACAAAGATGAAGTCTTAACCGATAATCTAATTTAGACTAATACAACTTAATTTCAATAGCATGTAAAACCTTGGCTCCAATACAGCTCAGTTTTCTCTACCCTTTTTTTTTCTACCCTTTTTATGATATTATTGTTGTGAAAATTATATATTTATAAATTATAAGCCTATCAAATTGATTTAATAATTATTTCCCTATGCATTTTTCTGCAATTTAGATACATAAAGTGTTACAAAATGAAAATGCATTTGATGTCTTTTATATTTACCTTTGCAGTTACTTTTACTGATACTCTATTGTGTGTGTGTGTGTGTGTGTGTGTGTGTGTGTAGATTTGAGTTACTTTCTAGTGTCATTTTATTTCAGTCTAAAGACTCATTTTATATTTCTTGTACAGCTTGTCTGCTAGGGATGGTTTCTGTCAGCTTTTTTTCTGGAAATGTCTTAATTTCTCTTTCATTTTTGAAGATAGTTTTGGGGTATGTAGCATTCTTGCTTGACATTATTTTGCTTTCAGTACTTTCAATATGTTACCCATCTGCCTTCTACTGCCATGGATTCTGATGATAAATCCATTGCTAACCTTATTAAGGATCTTTTGTTGGTAATTAGTCATTTTTCCCTTCCTGCTTTCTAGATTCTCTCTTTGTAATTAGGCTTTCTAAAGTTTGACTGTGATATGTTTAGTTATAGATCTTTGAGTTTGTTCTCCTTGGAGTTTACTGTGTTTACTGGATGTGTAGAGTATTGTTTTCCCACAAATTTGGAAAGTTACAGCTATTATTTCTTTTCTTTTTTTCAGACAGAGTAAGACTCTATTTATTGCTCTGGGTAGACTGGGTAGAGTGCAGTGGTGGCGTCACAGCTCACTGCAACCTCAAACTCCTGGTCTCAAGGGATCCTCCTGCCTCAGCCTCCCAGAGTGCTAGGATTACAGGCATTAGCCACTGTGACTCACCCAGCTATTATTTCTTCCAATGTTTTTTCAGCCCCTTTATTACGCTCTTCTCCTTTCTACCTTCTAAAGCTTTCATTATACATGTATTAATAGCTTGATGGTGCCCCACAGGTGTCTTAGACATGTTCATTTTTCTTTATTCCCTTTCTTTCTGCTCCTTAGAATAGATAATCTTGATTGATTTATCTCCATTTTGTTGTTTTTTCCTTCTGCTCATTCAAATATGCTATTGAGTCCTTCTAATGTTTTTCTTTTTTAATTTCAATCATTGCAATTTTCAACTGCAGAATATCTATTTAGGTTTTTAAAATAATTTCTATTTTATATTGATACTTTCCATTTGGAGAGACATTTTTCTCATAATTTCCATTAAAAATTGTTAAAAATAGCTTTCTTTAGTTCTTTAAAAATATTTATAATAGCTGATTTAATGTCTTTGTGTAGTACAAAGTACAACATCTAGGCTTCCTCAAGGACAGTTTCTATTAACCGTTGTTTTCCTGTGCATCAGCTGTGCTTTACTGTTTGTATATTTCCTTTGTTGTGGTGGTTATTGAAAACGGGACATTGTAAACAATAAAAAGTAATTTCTCTGGAAATCAGATTTCTCATTCCCTTCCTCTGAGTTTATTGTTGTGGTTGCTACTCTTCTTTGTTGATTTAATTGCTTACCTAAACTAAATCTATAAAGTGTGAATTACTTGTTGTATATGGCCACCAAAGTCCATGGTCAGAGTAGTGGTCAGCTAATTATTAAACAGAGATTTTCTTGTTTTTAATTAACTTATTTTTTATTTCAGCATATTACAGGGGTACAAATATTTAGGTTATATATATTGCCTTTGCTCCATCCGAGTCAGAGCTTCAAGCGTGGCCATCCCCCAAATGGTGTGCACTGCACCCATTAGGTATGAGTATACCCATCCCCTTCTCCCCCTCCCACCTGCCCGACACCCAATAAATGTTACTACCATATGTGCACGTAAGTGTTGATCAGTTAATACCAATTTGATGATGAGTACAATAGAGCTGGAGTCCATTCTACTAAATGAAGAGATTTTCTTAAAAATCCTGAAACTGTAAGGCTCCCATTGTGCACTAAAGACTTTGTGTACATCTTGAGACACACCTCAAACACTCAGCAGTTTGTAACCGCATTAGCTCTCACTTCCTGCTTGCATAGGACCTCAAAGTCAGCCAGTGGTGTGGAATAGGGCCTTCTCAGTCCTTTCCTGAGTTTGCACACACTTCTGCATATGAGCATATCCATCTAGATCCCAGGAATATTTCAGAACTCTCCAAAGCCTCTATACATGTCTCATTTTTCAGATTTTTGTGTTTTACATTTTTGCCAAGCTTCTTGTTTGTCCAACTAGTATTGCCTCTTCAGGCAGCTGCAATATTAAAGCCAGTACTTCTGATTCTTTCTTTCTTTCTTTCTTTCTTTCTTTCTTTCTTTCTTTCTTTCTTTCTTTCTTTCTTTCTTCTTTCTTTCTTTCTTTTTGACAAAACCTTGGGGATAGGGCTTTTATCGCTGAGTGGGCTCTAAGGTAGATCAAATAAAGACAAGTTCTGGGAATGGAATTTTTCCATGGACCCAGTAAACCGGTCAAATAGTAACAATTCTCTTAGGATGAAGCTTTTTGGGAAGTTTCCAACCTATTTTCTATCTAGTCACTGCTAGACTGCTGATTTTCAAAGCTTGCTTGGTTGCATGACTGATGGTTTTCAAGTTTACCCTAGAGCTGAGAAGAAGAGAATGGGAATAGAACAAGCTAAAATGCCACAAAGTTTGTGGCTTTTCCCAAAATTCACTCATTACACTTGAGTAAATACTCCTCATATTATATAGCAATCCTTTGGTTAATTAACCAAGGTTCTAAAAGACTGGTATTGACAATCTTTTGGCACTGTTTTTATTCTTTTGTGGAATGAAATTTTTGGATGTTCTTACTCTGTTATTCCAAAAGGAAAAATAAACTTTAACAGAAAAGATAAGTTGATCTGGATTATAAAATGGATCTTAAAATTTTCTTTTAAAACCTATTTAATTGATACTGGTAGATATAAATATGAATATAAAAATAAGTGATGAAATATCTTTTTAGAGAGATATAATTAAAGATTTTAAATGGGAAAAAAGATGAATTTTAAAACTGCATTAGACAGGAAGGCATTGATAGTTGATGCATTCAAGTAATGTTGCAGTTTTTCTATTTTAATTGTTTTTCTAAAAACTCTAAAAATATGCATCTATGTAGCTATGTGCATATTGGGACAATCATATAAATGTAAATGAAGTTACTTTTTTTCATAGAAAAAGAATATATACATGTGTAAATCTTTTAGCCTTAATATAACTGTTAACAGAAAGTGTTAGAATATCTCAGAGTGCTATCATTGTTTTGAGATAGTGATATTGAATAATCGAGTACATCATTTTTTCAAGGTTTTTAATCAATTGTATGACCTATGATGCTGATTCAATATTCTAAAATTTTCTATTTGAACGTTTTTACTAATACAGCTCTGGATACCTCTGAAGAGCTATGAATGAATACTTTTCTGAAAGGACTGTTTGAGAATGTACTCATATATAAAATCTCTTTAGTAATTTTGAAGTATTGTCTTTAACCATCATATATACTAGTCATCTTGCATGACCCTGATTGCTTCCCTGCCACTATTCAATTAACCTGTCATCCAACGCTCCAACAAAGGACACAGAGCATTACACATCATAAATGGCTCTCAAGTGAGCTCACTCAGCTGTAGTAAATACATTATGTGGCCCTCATGCAGAAGGGGAACTCATAAAGATACAGTTCTCCTACCCTTTATGTTTGGTTAAATTCCTCTCAATAATCCAATTCACCATGCTCTCTCAACTCCCAACTATCTCTCTCAGCCAAAACAAATGACCATACCAAAAGAATGTTAGAGTTTCTTATGCCTTATTTCAGTCACATTTATTGTGTAATTTCATGGAAGCCTCCAAAGGGCTAGCAAGTTAGCAAGATATACCAAGTATTTATGCACCCTTTCTTTTAGAATGCTTGTTCTCAAACCATTTTTGCCTTAGTACCAGCAGGGATTTTACACATAGCTTTCTAAATATAAACCATGCACATTTTCCTACTCATCATTGATATGTTTAACTAGATAAATTTTTTAATGCTCAGAGGATGTTGTCAGCATTTTGTTTCTTTTTAATATGAGATTTCATTTCCAGCTTTATATAAGTGAAGACAATGGGTACAAAGGTAAAGAGTGATAGTGATACATAAGTTAATCATTTAACTTGCTGACTTAGGGTTATTCAAGATCCTCCTTCCCATTAGGAATTCTGTTTGGGCAATATATTTGAAAAGCTGCCTTTTTTCCCTTTATTTTGAAGAGCTACTTTCTGCTTCATTGTTTTGCTTATGTAAATATAATTAATTCATTAACTGTTGCCAGAAAGCAGTGTGAGTGATATTAAGTGATTTTTCTACGCAGAATTTCAGAGATCATTTTTTTAACTTTCCAATTAAAGGCCAATTTACTGCTAATCATAAAGCCATCTGTGTGAAATTCAGTGTCCTTCAATCTGAAAAATGAAGAGTTTGTATCTTATATGAGGAGGAGTAATGCAGCTCATCCTTCCTCTTGGGAGAACGCTGTGAAATCTGGCAAATCCAGAATTTGAATCCCAGGTTAACATTTACCATCTGTATAACCTTTACTAAGTTATTTTACCTTTCCCAGCCTCAATTTATTCATCTGAAACCCAAAGTTGATAGTATTGTTTGTCTCATAGGTCCCTTATGAAGATAAAATGGGATAATGAATGTAAAATTCCTATAGTCTAGGAAAGTGTATGGTACATTGTTATATATACATATATATTTTTTATATTTATATACATTTTCCCCTTCTTAAGACTCTCCTCTCTCTCTCTCTCTCTCTTTCTCTCTCTCTCTCTCTTACACACACACACACACACAGTATAAACAAATAAATATACTAAACAAAACAAATAAATATAATATAATATATTGAGACAAATAAATATATCTCGTTTACCTGAAAATAAGATTTTCCGTTTTCCATTGCTATTATCATTTATAAAAAGCCTACTATCAAATGATTGTAAAAAATGAAACAAGGTGACTGAGTAATTATTCAGATGTATTTTCACAAAGCATTAAATTCTCAGTGATTTTGATTTTGTTTCCTTGTTACATTTATTATTTTTTCACACACTATCAGATTGGAAGATCACTAGGAATATTAGTCTATGAACTAAAAGGTGCTATATTTAGTTATCTCTTAAGTAAACCATGAAGAAAACCCACTAAAACAGAACAAGAATTGATAGTAAAAAAGGGCTTTTTTTCCTTTTGCTTGTTATTATTTTAATATATTTCCTGCTGACTATATAATTTTATATTAGTGTTTACACTGCCACTCAAGAATTTATCACAAAAGACCCTAAATAGCCAAAGCAACCACGAGCAAAAAGAACAGAGCTGAAGGCATCATCTTACCTGACTTCAAAATATATTACAAAGCTATAGGACTACAAACAGCATGGTACTAGCATAAAAACAGACATTTAGCCAAATGGAACAGAACAGAGAGTTCAGAAATATATCCATACATTCACAGCCAACTGATGTTCAACAAAGTTGCCAAGAAAACACATGGGGATAGGAGATCTTCAATAAATGGTGCTGGGAAACATGTAGATCCACGTGCAAAAGCATAAAATTAGATCCTTATCTTACGCCATATACAAAAATCAACTCAAATTGGATTAAAGACTTAAATGTGAGACCTGAAAATACAAAAGTATTAGAAGAACACATAGGGAGAAAGCTTTATGACATTGGTCTGGGCAATGACTTTTTAAATATGATTCCAAAAGTCCAGGAAACAAAAGCAAAATTAGACAAAAGGGATTACTTTAAACTAAAAAGTTTCTGAATAGCAATGGAATCAATTGAAAGAGGCAACATATAGAATGGGAGAAAATATTTACAAACTATATATATAAAGAGAGGTCAATAATCAAATATATAAGAAATTCAAACAACTTGATAGCAAGACAACAAATAACCCAATTAAAAAATGGGCAAAGGACCTGAAAAGATATTTCTGAAAGGAAAACATACAAAAGGCCAACAGAACAGGTGCATGAAAAAATGCTCAGCATCACTAATCATTAGGAAAATGTAAATCAAAACCACAACGAGATATCACCTCACACATGTTATTATCAAAAAGAAAAATCAACCAAAAAATAATCACTTATAATTATTGTAATTATTATTATTTATTTGAATATAGAGACTTTCAAGTAGATGGATTCATCTCCAAGATCACTTTTTTCCAGTTTTAAAGAATCAAGTTTAATATTAAACACTTTTATCACCCCAATGTCAGAATCTAACTTCAAATATTCCTAAACTTTTAATTTGGTTCTTATTTATTTATTTGTTGAATATTTAATCAAAACCGCCACTCATTCCTGAATCTTTTTTCATCACCAGAAATTTTTATCTATTACCTATACTACAATCATCTGTCTGTCAAAAATTAGGATTTTGGGCTGCTAGTGGTGTCTAATGCTTGTAATCCTAGCACTCTGGGAGACTGAGGCAGAGGGATCACTTGTGGTCAGGAGTTTGAGACCAACTTGAGCAACAGCGAGACCCTGGTCTCTACAAGAAATAGAAAAATTTGCCAGGCATGGTGGCACACGCCTGTAGTCCCAGCTATTCAGGTGGCTGAGGCAGAAGGATTGTTCGAGCCCAGGAGTTTGAGGTTGCAGTGAGCTATGATGATGCCACTGCACTGTAGCTCAGGTGACAGAGCAAGACTCTGTCTCAAAAAAAAAAAAAAGGAAAATAATTAGGATTTTTATTAATTTGTTTGTTATGTGTGTATAGCTTAACACTTAGCATACAATTTAACATTTTATTTTTTATAAAATATTTTATCTTTAAATGAGTTTAGGAACATATTATCATATCACAAAAACAGTAAGTTTTGTTTCTGTATTTTTCCCCTCAAACTCAGCCATTAGGAAGTCCTAGAATTAAAAAATAATCATCCACAATCATCAAGACCACATAGATTTACTCAAGGCCATGCAAATCACACACCTGACTATGAGCATAAGCAACTGGTTTACTAGGAGTGAATAAGTAACTGGTTCCTTCTTCTGCTGTACATGTTCTCCTAAAATATAAAACAAATACCATTCTTTTAAAACAGTTCTTTAGATACATTCATACATATGAAACATTCTTTTTATGCAGTTGTTCATCAATGTATGAAAATAAATCTTTCTGATAATATCAAATGCAACAATAACTTGTTCTAAATATAAAAATTCAGCTCAAAATTAATGGTTAATATGTTTCTTTACAAAAGTTTTCATTTATTATCATCTTTACCTATCATTTTTGACAATTCAAAAATTTGTAACTGGGGTATAAAAACCACAACAAATTATAGATGTAAGAAATTGTTTAAGACAAAAAACACAATTTGTATGCTAATCCCAGGGGAAGAATATTTATATATTTTGGGTTTAAACAATATATTTGCTATAGAAAATCTTTGGAGAGAATATCTGTCACCAAAACATACTGTTTGCAGAAAACCCATCACAGTTTACCAATGAGGCATTTTTACTGCTTTAGAATAAGAAAGTAGGATAGTGCTTAGTATATTTTTTTAAAAAACAAATAAATAGAATCTAGTTTCTATAAAATAAAAAATAGAGTGATACTATAAGGGTTAGCATCAAGGTTTTAATTTTTTTTTCATTTGCTGTTTCCTGGTGGATGTTATTTATAAGTGGAATAAAAGTGAGATATACTGAAATTACTGACTATACTGAAATAACCAGATACATCATGCCAGGATAATTAACTCCTAAGCCAAGTAGAGAAAATATATATCACAAGGTAAAAATGAATCTGTGAGTCAGAAAATTGATTTTATTCTTCTTGGGAAAATGTTTTTCAAATATTTTAATTTAATTGTTTTTAGCATGTAACTAAAAATGCAGATTATTAATTTTTACCAAACTAACCTTAAGGTCTTTAATACATATTACCTAATAAAATGGTTAGAAAACCAAAGTCAATAAATACATTTCAAAATCAGTAAATGGCAAGCTAATTTAGTTACCACTTATATATTTTTTATATGACCATAAATATTTGTATTAAATGTGAAAATACACAGGCGTAAAAATAGTACCCATATTTGTAGACATGTCTGAGACCCATTTCGGATAATATTAGGTTTCTTTTTTATTAAAACACTAAGTTGAGATGGATATTTTCCAATAGTTGATTATTTCTTTTCATTTATTGGAGAATCAGAGAAATTTCAGCAATAAATTGAGAATTAATGTTTGCAGAAAAAATAGAAGCAATAGAAAACAAAAGAATAGAGTTTGAAACAAAGTGGAGGCCAATCGGTTCAAAAGCTCCAGACTGAGGTGTGGGATCATTGCAAATGTAAGTGAGTAGAATGGTAGGGATTGAAGTCAAACTGCACAGCTTATGGAGGATGTGGGGCGCGGCGGCAACGCCATTCTAAGATGGCGCCCGTATCCGGTGG
>VBSM01000529.1:80815526-80833794 GCA_008086735.1 Cheirogaleus medius
CAGAAGAACTCCAGTTGCCGTGTCTTCCTTGCTGGCAAGGCGGGCGCGACAGGAGGAAACGTGTGGTTTGGAAGCAGAAAAAGGCAGTGTTTGAAGTTTGGTAAACTGTGCAGTTGAGGGTACCATCCTCCAGATTGCCAAGTCTGCTTGAGACTTCTGATCCCAATTACAAGGAGTTAGTGTCCAGATACAATTTGGACAAGAGTCCATACAACACCACCCTCCCTTCTGACACTTACCACAAATTTGCAGCTCTTCCAAAACCACCCTCACATTCAATAGCTCACTTGAAAGGCTCACAGAAATTGAAATCTATTATGCTCACAGTTACGTTTATCACACGGAAAAAATAACAAAATCAGCAAGGGAAGAGATGCAGAAGGCAGTCTGGGAAGGCACCGAATGTGAATCTTCCATTGTTCTCATGATGCATGACCCTGTCAGTAGTGATATGAGACCATGTGCGTGGAATATTGCCAACCACGAAGCTCACTGGAGCTTTGGTGTTTAAAGTTTTCATTAGGGCTTCATTACATAGGTATGATTGATTGATTACTTGCCCATATGATTGAACTCAGTCTCTAGGTTAACTGATACGGTGTGACCCAAAGGATCTACCCTAAATCCTATGCTTTGTCTTTTTTACATGGCCAGTTTCCACCCTAAGACTATTGAATATGGCTAGCCTACACTGAGTCATCTTGTTAGTACAAAGTATCAGGTAAGGCCCTGGGGACCCACATGAATGACAAAGACATTCACATAACTTGGGAAATTAAAAAGGTTTGAGGTTACGTTTCAGGATGCAGGCCTCTCTTTACGTGAGGACAAATTCCTTACCACACAGGCAGTAAGACAAGAGTACTTAAGGAAACATCTATGTACAAAAAAAAAGGGGAGTGGGGAATAGGGCGTTTTCTCCATTGGTGGAAGCCTACCAGTGATGCCAGTCATTTCTGAAAATATATATGTACACAAAGCAGTTATTTCCTAAGTTCTAAGCAATGTGACCTCATATTATAGTAGTACTTTAACAATAAAATAATCATAGAAATTATGAAAAGAATAATAGAAAAGCTATTTAAAGTTATAAAAGTGTCCCAAAATAAGATTTAGAAAAATGAGAAATATATCCCCCTCATATCACTAGAAGGAAAAAAGTACAAAAAAATACAGCAAAAACATGAATCAAAAGAAATAATAGGAGGTATAAATACAAACATACCTAAAAAGACTTCTCTGGGAGGATGCTTACACAAATGTCGGTGGGAGTTTTTTACTGAGTGGTAGATTTCTGTGAATTTTTTGCCTCTTCATAATCCCTTTTTATATTACCTGAAAATAAACCCTTCCAATATCTCTATTCTGGTAGACATATATAGTAGATGTGTATATTTAAAGGGAATTAACAGAAAAATAGATTTTGATATATTAAATTTTGCTACATAGGTAAGTGGTTGGAATTTAAATATTCCTAATATTAAGAAATATTGTTGAAAATTAACCATATTACTGATCCTTCATACATACCAAATCCTTTCCTTTTAAAAATTTTACTATATAGTAGCTTTAATGTAAAGAAATGTATTTATTACATACATACTGAAGTCCCACATGTCTGTATATATAAATATCAAAACAATGCATAGATAATACACATATGAGGAAACAAGACATTTAAAAAGTAAAGCACAGTATAGAATGTTTAACATGGATTGATCTTGAGAACTTCTTTCTAATCTAGGCACTCCTTATAACTCCCAGTGGGTTTTGGAGATTGTCAGATTCTTTGGTTTCTATTTCTATAAACTGGGGAGGGTTTTAAAATTTCCTTCCTTTTATGACAGTCTAAAAATCAATACAAGTAAAAATCAAATATAGATGAAGAAATTGATATAAAAATCATTTTTAGCAAAATCCTTTTGGTTTTCCTTCCTCATGCTCCATGGTAAAATATTCACATTTATTTAACTTGCTACTAGATACTTTTCTGTAATTGAAGTCAATTGTTTAATAAGGTCACCTTTAATCCCTTTAAAGCTAACTTAGCTTTAAAAAATGTATTCTATCTGACAACTTTTATCTCTTACTCTAATGCGCGTGCAGTCAGTCTGCTAGACATCAGTGTCTTATTTCTGGCCATTTTATAGGCCTTATCACCTGTGAACATCTTTCTGTCTCTGTCTAATCATGCAATTATACAGTTGTTAGCAGTTTCAATTCTCTTTCTCCTTCTCAGAGCAGTATTGACTCTAGCATATCAGTGTGACAGGTTGAACATTTCTAATAGACTCATATTCTTTTTGACTATGGTGTTGACCAACAGCATAAGAAAGTTAATTCATTTAAGATTGATTCAACAAATCAAATGCTTTCAAACCATCGTGTTTATTTCAACAATAAAGAATGTTCAAGCACTAAAACATATATCATTGTATCAATATCCAATTGTAAAAAAAACAAAAAACAGTTTGGTTTTTACTGAAAGAAATGATAGCATGTGATTTGAGGATCTCCTTTTCTCTCACTGGGAATAAGCTCACCTGACACAGTTACTTGAATAATTCATGAGAAAAAACATAAAAGATTTATCAATAAAAACAGGGTCAGGTTCTATTGAGGAATTTTAGAATACAAGTATATGTTAGAACGGCATCATAGGACAGTTTTATATTTGAATGTTCTATTGGAATTTTTCATCCAGTGCATGTCTTTTTTAATAACTTAATATAAGGAATTCTCACCCCACCACAAAGCCTGTAATATTTCAGAATCACAGATTTTTAAATATTACTCTTGGGAAAAATTCTCTCATGCCTCTGAAATCCTTTTCTACTGTATCGGTTTTTTAGAACCACTCAAGTATCCTTACCATAATAAGAAGTGTTTGTTCCCCACGGAGGTACTTGCATAGCCTCATGAAGCGTGGCATTTCAAAAGAGACTATCACATAGACTTCTTGCCATCAACACATGATGTGATGTTTGGTTCATATATATGCATGGACATAATATATTTATGCTACATATGCTCACACTTGACGAAGCTATAGGTGAACAAGACCGCATATGTGTGATCACACTGCAGGCATACATTTATCAGGAGTGAGAGAAGACTGTCAGCTAATGCTTCTGCATGCCTCAACATAACAACCCTGACAGTTGCTGCCAAGCAAGCGAGGGCATCCAGAGATAGCACAACTGCCAAAAGCAAGACAAATGCTTTTAGAATCAGTAATAAATCATATTAGGTGTCTGAAATTTCTCCTTAGTGTATTGATTATAATTAAAATAAACTAATTAGTTAGAATTATAATATTGATGCACAGAAATGTTGAGCTCTCAGATAAAGGGGAAATAGCGTTTTGGATTCTCTGGGTAATGTTTAACAATGATAACGAGGAATTGAGGAAACTCATCTGTTAAGAGTGTAAAGAAATTAACATAGATTTTTTACACAAGTATTCTGACCATGACAATTTCCTACTTTACACCTCTTTGTTTTCTTTAAAACACTTTCCTCCCATGAAATCTACCCACGCCTCCCCATCCTGAGGAAGGCATGATATGATGTTAAGTAGTTGGTCACTTTTAATCACATTGTCCTAAGTATGCCATAAAGTGTCACAATACAGATTATTTAAAAATCATTGTTAAGTTTTAGTAATAAGAGTCAACATACATTTATGGATTCACAAGGCTTCTACCTGATAATATTGACTCTTAAAAATCACATACTGTTATTCAGAGATTTTTCATCACTCTCGCAGAGGAGCTCCTGGTGGGGGGAGTCACAACCTCTCACCTCTCACAAAAATCCACTCAAGATGAATAACAGAGTTCAACCTAAGGCATGAAACCTTAAGAATCCTAGAAGAAGATGTTGGGAAGACCCTTTCAGACATCGGCCTAGGCAAAGAATTCTTGAAGAATACCCCCAAAGCAATCACCGCAGCAATAAAAATAAACAAATGGGATCTGATCAAATTAAAAAGCTTCCGCACAGCCAAGGAAACTATCATTAGAGCAAATAGACAACCTACAGAATGGGAGAAAATATTTGCTCTCTACACTTCCGATAAAGGTCTGATAACAAGAATCTATCTAGAACTCAAAAGAATTAACAAGAAAAAATCAAACAACTCCATCAAGAAATGGGCAATGAAAATGAACAGAAACTTTCCCAAAGAATACAGAATAATGGCCAGCAAACATATAAAAAAATGCTCAACATATCTAATCATTAGAGAAATGCAAATCAAAACCACAATAAGATATCACCTAACCCCAGTGAGATCGGCCTCTATCAAAAAATCCCAAAACAACAAATGCTGGAATGGATGTGGAGAGACAACAACACTCTTACACTGCTGGTGGGACTGCAAATTAGTGCAGCCTTTGTGGAAAAGAATTTGGAGATACCTCAAAGAGCTAAAAATAGAAATACCATTTGATCCAGCAATAGCATTATTACATATCTACTCAAAAGAGTATAAGACATTCTATAATAAAGACATCTGCACCCGAATGTTTATGACAGCACAATTCACTACTGCAAGGACGTGGAAACAACCCAAGTGCCCGTGAATTCATGAGTGGATTATTAAAATTTGGTATATATTTACAATGGAATATTACTCAATTTTAAGAAATGACAGTGAACTAGCACTGCTTATATTATCCTAGATTGAGCTTGAGCCCATTATCTGAAGTGAGGTGACACAAGATCGGAAGAATGGGCTCCACATATACTCGCCATCAAACTGGTACTGACCGATTAACACTATGGTGCTCAAAGGGTGGTGGTGTTCACCAGGGATTTGGGGGTTGAGGGGGTAGACCCACATCTGAGGGATGTGGTGAGCATTGTGGAGGAGAAGGGCATACCTCTAACCCTTGCTAGGGAGAGGCAAAGATAAAAAATGCAACCAAAATGTTAAAAAAAAATGATATATTTTGTTGTGGTATAATTTGATATTGTCATATCACCTTTCTGTTAGTATTTTCTTTCTTTATCAAACTTAACTAATAATATAAAAAGTGAAAAAAATCACATAATGATTTTTATGGGCATAAATGTCTGCACATATTTGTTAGTTTGTTCTTCATGAATGGGAATGATGAAAGACAGGCCTTTGAGACAGGGAATTCTGAAATTCCTAAAACAAGTAGCTATTAGTGTTAGGCATGGTATCAATGTCCTAACAATAGTGCAGGAATCTCTTGGCAGATATTGCACAGCTTATTAAATGTGAATCTATATTATAGTTAATAAGATATAAACATCAATACTCATTTAGATTTGAATTTCAATTAATGCAAAAAAGGCAATATAATATCACTATATGTGATTAATTTAAAAAAACAGATCTTTTTTCTCTTTGGGAATTTTTTTCATTAACTTACAATTAATTAAGAATGTCATATATCCATCTCCCTTGCAGAGAATATTTTCTTAAGGAACAGTAGATTGAGAGACAATGAGTCAGGTCCTCATTGTAAATAGTATTTGATAAGTTACACTTACAAATGTTGAAAGTTGTGTTCTTAAGATTGTAATATATTGCAGGTATACTGCCAAAAATGGAAAAATAGCAATTTTTAAAATTTCCTAACTGTGGTCAGAGATGATTTCTTCATGTAGTAAGACATGGTAACAGCTATGAAAAATTCATAATTTCAGATGAGCAATGATTTTTTAAAAATTATATCCAAGTATATATATATCAGCATTGAATTAAACTACAGCATTGCTTAGGCGCTCATAAATTGCTCTTCATTTCCTTAAAATTATATCTAACAATAATAATAACTAACACTCATTATAGAAATGTATGTTAAGTACTCTGTATGGGCTTTATTTGCATACATTCCTTTTATCGCTTACAATAACCCAGTTTATAACATAGATTATCCCTGATACCCTTGGAGAGGTTGTGTGTTGTTCAAAATAACAGAGAGCAGCAGTGGCAGTGCCAGCAGGAGGATGCAGGACAAAACAGGCTTTGAAAACAGAGGGTTTGATCATAAGAATAAAAGTAAGGATTATAATAGATTAAAGTTTATAGGATGATATAACCTATTATACCATTAATCCCCAAATGTAATCAAGAACAAAGCCACAGTCCTTGAATGATGAAAACTAGGATTCACAGATGGTTTGGGGTGAAAATAGTCTTTATTAAATACATCAGCAATTGACCTAAGGGCTTCCTTATAATTAAACACCTGCTCACCTTACTACTATTACATACCTGAGCCCTAGAGGATAAAAGCAGTAACATCTTTAGATTTCCTTGAAGTGCTTTACTTTTAAAAAAATAAATTCTTGGAAATGTTTCAGTAAATATAAATTTGTAAAGGGGCTTATTCAATTTAGCATGCATATATTAAGTGTCTTTAATGCATAATGCACAGCCCTGGTTTATTGCTATAAAAATAAAGATAAACGAGGTTCTTGCCTCACATTGCCCTCAATGCAGTGTGAGAGACAAATAAGGATGTACAAGACAATTTGATAAATGTTAAGATAGGCGTAGGGGCCAGGGTACCACTGAAGCAGCAAATATGGCCCAAATCTGGATCTGCCAGTTTCAGTCAGGTTTCATCAGAGAAGCCTAACCAATAGGAAATAAGATAAAACTACAGAATAAGGTGATCTGGAGGAAAGGTGGACATGAAGTGTGGAGAACAAGGAAAATCTGTAATGTGCAAAGATGAGCTGAGAGGTACCAGTGTCTCACCACCTCTAAACTCCAAACACGGAGTAATGATATTATTTAGGCCACTTGGCTTTATTTTATTTTATTTATTTATTTATTTTTCAGACAGAGTCTCACTCTGTTGCTGGGGCTAGAGTGCCGTGGCATCAGCCTAGCTCACAGCAACCTCAAACTCCTGGGCTCAAGCGATCCTCCTGCCTCAGCCTCCCAAGTAGCTGGGACTACAGGCATGCACCACCATGCCCGGCTAATTTTTTGTTATATATTTTCAGTTGTCCCGCTAATTTCTTTCTATTTTTAGTAGAGACAGGGGTCTCGCTCTTGCTCAGGCTGGTCTCGAACTCCTGAGCTCAAATGATCTGCCCACCTCGGCTTCCCAGAGTGCTAGTATTACAGACGTGAGCCACTGCGCCTGGCCAACTTTGCTTTATTTTAAATAGTCTTAATAAAATACTTTGTATAAAGGCGATCTGTTGAATATTTGCCAAGTACCAAACACTGTGGGACTCTTTTAAAAAGTTTCTGTAGGACTTGGACCCTTGGAAAATGTTAGTTTTGCTTAGATCATTGTGTTTCTATCATCCCTCCAACAACCTCCCAATCACAAGTGTTACATATGATGTCCCTAAAACTTTATTTTTATGATGTACACCAACAGCCTTAAATATGACACATCTTGTTTCAGTATGTTACCTCCTTTTATGTGAAAATCACATCAATAATTTATGACACTAGTCCCACAATTATTATATTCTACCTTATATTCTTCACAGCATTATGACCAATCTCCTATTTTGCAATTTATTTTCTTCTACAAATTCCCTAAAAGTGGGAACTCCCTAAGTTATTGTTTTTAACATTCATGCCTTATACATTTTTGCCTTAGAAATTTTTATCTATACCCTTATGCTCAATGACCCATATCTGTGTCTAACTTCCAAATCGAGACAGGTAATATATAAATACATATGACATATATCAGTATCTATAATTATCTATAGCTATATATGTAACTATATCTGTGTCTAAACCCATACTCCTTTCTCTTGAACCACAGATCTGCTTTCCCACATAAACACCCATTCTTTTTGTTTTTTGTTTTCAGAGACAGGGTCTTCAGGTGGAAGTGCAGTGGTGTGATCATAGCTCACTGTAGCTTTGAACTCCCAGGCTCATGCAATCCCTCTGCCTCAGCCTCCCCAGTAGCTGGGACTATATGTGCACATCGCCAAGCCCAGCTAGGTATTTTTTTTTTTTTTTGGAGAGAGGGGGTATCACTACATTTCCCTTTTGGCCTCAATCATTTATCCCACCTTGACTTCCAAAATTGTTGGAATTACAGGTGTGAGCCACCATGCCTGACATTAACTGCTTATTCTTAAAGTTTACATGTTCCTTGTTTTAAATTATATATGACAACCTATTCCCCATATAAAATTTGATATGTTTTCTATTACTATAATCCTAGATTTTACAAGCCTTACTAAACTATAGTACCTACTACAATGATTAATTTTATTATATGAATGAGAATTACGTATACTTTACTGGATGATCACACAAAAATTAAACTCAGCTCCTTCTAAATTGTCCAAGTATATACAGTGAGTTTCAGGTAGTATTTTAAAAAATTCAGCTTTATTGAGATATAATTGACAAATAAAAATTGTATCTATTCAAAGTGTAAAACATGATGTTTTGATAAATAAATACATTGGGAAATGATTACCACAATCAAGCTGACTAACATATCTATCACCTCACATAGATACCTTCTGTGTGTGTGTGTGTGTTGTGGAAATACTTAAAATTTACTCTCTTAAAGAATTTCCAGTATATATTTTTATTAACTATAGTCATCATGCTGTAAATTAGGCCTCCATAACTTATTCATCTTAAAATCATAAGTTTATACCTTTTGACCAACAACTTTCCATTTCCCCTACTCCCTTGATCCATAGTATCCACCTTTCTACACTCTGTTTCTAGAAGTTTGAATTTTTTAGATTCAACATAATTGAGATCATACAATATTTATCCTTTTGTGTTTGATTTATTTCACTTAGTATAATGTCCTCTAGATTCATTCATGTTGTCACAAATGACAGGATTTTCACATTTTTATGGCTGAGTAATATTCCTTTAAGTGTGTTATACATATACACATTCACATTTTCTTTATCCATTCATCCACTTGTCAACACTTAAGATGTTTACACATCTTGACTATTGTAAATAATGCTTCATTCAGTATGAGAATGCGGGTATCTCTTTGAGATAGTGATCTTATAAGAACTTAATATCTAATATATAAGGAACTCATAAAACTTAATAGTGAAAAACCCCAAATAACTCAATTAAAAATGACAAAGGAGTAGAGACTTAAATAGAAATTTTTCCAAAGACATACAAATAGATAACAGGCATAAGAAGAGGAGCACAACATCACTAATCATCAGGGAAATAAAAATCAAAATCACACTGAGATATCACCTCACACAACGAATATTGTGAAAAAATCAAAAGATAACAAGTATTGGTGAGGATATGGAGAAAAGGAAACACTTATGCATTGTTGCTGGAAAAGTAAATTAGTACAGTCATTATGGAAAAAAGTATGGAAATTCTTCAAAATATTGAAAGTAGAACTATCATATGATCTAGCAATCCCTCTTCTAAGTATATATCCAAAGGAAATGAAATCAGACAGTATCTTCTTCATGATCAAGTCCTATTTTCTCATATTTTTTGACTCTGGCACCCTAGTCTTTGATGTATTCTGTCCATGAATTCACTTTGGGGAAGTCAGGATCTTCTTTCTACTAACATTGCTTTAAGAATGCTGATTTTCTATCTTTGCCTCTCCCTAACAAGGGTTAAATGTAACCAAAATGTTAAAAAAAAATTTTTATGGGGTGTCGGGCAGGTGGGAGGGGGGAAGGAGATGGGAATATACATACATAATGAGTGGGATGCATACCACCTGGGGAATGGACACGCTTGAAGCTCTGTCTCAAGGGCGGAGGGGAGGCAAGGGCAATATATGTAACATTAACATTGGTACCCCCATAATACGCTGAAATAAAAAATGCTGATTTTCATGCCAAGGGTGCTGTCTTTTGCCTCTTTTTTAAGATCTCAAAGTGGTACCTTGGCTCCTCAGCTCTTAGTATAAACAGGTCATTTTGGAATGGGAATAATCTGACTCCTCCATATTCTATGTCACTGTTTTTTTCATTAAGCACCGAGAGTGGTGGTGGTGCTGTGGCTTCAAGGAAAATGCTTGAAATTTTATTTGCTGGGCCTCTTTCTATAAGTTTTAGAAGTAAGCCATGAAGCTATCTGGAAACCAAATCTTAAATATATATAGTCAATTTTCATTATTCACAATATTTATATTCTTTAAGGTCATCACAAACATTGGATTAGCAAATACTAAACTATTGACCCAGGGTAATGCAGACTAGAGGTCTGCAGAACCTGTGGTCAAATTTTTTATCAACAAAAGCACCATTTTTAGTATATAGGTTCCTTTGCCAATGTCCAAGTAAAACAAGCCAGTCTCACTAGCATTGAAAATCTGCTCTTTTACAGAACGCTTTTTGTATATGACACTTAGCAGGTATTTTAAAAATTCTAACACATCTTCTTGATCTGCAGAACCTGCCTCACCTGCATATTTAACATTTTTCATGCCATATCACCTTTGAAACATGGGAACCAGCGAGTACTAGCCAAAAAATGCTTAACGTGGAGGTAAATCTCTTTGGTTTTCAGCCTCCTAACACTTCTGTCCACTGAACTTTTGTATTGCTTGTCATCTCATCAATCCACAAATTTAGCCCCTTTTTTCATCTTTCACATATTGTAGTGTTACTTTGACACTTTCTAGAATGCCCCCCCCCATACAGATCAGTGAATTTCCTCCTCCTTTTCTGGATGCCGGGCATTACTGATTCATCAATATTGAACTAACAGCCAACAGCACTGTAACTCATGCCTGAGCAAAGTTTAATTAATTCATATATTTTCTCCATAAGACACATGACAGTCTTCTTGCATGCAGAAACACTGGACACCCCTTTAGCTCTCCATTAAGGGCCATTTTAAACAGAAAAATCACCAACAACCCCCCCACCCGCAAATGCAAAAGACATGGCAGTAAATAGATTGTAGAAGGCAACTATATTACAGCACGAAAACTGAAACAAGAAGCCAGAGCACCATTTCATTCAACCTAAACTAAGAACATGTGAGTTGAGTGACTCAAATTTTTGTCCATTCTGCACATGTCTGGGAATGACTGCAAAAGCACCCAGTATCACTTTTGGGGAGTCAAGTACATTTTTATAAGTAGGCTAATTTTCAGATACAGAAGCTGCAAATAATAAAGATCAACTGTATTGTGCTGTTCCTTCCATTCAAATGGGTGGGATATTTTATAAGCTTATAGTTATTTTATGAGTCTCAGGAGAAAAATAAAAATCCATATGAAATATATCAAACTCTACTCTACCTAGTCTATATCCATTATTGACACTATCATTCAGTATTTTGTGACTTTTTGTAGGTCTTTTTTTTCAAAGAAGTAGTTAGAATATCTCAGATAAATAAATATGATGAAGTATCTGATTTGGAAGATTCGTGGTTTTGTTTTATTACAGCTTCCTTATTTTATGACTATAAAATGAAATATTTAGAGGTTCACATGACAATGCTATAAATTATGTCTACTTTTTTTGGCTTTATAATCTATTATAGAAAATACCCTTCAAACAATGAATATTTGAATTTCAGAGCTATTAAGAAACAGTAAACAAAGTTCTTCACCATGGAGGTGTCCTAAGCAAGACTGCTGGAAAAGAATGCTCTTAGTGTAAAAATATCCACATCTCCCCAGTCTACTAACTACAATTCCCATCCGGAAACCAGTTTTACCTTAGTAAACACATCTTTTATGAACTGGTAAGATTTCTTGCATTGAAATGTACTAGAGAAGGGGAAAATTGAAAATGAGAATTAAAATATGGGAAAACAAATCCCTAGATACTTTTTTTCTATCTTTACTAACTCTTTAAAATTACTTAAGAAATTGTTTTTTCTATGCAGATATTTTTTAGTATAAACACCACTAGAATTTCTGCTAATACTCAAGAGTCAATGTTTTCCAAAAGTATTTTGAGAACTTCCACATGTTAAGTATTCTTTGTGTAGGGCTTCAGTGGTCAAAATAAATACTATCAGCTCTCTCTATGATGTCCCTCTTGGATATACAAAATAAGTATTAAATATTCCCAGGTGTCTTGTGTTCAACTGATTTTGTTCTGTTGAAGCCAGTGTTTCCCAGGTTTATTTAAGCAAAAATACACATTTAAGAAAGTGTGGGTAATGATTAAAGTCCCAGATTATGGAATCAGACTATCTGACTTTGAATCCTAGCTTGATTGCTCACTATCACTATGCAACAGAACAAATTATTTAACCTCCTTTTAAATAAGTTTCTTCATTTATAAAATAAAATAGCAACAATACTAACCTAGAGTTTTATAAGCATTCTATGAGAACAATGCTTACATACATTAAACCACCACAAAGCATTAGTTATTACAAAAGGAAAATGGACTTCTGTAGAAGACAGTTTGGAAAATACAATCAAAGGGTATTCAATGAATTTAATAATTAATTTCTTACTTAATTGTATTTCAAAATTTGATTAACTAAATCTATTTCTAGACCTTATATACCATTTACTTTTGTGGTTGAAGAAAGTAACCTAGGAAAGACCAAATGACTTGCCCAAGGTCATTCAACTCATTTGTGGCACAATTAGATTAAGAAATCAGGTTTTCTAATTGCTAATTGAATGGTATTTTCTCTGCACTTGGCTGCCTCTAATATACTCAGATATTCACATATTGATTCCCTTTCATTCTAGGGTAAAAGGCACTATGCAAAGGGAAAGGAGTTAGGAAATCAATTTTCTATTACATTAGTCATTAATGCTATCAAATATCATGCTCTTTCATCATGAGTTCTCTCTTATCATTGAAACACTGCAAGGTTATGGTCCACTATGTCTCAAAGATGATTTTCTACTCAAAATACTAGGCCACAAAATCTTACATTTGCCAGTTTGTACTTCTACCCATAGTATATCCTTTATTAATTATAATTTAAAATTTACTTTATTAATATGTTACTATTTTGCATCCTACACATGGTCAATTTTAATTTTAAACTTATTTAACACAGGTCCTATATTCTTCTATTTTGAACACTTATATTTTGTAATTTATTCAGTTATTTCGTTAAGTAATAACCTAAATGAGGCAGATAATCAAAGGTGTTTATAAAAATCCAAATTTAGAAACTACTAAAATTTCCAACATTTAGAGCATTGGTTAAATATATAATGACACATAGAATATACAATACCATAAAAAAGTGGTGGGAAAAAGATATTACAGAAATCTGCTGTATGATTTAATTTTCAACTTAACTATATAAAAAGCCTAAAATAGGTTATATAGAGTAAGATGATAACAATGTTGTTTTCTAGGTAGTAGGATTTTTTTTATTTCAACATATTACGGAGATACAAATGTTTAGGTTACATATATTGCCTTTGCCCCACCCAAGTCAGAGCTTCAAGCATGTCCATCCCCCAGATGATGTGCACCACACCCATTAGGTGTGAATATACTCACCCCTCCTTCCCATTTCTACCTGTCCAACACCCGATGAAAGTTGCTACTATATGTGCACATAAGTGTTGATCAGGAAACACCAAATTTATGGTGAGTACATGTGGTGTTTGTTTTTCCATTCTTGTGATAATTCACTTAGTAGAATGGGCTCCAGCTCTATCCAGGATAATACAAAAGGTGCTAGATCACCATTGTTTTTTGTGGCTGAATAGAACTCCATGGTATACATATAACACATTTTATTAATCCACCTATGTATTGATGGGCATTTGGGATGATTCCACACCTTTTCAATTGTGAATTGTGCTGTCATAAACATTTGTGTGCAGATGTCTTTTTTGTAAAATGTTTTTTTTTCCCCTTTGGGTAGTGCCTAGTAGTGGGATTACTGGATCAAATGGTATTTTATTTTTAGTTCTTTGAGATATCTCCAAACTACTTTCCACAGAGGTTGCACTACTTTGCAGTCCCACCAGCAGTATAAGAGTTTTCCTATCTCTCTGCATCCACACTAGCATTTGTTGTTTTGGAACTTTTTGATAAAAGCCATTCTCACTGGGGTTAGGTAATATCTCATTTTAGTTTCGATTTGCATTTTCCTGATGATTAGAGATGTTGAGCCCTTTTTTATATGTTTGCTGGCCATTATTCTACCATCTTTTGAAAAGTTTCTGTTCATGTCCTTTGCCCACTTTTTAATGAGATTGATTGATTTTTTTCTTGTTAATTTCTTAATTTCTATATAGATTCTTGTTATCAGCCCTTTATTGGATGTGTAGCATGAGAATATCTTCTCCCATTTCATAAGCTGTCTATTTGCTCTAATGATAGTTTCCTTGGCTGTGTAGAAGCTTTTTAATTTGATCAGGTCCCATTTATTTATTTTTGATGTTGTTGTGATTGCTTTGTGGGTCTCGTTCATAAATTCTTTTCCTAGGCCAATGTCTATAAGAGTTTTCCCAACATTTTTCTAGAATTCTTATAGTTTCATGCCTTAGGTTTAAGTCTGTTAACCAATGTGAATTGATTTTTGTGAGAGGTGAGAGATTCGTGTCCTGTTTCAGTTTGTACATGTGGCTACCCAATTTTCCCAGCATGATTTATTGGATACAGATTCTTTTCTCAAGTGTATGTGTTTTGTCAAAAATTAGATGGCCCTATGAGGATGGTTTTATATCTGGGTTCTCAGTTCTGTTCCATTGGTCTGTGTCTCTGTTCTTGTTATAGTACCATGTTATTTTAGTTACTATGGCATTGTATTATAGCTCGAAGTCTCATAAATTGATGCTTCCCAATTTGTTATTTTTGCTTAAGATTGCTTTTGCTATACAACATCTTCTCTGATTCCATACGAACCATAGAATTATTTTTTCTAGAGCTGCAAAAAAAGATGTTGGTATTTTAATAGACATTGCATTAAATCTATAGATCACTTTGGGTAATATAGACATTTTAACAATGTTGCTTCTGCTAACCCATGAGCATGGTATACTTTCCACCTGTTTACATCATCTCCTATTTCCTTCCTCAGTGTTTCATAGTTCTCCTTGTAGACGTATTTTACCTACTTAGTTAAATATATTCCTAGGTACTTTATTTTCCTTGTTGCTATTGTTTATGCACCTAACTCAGGTGCACCCAGATTCTTAAAGCAAATTCTATTTGATCTAAACAAAATGATAAACAGCAGCACCATAATACACAAGGACTTCAACAGCCCTCTGACAGAACAGGACAGATCCTCCAAACAGAAAATAAACAAAGAAATAATGGATTTAAAAAGAACTTTAGAACAAATGGGTCTGACTGACATTTACAGAACATTCTACCCTAAAACCACTGAATACATGCTTTTCTTATCAGCTCATGGGACATTCTCTATGACTGACCATATCCTAGGCCACAAACATGTCTTAAGAAATGGAAAAAAATAGAAATTATACCATGCATCTTCTTAGAGAACAGTGGAATAAAATTGGAAATCAACTCCAACAGAAACTCTCATCACTACACAAAGTCAAGGAAACTAAACAACTTTCTGCTGACCAATTATTGCGTTAAGGAGGAAATAAGATGGAAATCAAAAGATTGTTTGAAGTAAATGATAAAGGAGAGAGAAGTTATCAAAATCAGGAGGACGTAGCTAAACCAGTCCTGAGAGGAAAATTTATATCTATAAATGCCTACATCCAAAAGGCAGAAAGATCACAAATCAACAATCTAATGAATTGTCTCAAAGAACTGGAAAAGGATGAGCAAACTGACCCCAAACCCAGCAGAAGAAAAGAACTAACAAAGATCAGAGCAGAACTAAATGAAATCAGTAACAAAATAAACTATACAGAAGATTAATAGAACAAAAAGTTGAGTTTTCAAATAATTAACAAATAACATATTTATACTTTTATTATATTTTCAAGTAACCGCTTCCGAAAATCCAGTTATCAGAGTTAGAAGGTAATATTCTTAATGAATAAGTTAGCAATTGATATGCTAAAATTCTTAAAAATTCTATTTGTAATGAATTAAGTACAACTTTTTCTATTTTTCATTCTATTTTATGGATTTACTGCACAATGTCATCATATGTATGCAGTAAAAGATACCATCCTCCTTATATTTCTCTAATATCAATCTGTGTCCCACAATAAATGTAAGTCTTCATGTACAAATGAAATGAGATTGTACCTGGTTTTCTTTGCCAACTAACTAAACTTTTCATGATAATTTTATTTAATGCAAGCCTTTTCATGAAGGGAAAATCATCATTATTTTAGCTTCCATTCAATAAACTAGCCATGTGAGCAAGTAATATATTGTTCTAAATTCCAAAAGCAAATGACCTTACAAAATCAGAGATAGTAATAGCACAGCCAGAAGTCCATGGCAGTGCCCACACAGTAGGAGAGAATCAAGGGAAATAAAACATCAGTGATAGATTGTCTTATTTTGTCTGCAAAGGAACTGATTATTTTGTAGTAATTTATATAAGTCTAAATACAATAAAGGATTAATAAAGCTATTGTACCTGCATTTTTCTACTAGAATGTAACACAGCCTAGTTACAAATTAAAAATGCCATTTGTCCTCCAATGCTTTATTTATATCTAAACTAGCTTTGTTCTAACTAATACTTCTTACAAAATAACTTACTATCTAATAATGGGAAAGGGAATACACTTTGCATATAGGCTATGATGAATATTTTTTCTAAAAATGAGGTCTCTCAAACTATTTGGAAATGGGGGAAAAGGGCAGAGATAATCTTATTAGTGTTAGCAGGAATTTAAACATAAAGGGTGCCAGATTGTTCTACCTATATGTAATCCATCACCTGGGAAATGTTGACCTTTGGAAAGGGCACTTTCCTTAGAGTTGCCTAACTTCAAAGAGAGAAAATTCTCTCCATAAATACTCATGTATTACAAAGAATTGTAATTGCCAACATATTTTTATTCCTATCATCATCTAACATATATATGTTATAATTTGTTAAAAATCCTTTATTTGCCCTTCAAATTTCCTACTTTCATTTATATTAGAACACTATATGTGATCTTCATTTTCCACTGTACACATAAAAATTATCTATTAAATCAGCAGTATAATATCTGAATCTGTAAAACTTCCTTAACAGATCCTTAACAGAACTGGAAGGAGTAATCTCCTTCTAGTTCATGTTTCTCATGCTTGAACACATTTCAAATAGAATGTTTTCTTAATAACAATTTAAATATTGAATAGATATATGTGTTACAAAAAATCTTTAGCCTCTGATTATTTTCAAGAGTATTTTTAGTTTCATTACATGATAATCTCTTATAAAATGTTATTTTCCTTCAAAATAATATACTTTAGGTTTTCATTGCTTAAATTCAATTTTAATGGCACAGCACTAATACATTTCTACAAAACAATGCTCAACAAATATTTTTATTTCAAAACAAATTATTAACAGATTCCAAAGAAAGAGTATGGGCCTGAAATTATATTCTCAGCATCTGCGCTTATCCTTCGTAGTCTCAGTTTGCCTCCATTCCACCAAAACTGTGATTATAAGGCTATTCATTTGTTTTGGCTATCTACAGTGCCCCTTTCAAAGCATTGATCTTTTAACCTCTGCAGTTTTTTACATTGATGACCATTTCCTTTCTTAAATTTAATGGCAGTTCTCCAGTTTTCACACTGTAATGCTTTCATCTTAATTCTCAGTTTCTACGTCTAGCCTCTATATAATTTTACCACCAATAGAGGTAATAAATACGCTATAATTTTCATACTAATTGATTGACAGGTGACAATTGCCTACTAGGAAGGATTTGAGGCTACATCTACAAATCCTAATTCCTTTTACTGTCACCTCATAGACGTCCTCTAATAGAAATAGTTGCTTCTTCCCATTTGCACTCCATAGGAACTTGTATGAAACTTTATTATAATCCTAATCCCATTGTACTCTACTATAATTTGCATGACAATTTAGCTCATTAGATAAGCTCTGAGCCAGCATCTGTGCTGTTCACCTCTCAGTTCCCTGACCATAGCTAGTGTCTAGTACTCATAAGCCACTCAACAAGTGCTTTGAATAACTGAATAAAATGAAAAATAAATGAATACATGCCAAATCATCTAGAGCTTTGATGTTTATGCTCAGAAGTTAGGACTATTTGATAAAGAAATTTGATCATGAAAAGGGAATTTTTTTATCATATGACATTATATTTGTCATTAAGAATTATATTGCATTGACTCTGTAGGTCACTTTGGGTAGTATAGACATTTTAACATTCTAGAGGAAAACATTGGAAATACTCTTCTAGACACTGGCCTAGGCAAAGAA
>VBSM01000529.1:80833894-80853745 GCA_008086735.1 Cheirogaleus medius
GGGATGGGTATATACAAACATAATGAGTGAGATGTGCAACGTTTGGGTGATGGTTACGCTTGAAGCTCTGTCTTGAGGGGGGAGGTGGGCATGGGCAATATACATAACCGTAATATTTGTACCCCCATTCTATGCTGAAATAAAAAATAGAATTATATTAATTTGACTTAAAAAGTATATAATCTGAAAAGATCCCCAATATTTGTAATATTTCTGTTGTGAAGGAAAATTTTTTAAAAAAAAAATGCTAGAATTATTAGCTGTCCCCAGCACAAGCTTCTGAGAGGAGCGAGAAAAATGATCCAAATTGGCACAATTAATGCTATTGTATCAATTATAACATTTTATATAATTTTTAAAATCACAATTTGTTGATATTAGATATTATATTTTACTCTTTTGTGTATATCTTATAGAAACTAATAAAAAATTACAATGTGACAATTCAGAAAATACTTAATTTGCCTCAATATACCAGCATTCTCCTCAATACATTGTCTTATTTCACCTTTTATAAGAAAATAAGTAATTAAAAATCTACTGTGAGGATTTGATAATTGTTGGTTGATAAGGTGAAAACAAATGAATAGAGGATGTCTTCTCTGAACTGCTCATATTTGACCAAAGGGAAAGAATAAAGTGGGATAAAACATAAACTAATCTATTATATTGTTTATATGTGCAACTTTGTCTCATCATGCATGTGGTTTTCAAACACCGGAGGCTTTCACTAAAACAAATAGAAGTGTTTGTAATTATAAAATATCAGTGTTTTATATTTTGTGATATGAACAAAGGCACTAGGAAAGCAAAGTCACTGTAACACACACGCACACACACACACACACAATGTATAATAGATACCAGTCATTTGGATATATGTTATTAATAGAGTCATTCATTTGGATGGTGGTACTTTGGATTTATTCACAAATGGCTGTATGAGAAGTATTTTGGAGCATTATCTGTAATTAAGAAGCCAGCATCTCTTTGTCTTACTGCTTTCAAAGTTGGCCGTCTAAGTCAGAAATAGATAACACCCAGTTTACTTCAAACAATTATCATGAAAACTAAAAATGAAGAAAAAAGGAGAGTCATTTATTGACTCCATTGTATAATTTATTGTAAATCCTTAGGTTCTGGTTGTGTGTGCCTTTTATGACATGATCTGAATGTTTGTTTTCCCCAAAATTCATATGTTGACATCCTAAACTTCAAGGTTAAGAAGTAGGGCCTTTTGGGAAGTAATTAGGTCATAAAGGCAGAACTCTCAGGAGTGGGAGTAATGCCCTTATACAAGAGGACTGAGAGAGACCCCTACTTCTTCTATAACATGAGGACACAGTGAGAAGGTAACATATGAACCAGAAAGCAGGCCCTCATCAGACGTTGAATCTGCTGGCTCCTTAATCTCAGACTTCCTAGCCTCTAGAACTTTGAGAAATAAATTTCTGTTGTTTATAAATTGCCCAATCTATGGCATTTTGTCTAAATGGACTAGGTCACTTTATATGTGACCTAGTGACCTTTATATAGTGACCTTTTCATGAGCAATTTCAAACTTGAGTTAAATCGTGTGTTCCATTCTATTGTTTTTGTTCTAGTAATTTCATAATAAAAAAGATATTATAACCACCAATCACTTTTAACTTTAAACATTGCTATATATATATCATCCTTATCAGAAATAGAATTGAACTGTTCTTTCATAATAGATTTATAATTGGTGCAAAGTAGTTCTAAATTATTCAAATATTGTATTTGGTACTTGTGATTATATATTTGAGGGCCACAACATATAACTTTTATTAAACATCTTTCAAGCATGGTTAAAATAGAGCAAATTTTGAAGCAAACATGATTTTGCATATCATCTGTGGCTCAAACTTAACGAAGTAAATATATAATCTGACTTTTAAAAGGAACACATTTTATAAATATTTTATTTTATTTAAATTTCTAGAAATCACAAAAAAATTCAATACAAGGGTTGCAATCTGACACACTTTTTTAAATGTGAGAAATCAAAGAGTAGTATTGTTTTCCACAGTTTTTCACTTTATCATATGAATGCAACCTTTCAAAATGGCCTAGGGTAACAGAAGGCATTTTATCAGTAATCTCAAAAGACACATTCTAGAAGTTATATTTTTTTCCTTACTTTTAGTCTTTTATTTTCAACAGACTCTATGTGACAAACATACCTTCACTTTTCAGAAAATTTCAATAATCATCTTTTGTGTATTTTTTTTTTGGCCTGGCAATAAATATTTTAATTTTTTTGTTTCATTTTATGACAAATAATTTTCATGTCTATTTTCTTTTTATATTTGTTTGTTTAAATACAAAGCTAAACCACAAACAGATACCATCATGACATTTTATCTTACATTTACACACTCCTGTTGGATCCTCTTCCAATTCGACAACCACTGCCCAGGCTAGCATGGAGTAAGTAGGGAGAAAGACTTTCTTAGGTAGTACTGGCATGAGGCCCTGGGAGGGGGTGAATCAGGGATGAAGACAGGCTTTCATACATGTCTCCATTCACATTTACCTGGGATAAGGGTGAGCGGAGACCTTAGGTCAGGGGGCTCAAGAGTAGGAGCCCCCTGGACTGAAAGGACAATAAGTGAGAATTGGTCCCACTTAGTGAGGGAGGAGGAAGCCACCTACTCCTCCTGCCATCACAGTTGAGATATAAATTTCAGCCCTATCCTTGATCCATTGGAGCTGCTGGACCCTGTCACCAGGCGCCTTTCTCTGGGGTCCTGGCCTTGTAGGCTTATACTTCAATTCATGGCTGCAGTCTTCAAAGGAAGGACACCAGGTGGTCTGACCAACAGAAGGCTTTGACAGCAGGTCTGGAACATTCAACCCAGCAGGATCAGGTGTGTGTGTGGGGAGGGAATTTCAGGGGTGTCAGGTAAGTAATTTCTGGTCCTACTACAAAACTTATTTTTTATTATAACAGATTACTGTCTCAAAGCTCTTCTACAAAAATAAAAACAAAAAAACTCCACAGTAATGCAGCCACTTCACTTACCTCAAGATCTGTATACATGTAAATTGTTTCTGTGGGTTTTTTTTATTTTTTTGGTTTGTGTATCTTTAAGACACAAAATAAAAATAGAAATTTACACCTTTGTATCAGATAACAAATGTACTCTGATAATATCTATTTTTTCTATTAAAACCCAATTCAAAGTCTATTAATAAATGAAAAAATGTTAGTTGAGTTCTATATTTTTGCAGTTCATGTTATAATTTACTATTTTTTTCTCTTAGGTTTTACATTACACCCTATACCATTTTTGAGAAGCTTTAGTGATTTAATGATTTAATTTGTTACTGTGCTTGCCTTACTTAAAATAATGAGATAAATTTTAACAGAAGTTATTTCTTTAACAGATTTCAAACCTGAATTTATTACTCCTTTGATCCCATTTTCTTTTCTTTTTAATTTTCTTTTATTGATATTGACAGTTTGCCATAGCCATTTCTTTTTGGAAATAGTCTCAATAACCCTTATATACAATTGCAAGAAAGTCATAATAGTTTACCTACTGTCTTTTCAGGAAAATATAGAAATTTTAGTAATTGTTGAATAGCTATTTTTCAGCTCTTCCATTTGTCACTAATCTCGTGCCTTTCTAACATGTTTTTGCATTCTGTCTATAAAATAGGATTTACTACCCTTGGTTTTGTAAACTTTGCAAAGACTATGGCAACTCTCTCTTTGAACATCTTAATTCTAATGTCGCATCCCATAGGGAGCTCAAAGCATGGATAAAACAATTACATCTAATCACTGAAAAATAAGCATTTCTCGCTCGCTCTATGGTTTACACGTCTTCATTTCTGTATATGTCTTTGTATTTTTGTTCATTATTTTTAATAACATAAATGTAACTTTCACATTACAATAATTACCTACATGAGTATAGTTTATCATCATAATAAATGATAGACCATAGCATCTATAGTGCTATAGTCTAAATATTTGTGTTCCCCAAATTCTTATGTTGAAAACTAACACCAATGTGATGGTGTTGGGAGGTAAGGCTTTGGGAAGGTGATTAACTCATGAGGATACAGCCCTTATGAAAAGTATTAGTGCCATTATAAAATAAACCCAAGGGAGCTCATTTTCTTCTTTCACCACATGAGGACACAGTGAGAAGGTTTCATCTATGAACCAGAAAATGGGCCTTCACCAGACACTGAACCTGCTGGTACCTAGAACTTGTACTTCCCAGCTCCAGAACTGTAAGAAATAAATTGCTATCATTCATAAACTACCAAGTTTATGCTATTTTGTTATAGCAGCCTGAACAGACTAGGACAACCAGTCAGACTGTTATTCGATTTCACAGATACGGAAACTCAGAGGATTTGTTTATCCTGCTGGTAATTAGACAAGTCAGAACACAAACACAAATCAAAGTCAAGTCCCATTATTTTTGTAGGATGCCATAGCAATCACATGAGTAAGAGAATGTGTTTCTATACTGAGTAGAATCTATACATTCTGCTCACCTTGGAATGTGCTAATGAAAACATCAAGTATATATAAAGACCTCATAAATACTAATAATTATAGCTTAGGTAATTAAGAAACAAAAAAATGTTAAAGAAATAATTGGAAGCTCTTAAAGCATATAATCTGAATTGTTTTACAAAGGACCCTTGGCATTGTTACTGAATATGCATTTCGTTGATCCAAACACAGAAAGGCACATTGTATACCTGAGTCATACTATGAGTTATACTTTTACTCCTCACATATATTTTTTTTAATTAAGAAACTTATGTTGTTTCCTCAGTCTAAGGTAATAATTTATAAAAATCTATAATGGAAAATAACCACCAAGTATCACTTTCAATAGTGCTGGTTACAGCTAATATATAAAATATTAATATCATTGATGTTAGTTAAATAGTAACTTTCTATTAGTCTCAGGAAAATAGCATACATTTTTTTTCAGGAAGGAGACATTATTATTTGTTGAAACCATTCTACTATGGTATCAACATAGCATACTCTTATTTTCCAATATTTTTCTTATTCAATGGAATGCAAAAATTCTTTTCTTCTATCTTATGAATAATTCAATAAAGCGAATTTTACTTTGAATCAATAGTCTTACGAGTTTAGAAAGTACTAAACAAAGAGTTATTAACATAAATACTTATTCTTTCAATTTAATATTAGTTACAATGTTACTTTCAAATTCCTTTGTGCAGTGATATAAATTAAGAAAAAAAATGGTCCAAATTACATTTTTCTATTTTAGAAACTAGTTTATGATTTTTAATTCTCACTTTTAACACAGTTATTTCAAGAGTTTCTCCTTTATTTCCATGATACAATTCACTGCAAAGTGAGTAACGATGCCTATCTATAGCCTTCTCTAAAATAAATGTTTCTCTGAGGTTCACCCAATCTAAATATCCATGTTGAGATCATTTACATCAGAACTTGATTGACTAAAGTTGACTGAATGATTACTCGTGTGGACACAGAAGAAGCTGCTCAATCAATGTCAATCCTTAGGAGCAAGGATTTGAAATTAATGTGTATACATATTACATTCTGATACACACACTCTTGGAAAAGATGTTTCAAAATATACTTTAACAAAGTTGAAGAGCAATATGACAATATGTACACCAAGTTTAAAAAATGTTATTACACTTTTGATTCTAGTAATGTTACAAACTCCTCCAGTGGAAATAATATTAGCATAAATGCCTTCAAAGAATTAAAAAACTAGCATGTTCAACACTGTGTTATTTATGATGGCATAAGAGGCAAATAAGCTTAAGTTTCAAGTCTATCCTGGAGGTCAAGAACATGGTCTCTGAATTTCAACATGTTGGTTTCAAATCCGAGCTCTTCACTAATGAGCTTTGGGATCATGGGCAATTGAAACTTTTAGTTATAGTAGTGTGAAATGAAAATAGTGACCATTTTTACCTCATAGGGTTGTTCTATCTGAAAATCAGATGGATTTACATGCGTAAAATTCTTAGAACAATCAAATAAACATTGAGCACTCAGTAAATGTTAACTATTTTAATATTATTTCAGTAATATCGTTTAGTAGTATAGTATTTAGTACTATTGTTTAATAGTATTTTGGTAGTATCCATTTTAAATGTTGAGCATGCAGGTCCCTATAATGTAGGAGGAAAATACCTATGTAGGGAAGAGCAGCTGGAAATACAGCCTGGCTTCATATCCCCCCAATTTTAATATCTTACTAAAACCCACAATCAATCCCACAAACAGTGATCTTTGCAAAGCACTGTTTACCTTTTATTTCTCTGTTCAAAGCCTATTTGTGTGATCCTTCCTTGATTTTCCCATGACTGCACCAAAATTATCTAGGTACATTTTACATTCTAGAAAACAACAAAATGAAATAAATAGGACACGTCTAATATCTTAACATAAAAGAAATGTGCTAGAAAGAAATGTATTTTACAGCTATGATTAAATATGTTTTTAAATATAATGTAAACACATCTCTGCTTTATGAAATTTATTGTATCATGCAGGGTGTATGTGTATATGCACAAAGAGAAATAAAGTCAGTGCATGAGTAGGGAAAAAAGCAGCTTACAGGAAATATTCTACATTTTTATAACAGTTACATTTGGTTTCTGATATTATAGATGGTGATATTTTTCTCATTTTTTGACATTTCCTAAAGTATTTTTAATGAGAAAATATTCAAGAAGCATATAATAGTTACTCTCATATTCTAAGGTTCAAAAATTTAAAATAGCCTTAACAAAACTTATGCATGAATGAATTTAAAAATCTATTAGTCAGTAAAAATTGTCAGTATCATTAATAAATAGGCAATTACAAATAGCATAAATAACACTATCATTTGTATCGATCAGAATGGAAGTATGAAGAATATTTTTATTATCCAATATAGGTGAAGATGTCCGAAAATAGGCACACTCATCTATGCTGGGAACATTAATGGATGCAGTGTTTTTGGAAGGCAGGATGGGGAGAGCAATAAACTTCTGAGTGTATATACCCTTTTGCCTAGAAATCCCAGTGTTATGAATCTATACTTTTTGTAACCAAAAACAAATGTGTACACTGATTTACTGACATTAAAGCTGTCATAAAAAAACTGTGTAAAGATAAATATATGTGGTTTGTTCCTGTGATATGTTTTTCTAGTAGCAAAAAAAAATATTTCATATCAATGCAATATTTGGTGAGTGTAAAGATATATGTAAAGCAGTATATAAGTAAAGAGGTACAACATCTTCCAAAATATGTTGTTAATAAAAATATCTGATTTCAGAATAAAGTGTAAAACATAATTTTAATCATTTATTAAAAACAACTATGCATACTTTGTATGTGCATAGAAAATGTAGGAAAAACTACATTAAAAATCTTTCAGTAGTGGCTATCTCTGAACAATGTTTATTGAGGTCCAGAAACTTTTATTTTCCACTCTTTTGTTCCATGGTATATACTACTATGGCAATAGTATTATTATGCTTAATAAAAATAAAAGAATCATGGCACATTTACTGCCTTAAACTCAGAGTTGATTAATTTTTCTTAATTAGTATGCTAAATGTGATATTGTCTTTTGAGACTGAAAAATTATAAATGCCATCATTTTTACCAAGGGAATAAACATTTTCACTTCCAGAATAATGGCCTGCTTTGTTCAGTCATATTTTATTACTGTTAGGTCAGGTTTCACTAAATCCTCATGTGTAATCTGGATATTATGTAGAATAATAAATATTTTATTGCATTTAATTATTTTAGCAATTGAAAGCCCACTAATTATATGCATTTTTACTCTTTAATTTTTTTATTTTCAAAATGATTATTTTTACTCATCAGAGAGAATTCTTAACAAGATCTTTTAAAAAAACCTAAAGTAAAACAATCATATTCTGGATGCAATCAGGTTGTCCAGAAGAAATTGACATTCCAACCATCAAAAATGAAGAGATTCAGAGGTATTTGATAAAAGTTAATTCTACAGAAAATATTAAATTTCAATAATGTCCAAAGGCTAAATATGCAGATATTTAAATTTAAATTAAAGTTCATAGAATAATCTTTATAGTAATAATCAACTTTGTTAAATCAATTAAAATATTAAACACGTATGAGAGGATATTTAATATTGCAGTTATGATTACTATTTTCCACTACCACTAATTTCAAAACAGAAAATGTATATACTTAAATAGTAACTCATTGTATGTAAATATGTTTTACAATTACTTTGAGTTCTAAAGAAACTTTCATAGACAGTATGATCCATTCCTAAAAATAGGCAAATTAATAATACAATTCTATAAACTGGAAAATCTTACACACAAAGAAATAAATTGGCTAATATCCCCAATACTTTACATATGTTTCAAAAAAAAAAACAATAAACCAGTGATTATTTCCCCAAATTGAGATTTTTGTTAGTAAACATTTGCTAAACTTGTTTTACATATAAAATATGGGCACTACAGATAAAGGATACAATAGAATGATTGGATTCAATTGTCAAATTAAAGCTTTCCAATTCATCAAAATTATTTTTCTTATCATCATCATTTATAGCATTCCCTTCAGTCTGCCCTTTTATTGTAAAATGTAATTTAAGCTCCACAATTTGAAGTTCTCTCCTGCAGGCTCATAAAATAACTCACTATGTTAAAAGTGATTTTTTGACTGCTCTCTTGGGGGAACCTTTACTATTAGGAATAAATGGCAAAACTGCAAGTAATTGTTTATTTACTATTTCTGTGGCAATTATTAAGACAACAGAAGCACAACCTGTTAACATGAGAATTTCTTCTTTTAACCAGGGCCCTAACCTAGGATTCATGAATGAGCTTGATTATATCATAGACTGAAAAAACATAGGAATTGGTGTGTGTGTGTGTGTGTGTGTGTATGTGTGTGTGCGTGTGTGGTGTTTCCATGGGAGTTTTACACATTCATTGACGTGGCAAAGTAGTGAAAAACTCCTTTCACAAAAGAGTTAGTGACTAGTTAATGCCAAATCATTACTTATTATTTTTTTTTCTCTACTGAAAGCTGAAACAATGGTTGCTAGGCTTCTCCTATAAAGAAAACAACTTGTTTTATAGTATTCATCTCTATCAGATAGTAATTTCAGAATAATATTCAATTTCCTATTGTTTTGCTTAGATGATTTTTAAATTATTAATCAAAAGATCATAATACATGGCAAATATTTAAGCCTTTAAAAGAGAATTAGGAATAAATGTTAGCACATTATTTTGATGTCCAATTAACAGGACCAGAGGGATTCTAAGAGGAGAAATAGTTGCAACCTGAGAGTTACTTTTTCTTCTTCAATTCCATTTTACTAACCAAATGTACTGATAAGAAAATAATAAAGTTAGACCCCAGTGCCTGATCTATCTTTCTGTGTTAAGATGGCAGCACTAGCAGAGAAGCTCCTATTAAAATAGGTGCCATTTTTATTCTGCATGCACCTCTTTCTGTTCTGTACAATTTCCTGAGGGGTGTGAAAATAAACATACTTAGGAGATTTCACAAGAACTGTATTACTTCAAGGTGATATGCTGTAATTTGATCCCTGCTGCTACTTTTTTTTTCCACCAAAAGTCACCAGATATTTTCTTATTTGTGTCACTTAGACTTATATTTATATGCTGAATTTTAAGTCTATAATTTTTAATGTGTCCTGAGCACAAATACAATAAATGGTTCCAGTAGTATTTAAATGGAACAGAAAACAAGTTGGTTAAAAGCAACATTTAAGCTATATACCACAAATGCCAGAAATAAAACTAGAACTCCAATTAAATAGCAGTACAGAACCCCTACCACAAAACATAGCGAAGTACAAATTCATCACTTACAGAGCATACAAAACATGGGTTTTTAATTTTCAAGTATATTGAGATGGATATTTTGATATTATTTTATTGTTGGTTGCTAATTTCATTGAATTGTTATGAGAAAATAAAATTTGCATAAAATTGATCCATTTGAGATTTTTTATTCGAAAAGACTTTGTGACCTATTACACAAGCATGAAGATACTATACACCCTCCATTTTTCATAGAACATATAAAAGCAATGTTTTTATTTTTTCTGTTCGACTCATGTATTGCCTAATATTTTCAAAGTTTACTTTATAATCATTTCATTTAATTTTTGTTCAACTCTTCCATTATTTTACTAATTTTTAACTTCTTTGTCAGTCTCTGGGAGACATATATGAAAATCTCTCACTGTAATTATGGATTTGTCAATTTCTTCTCTTAATCATTAGCATTATTTTAAAATATTTCTAGTAGTGATTTTAATAGCACCTTAGTGGATTGTGTTTTTTGCCATTATAAACATTAATTTTTACTTCTATATTCATGCAAAGGAGGGGTTAACAAAATCAAAAAGGGTATACTTATTTCCACAAAACTTATATTTTACTTGGGTAAGCAGAAAATACAAAAATTAAAACTGTTTATTTTGTGATATTAGGGGTGATATCTGATATTAGCAAAAATAAATCTGGATAAAAAGATAGTGTGTGATGGCAAGCTTCTTCGAGGAGATGGCTTTAGTACAGAGTCCTGAGAGTGCCTGACAGATCAAATCAATCATGTTCGTTATTGGGCAAAGAGTGTTCAGGACATAGCTGTAAAGATCTGAAGAGAGAAGCCTGTGAGGAAAGTTTGAGAAATGGAAACAAGGCTACATAGCTAAAGTAACACGAATGATGGGTAGGGCAGGGTAAAACAGTGCTAGAGAAAAGGTGAAACATGCAGGGGATTAAATTTGGGAGAGGTTTTAAAGAGACAGTCCATAAAACATTTTTAGTCTTTTTCAGACCGTTTCCTCTGTTACAATGCCTGCTTATGAATTACTAGTGTACTGAAAACAAATAAGCAACATTTCAGTGTTACACTATTCTAATATGGGCACTAATATCTATTATTATTTGGTATATTTGATTATTATCTTATCGCTTCTATATAATAACCTTTTGTGACCTGAACTATTGAAAAATCTCAGAAAACAAAAATGGGGAGAAATCACAATAGTAAGATGATCTTTTAGTCACTGGTCTGGGATGTTTCACTAGCTTACTTGGTTGAATGATGCTTTGAGAGTTAATTAAGTCCTTTTGCTTTCTCGCTTAAAAAAGTTAAAGTTATAAACTCTATATAGCCAAATCTTAGTCTAAAAGAAAGCATTCACCACAATATTTATTGAGGGAGGATACCTAGGCCAAGAGAGTGCCCTGCTTTGAGACCATGGATGAGACTGAATATTTCTTTTGTTTTCAATAAGATTCACCAGTGAAACCCTTTTGTAAGATTCTAGTGTTGTCTGCTTTAGTTGACTATCCTACCTGAATGGGTAAAGAGATTGGAAAACACTGGTTCCTCCAGTGCTAAGGAACTCTATGTAACTTTAGTGTGGTTCCAGATGGAAGAAGGTCCAAAATTACCATTATTAATTTTAGGCCAAATCTTCATTTGCTAAGGAAGATTGTTTCAAAGTCAGAGAAACCCAGTGAAACTAACTTAAGTAAAAGAAAATGAAGTTTTTCACGGGAGGATAGGGAGAGTATGTGAAACCAAAGTAGAGAGAGCTCTTGCCATCATTTGTTTCTGCTTCTCTCTCAGCATCTGCTTTACTCTTTTCTGACTCCATGGGTTGGCTTTCTCTGTTTCTACATTCACATGATGAAATTTTTCAGTTACTTGCATATTGTCTCTTTAAAAGATAAGCCGGTGATCTCATTTACATGTGGAATGTAAAAAATCAAGCACAAAGAAACCGAGAGTAAAATAGTGGTTATATGGGTCTGAACTGAAAACTTTCAGTCGTGCTTCTAACTTCCAAGAGAAATGACTATAGATCAGAGGATACCTTTGGACTAGTTAACTAGTTTAAAACACAATTATTTTGTTTACATTGAAAGTGAGCCATTGGAGAAAAGTTTTGGTTGGAGGGCACTTGGCAAACAAAGAAACGCTTATCTCAGAAATAAAAAAATGTATAAATAAGTACAGAATAGATCACTGATATGAAATAATAACCCTCATTCTGATGTATTCCTATAATTCTGCCTATTCTAGTTATGACTTAATTCAGGATCTGATACTTATTAGGCTCTTAAATATTAGTTATTTTTAAGATTAAGATATGTTCATATAGTTCAATCACATTTCTATGACTGAACTGGAGAAGATAATTGTCTTTGGATGGTAAAAACATAATTAAGTATGAGGATATAAGGTATAACTCTTTTTAAAAATTTTAATTGTTGTATGTGCATAATAGTTGTATATCTGAGGTATAACTCTGAAAAGGTCATTGCCTCCAAATATGGGTATGTCTTCAGTTAGATATAATATATTCATATGGTCCATTCTCTGTGAAATAATAGAACTGTGAAATTATCTATTTTTTCCTTGAAAACATTTATAGGTGTTATAGAGAATATTCAAAACCATTAGATCATAAATGAAAATAATTTTATCTATGAAGTTCCTTCTGTTAACTTAATGAGACTCAAAGATAAATTTCTTCCCATATCTTAGCTATCAAAAATCATACTGCAGTGAACATGGGAGTTCAGATATCTCTTCAACCTACTGATTTTATTTCCTCTGGATATATACCCAGCAGTGGAATTACAGCATCATATGGTAGTTCTATTTTTAATTTTTTGAAGAACCTCCATATTTTTCCCCATAGTAGCTATACTAATTTATATTCTTACCAATAGTGTGCAGAGTTCCCATTTCATTAAATCATTGCCAACATGTTATCTTCTGTCTCTTTGATAACAGACATTCTAACAGGCGCAACATGACATATCATTGTGATTTTGATTTGCACTTTCTTGATGATGAGTGATGTCAAGCATGTTTTCATATACTTGTCCGTTCGTATTTCTTCTGTTCAGAAATGCCTAGTCAGGTCTTTTGCCGATTTTTCAAATCAGGTTATTTGGGTTTTGTTGTCATTGTTGTTGTTGCTGTTGTTTTTTGCTGTTGAATTATTCAAGTTCCTTATATATTTGGGATATTAACCCCTAATCAGCTGTGTTTTTCAAGTATTTTCTCCCATTCTATAGGTTGTCTCTGCACTCTGTTGATTGGTTCATTTGTTGTACAAAAGATTTTTAGTGTGATTTAATTTCATTTACCAATTTTTCTTTTGTTGCTTGTGATTTTATGATCCAAGTGCTCATAAATGAATGAATGAGTAGTATATATACACAATGGAATACTATTTAGCTTTAAAAAAAGAAGAAGGACATTCTGTCATTTCTGACTACATGAATGAACTTGTGGGTATTGTTGATGAAATAATCCCCACGCAGAAAGACAAATACTACATGATCTCAATTATACAAGGAATCTAAAAAAGTCAGACTCATAGAAGCCAAGAGTAAAATGGCAGTTACACAGGTCTGAGGGCTGGGGTGGGTTATTGGTAAGATGTTGGTCAAACCATTCAAAATTTCAGTTAGACAGAAGGAATAAGTTCAAGAGATCTATTGTATAGCATGATAACTTATAGCTAACAGCAATGTATCATATACTTAAAAGTTGCTTACAGAGTAGATTTTAAGTGTGATAAATACAAAAAAATGATAAGTATGCAAGGTAATACACATGTTAATTACCTTTATTTATTCATTTTATAATTTATACATATTTCAAAACATCATGTTGTATACCATAAATATATATGAATTTTATTTTTCAATGTAAAAAGAAAGAAAGAAAGAACACAAAAATTTACTCTTGATCTCTCAGGAAAATAGAAGTTAAAACTTCTATTCCCATTAGTTTCTCTAAATCTAAAATATCTTGGTTGCCTTTTGTGGCTCACTCATAAACCTTATTAAAACACTGCAATTATAATTTAACAGCTGAAGTGATCCTGAGACCTGTGATCATAGATGACCTGCTGCTAGGGTCTGAATGTATCCCCTTAAATGTATGTGTTGAGAATTAATTGCCCATATATTAGTATTGAGAATTGAGGCCTTTAGGACATGATTAAATCATGAGGAAGAACCCTTCATGGATGGGGTTAAGGCACTTATAAAAAGGATTGGAGATATGGGTTCTTTCTGTTCCAATTTTCTTTCATGTGAGGGCACAGCTAGTGTGTTCCCTTTTTCCATTTTCACCACTTTTGCCACGTAGGGGCTCAGTAAGAAGACCCTCATGAGACGCCAAGTGCCGATGCTTTGATCTTGGACTTTCCAGCCTCTGGAACTCTGAGAAATAATTTTCTAGTGTTAGAAATTGCCTAGTCTCGGGTATTTTGTTATAGCAGCACAAATGGATTGTCAAAAATTGGTACCAAGAATGGGATGTTGCCACAACAAATACTTGAATATGTAGAAGCAGCTTTGGAAGCAGGTAGTAGGAAGAGACTGGGGCAGTTTGGAGTGCATGGTAGAAAAAGCCTACTCTGCTATGCATGGAATGTTAAAGGTGATTCTGCTGATGGCTTAGAAAAAAAAGAGAGATATAGACAGATCCTCAGTCTTCCTAGAAGTTATCTTAGTGGTTGTGATCAGACTACTCATAGGAATGTAGATAGTAAAGGCAAGTCCAGTGAGGTTTTAGCTGGAAATTGGGAAGATCTTATTGAAAACTGGAGGAAAAGTCATCTTTGTTACAAAGTGGCAAAGAACTTAGCTGAATTGTGTCTGTGTGCTAGTGCATCATGGAAGGCAGAATTTAAGGGCAATGAACCAGTATATTTGGCAGAAGAAATATCTGAACAAAGTGTTGAAAGCGCAGGATGGCTTCTCTTAATTGTTTATAGTAAAATTCAAGAAGATAAAAACAAATTAAAAGCAGAATTTATTATCATTATTATTATTATTAAAAGGGAACTAGAACGTAAGATTTAGGTATTCTTTATGTCTTACATGTCTATACCTGAACATGTAAAGAATAGTAAAGTATGTTTGGCAAAGAATATTAAAGGTGTGTTCAAGCAAACATTTGATAAGGAGATTAGTATGGATAGCAGAAAGTCAGATGGTATTAATCAGAACCATGGGAAAATGACCCTTAAGACATTTTGAAGATTTTCAAGGCTGCCACTCCCAGCATATGCCCAGAGTGCCAGGGCCTTGAGGAAAGAACGATTTCAAGGGATGAGGCCAGGATGCCCATGGGACCTGGGGCTCTCTACCTAGAGTTTCCTCAAGTGCCTGCTTTACACACTCTGACACAGTGCACCTTAACTGCTCCAGGTGTGACTTGGGCCATCACTACACAGGACACAAGGAGAAACCTTGGCAGTATGCACATGGTGCTAATTCTGTAGATATGCAGAGTATACAAGCTGAGGAAGTACGGCTACCTAGATTTCAAAGGATGTTTTGGAAAGCCTTGAGTCTCAGGCAGAGAACTGTCACCGGGGCAGGGCCACGGCAGATATTCTCTGATAGGCAAAGACTAGTGGAGCTGAGAAAGTTGGTTCAATAGAAAGAGTCTGCACTTCGGAAATGCCCAACAGAGCTATGAGTTTGAGGACTCCAGAGAGAGGCCTCATTGTGGCAATGCTAAATGGAGTCATGGGAGCAGGGTCACCCTCAAGACTCCAGACATATAGAGCCAACAGCATGTAATATAAGCCTGAGAGATCTGTATTTATCTGACTCCTATTCCTTATAGCTACTGTGTGGGCTGCACCCAGCAAAGCCATGGGGGTGGGGCTTCCCAGAGCCTTGGAGGCTCCACCTCCACTCCAGTGTTTGGGTCCAAAAGGTGGGACATGGAGTTCAGAAAGTGGGACATGGAGTCACATGAAATTTCGGGGTTGGAGTGAAAGGAGATTATTTTCAAGTCTTAAGATTTATGATTGTTTGCCTTGTTTGGTTTCGTGCTTACTTTGGAACTGTTATTCCTTTCTTCTTTCCTATTGCTTCATTTTGGAAAAGGAATATCTATTTCATCACTTTTCATCATTGTATTTTAGAAGTACATAACTTGTTTGATATTAAAGGTTCTCAGTTGGAAAAAAATTTCCCCAGGATGAATTTTACCTTGAGTCTCACCCGTATCGGATTCAGATGAGACTCTACACCTTAGACTTTTGAGTTGGTCTTGGAATAAATTAAGAGTTTTGGAGTTATTGAGAAAGAATTAATGTATTTTGCATGTGAAAGTAACATGAAGTTGAGTGGAGCAGGGGTAAAATACCATAGTCTGAATGTATCCCCCAAAAGTATGTGAAGAACCTCAATTGCCATGTAATAGTATTATATTAAGAAGTGAGGCTTTTAGGAGTGGATTAAATTATGACTGCAGAGCCCCCATGGATGGGATTAGAGCCCTAATAAAGGAGCTTGAGGGGGTTCTTTCTCCTTTGCTTTTCCACCATGTGAGAACACAGTGCTCATTCCCTTTTACCCTTTTACCCCTTTTATCATGTGAAGACACAGCAGGAAGGCCCTCACCAGACAGACGCTGAATGCTGATCTGGAACTTTACAGACTCCAGAATTGTAATAAATAAATTTCTATTGTTTATAAATTATCCAGTCTCAGATATTTTGATATAGTAACATAAATGGACTAAGATACTCAGAGATAAGAGTGGCACATTATTAAACATTATAATTTTCCAGTAAAATCTTTGAAAAAGATTTTTAAATATTTTAATAAAAATAAATTTTACCCCTATTTTAACATTTGTCACATCTACAATTGAGAGTTTAGAAGATGAAGAAGAGGTATTAGTCAAGAAGCTGCAAATTGTTATATATGTTTAAAGCAGGTAAATATGAAATCAAGATAGTATGATTTCTGTATGCTTTTCTTTACTTTAAGTCTATCATTATAGTCAATATTTTAAATTATGTATTATTGACTCTAGTCTAAAGTTAAAAATTGAATATCTAAATATAACACACAATGTTATAGCCATTGAAGTCCACATTTTTAATCTCTTTAATTATATAACAAAAAAAGTCAAAAGAAACATCAGAGATCATCTAATAACCCATATATATGTACATACACATATACATATGATGTTACTATATACATATATGATAAAACAACAGAGGCCCAAAGAGAAAAAAATATTTTTTCAAGGCCATATCAGTAATAACGGTAACACTTGATCTATCACGCAAGCCCCCTGGTCTCCATGTGTACTTTCACTGTTTCACAGATACTTACCATGTAGTCTTTCTCTCTTATGGGTGAATTGCAAGCTTTTCATTTGTTTTATATGTCAAAATGAGATTTTTCTGGTAGTAAAATATATTGTTTCTATGAACTAGCTTGGTATGAGATGGCAGCATTATTAATATTTATAGTCACAGCACTCTGAATATTTTGGGGTTGGAGTGATTTGATTGAAATCAGGTTGATCAACTAAAAAATTTGGTTTAAATGACAATTGGAACATTCCAAAAATTGCCTGCTCTGAGATATGAAATTTTGTTCAAAAAGACACTTAATGTTCAATATCTAACTCCTTAATTTTACCCATAAAAATCTTTGTAAAGTAGAAATAATTAATTACATACATGTTTTTAAAGTAGATAAAAATTCTGAAACATCTATAAATACTTGCAATTCCCCATCATGTTTATTATCAAATTATTATTTAGGCTCAAGCTTGCTCTAAATTAAAATCATTTTAACAAAATTGCATATAGTTCTATCATTCAAGTCATTTCACTAGCTACTGTGAATGTTGTACTATATTATTATTTGAAGATCAAAACATCTATTTTTTCTACTCATGAAGTAAATTTATATCCATAAAGAAGCTGCAATTCCTCATTAATACACAGGGCATGAATTCAATGAGTTTATTATTGAGGGGAAAAAAAAAACAACTATCTCCATCACAGCAATATTTTCTAACTCTTCATCTAGTTCATTGTTTGAAAATGGAATAGTAGGGGGTATATTTTATAAGTAAAAACAGACAAATTTCTTTTCTTCCAAACATAAAGGAAGTTTTTTCTAAGAAAGAATTTCCTCTTTTAGAAACCTCATAAACATTCTCATTTTTTCATATGAAATTCCTCTCCCATTTCTTTCATTGAAATTGCATTTTTCTTGGAAAGCAAAAAAAAAAAAAGTCTTTAAATTATCACTTACCAAAGTTTTTGTATGATCTCTTTCCACTTTATTGGAAAATGATTTAACTTTCAGACATTCCAATAATTTATTTATATTTTATAACCAGCTACTTCAAGAAATGCTTAAGATTATATTTCAAGTGCTGTGGTAAGTCAGAGAGGCAGTGCATATTTATTACCAGGTGCATAAACTTCATAGCAGAAAACTTAGATTTTATAATCATATTTAAAAATATTTACTATGACTGTATATTCTCTGTCTTTAATTTCTTAGGAAAATAATAATGCTATTATAAATGCATATGACTACATATTTAGTGAGATTGGAGATAAAATTATGAAGTGAGCAAAAACATCTTTCCCGAAAAACTGTTATTTTGGCTCTTTAGTGTTGACAGCATTCCTGGTGGATTTTACAATCAAATTATTGTTTGGTGAATATATATAAGAGACTGAGTTGTGTAGGAATAAACTAACTGGACATAAATGCCTGTTAATACTTTTTAATTTTTCCAAATTACTTCTAATTTCCCAATGAAAAACTATAAAAATTTAAAATTCAGTAACAATTTTTGAAAAAAATATGTAAGGACATCTTCTTTAAACTTTTATATGTTGAAAAAAGAGGCTTTCATGTTGAAGAAAGAAACCTCATCACAGGCTGTGACCCCATGCATGCAATGAGCTGGCAGTATCAGGACTCAGAAACACTTTCTCACTGATTCCTCCTGGTCTCGTTAGTGAGTGAGGAATATGTACGCATAAACCCAGTTGGGCTACATCAGCAACACTACATTAAGTAGCATATACAATTTGCACATTTATGGACTGATAGGCTTAGCATTTATGAAGACTCATTTTTCTATTGCCTGAAAAGAAACAATACTAATAGTGTGTGCAATTAAGAGTTCCCAAGAATAATGGAAAAATTGGTGACCTGTAACCACTTTTAGTACGATATGCTGCCTTGAAAGATTATATAATGAATTCCTCTCTATACTCTTTCAGAACATCAGTGCAGATAAATAATCTAAAGACTTCATGAATGACCCAGGATGTGATCAAAGGAAGGTGAGCAAGTTACTCTCTAAATTGTAGATTTACCTCCCTGAACATTTCCTGCCTGCCACCTACTTTACTTCCCTTGATAAGTCAATCCACTTCTAAAAACATGTATTAATAATTTCCTTCTGTGATGGGAAATATACAAATAAATAGAAGATATTTGTCTCCAGGAACAATAAAACACACCAAGAGAAAAGGACACATAAATGAAAAATTTCAATTACTCCATAGGGAAGTAGAGTAAAGGAACAAAATAAGTGGTAGAAATAACACTTAAAGAATTTAAAGAAATACACAACCAAACAGAGATGTAGATATGGGAGAACCTTTGGAATGGAGTAAGAGCTTGGATACATATTAATACATGGATATAAAAGTTATGAGAGAGAAAGAGAAACACATAGAACAGATGGAAACTGACTAAATGTGATGAAGGTCAGATTTCCTGGCCTTGCTTTATGTTCTCAGTTTAGATATGTGGGCCCTTTTCAGACAAAAAAAAAAAAAAATGACACACTAAACCTCATCACTCTAACCACAGAAGAAGACAAAATAGAAGAGTAAAAAAGTAGGTACGCTATACCATGGAGTACTATTCGGCTTTAAGAAACAATGGTGATATAGCACCTCT
>VBSM01000529.1:80853845-80892647 GCA_008086735.1 Cheirogaleus medius
ACTCCTGGGCTCCAGTGATCCTCCTGCCTCAGCCTCCCAAGTAGCTGGAACTATAGGCACGTGTCACCACACCTGGCTAATTTTTTCTATTTTTGGTAGAAACAGGGTCTCCCTTGTTCAGGCTGATGTCAAACTCCTGACTTCAAATGATCCTCCTGCCTCGGCCTCCCAAAGCACTAGTATTACAGGCATGAGCCACTGCGCCTGGCTGGTCAACTTTCTAGTCATAGGAAACAGTACAAACACGATTGTTCTCTTTTATAGCTTAAGGAAAAAATTCTCCAAGAAAATGTCAACCTAGGAACAGTACAAGTTTTCTCAGCTCTACAAATACCATTCCCCATATATCTTCTCAGATCAAATACCTCTTTATTCTCTGCAGAAGGCACAATTCTAAAGTAATCACAGAATTGTAAAGCCATATATTTTTAACCCCAAGTTATTAGGATAAGTTTCATGGCCACAATTGGGTGTTTTATGTAGTGATTGTTTGATGTCAGAACCTTAATTCCTCCCCGTGACCACAATTTCCTGCCCTGCTTGCTCTATGTACTTCACCTCTTTTCTCTTCAATCACTCTCTGATCTCACCCAGAGATAAAATAATCTAGATATCCTATTTGTATAATAAAACATAAAACAATGATCAGGTCTGAAGTGTTAACAACAAATTTGTTTCCTTTCTCTTTCTGGATGGGGAGAAAGTAAGTGGTACATAATATAATTCCTTAATTCATTTGTGTTCCCTGTCTGTTTATTCTCAAGTTTAAGTCTTATCTTTAAATTGTCTTGCAACTGTAAAGGAAATATGATTTTACCATTTATATAAAATTTTATTTAGTACTGTTTATATAGGAAATCTGATGTCTCAAGAAAAACCAACAACACCTTGTACTACATTTAAAAAAATCAAGTACCTTACAACACTGAATCAAAAAATATTACACGTATTCAAAAAAAGAAGCAGAATAAAACAATTTATTTTTATTTCTCCAATTGATCAGTGGAGTGTTAAAACAAGAATGTTTTTTTGGCAATACACATTTACTTTAGAACAAAAGTATTTGTTTTCAGAAATATATATTTATGTGCCTTGATGTAGTTAGTACCTACATAAATTCACAATATTACCACTTTTTCAAGTTGGTGTTGATTAGCTGATTAACATGAAGAATATACAGGGCAATATATATGTATGTATGTATATATGCATAATTAATATATTTAAAATCTCTCCTAAAGCAAGGAATTGGTTTTGAATAAACAGAAGTCTAAAGCAGAAACCAGGAGACTATTAGATTTTAAAATATTTTCCTCAAATAAATAAATAAATAGAGGCTTTGATTCAAGATTAAGATTAACATAAAGCAAGTGTGATATATATTCTCAAATGTTATGGTTGAGTTTCTAAACTTTATATTGTAAGTGATAGTATTAACAAATATATTTCTTTAAGAATATTTTACAATGACATTGCTAATCAACTGTCAACAGTTTGTGAATTCTCATTAATTTAGTGATGTCATTGGCAATTCAGTACACATACATAATTTGGGATAGATCAGATAAACTGTGGTTATGGAACAATTATTAATTTGATTTATTTGTATTTAGCCCTGAATTTTTTATAACTTTGAAACAATTTAAAAACACACATACAATACACTTCTACTGCAATAGTTAGTAGGAGGGATTATGTAGATAGTATATTTCAAATTGTGTTCCTCAGGAAACATGTAAACAGGTATTGTAGGTTGAATTGTGCCCCCACAAAAATATCGATGTCAAAGTCTATCCCCTGATACCTGACAATACGATCTTATTCAGATAGAGGGTCATTATAGATGTAATCAGGCAAAAATAAGCACATTAGGATGAGCCATTATCCAATATGACTAATATCCTTATTTTTGAAAAAGGGAAATTTGGACACATACAAAGAAAGAGACAGACATTGGAATTTTGCTGCCACAAATCAAGAAACATTTGGGGCTACCAAAGGCTGGAAGAGGCAAGGAAAGATCCTTTCTCTACAAGTTTCAGAAAGTGCATAGCCCTATCAATACTTTGATTTCAGATTTCTAGCCTTTAGAACTGTGAAACAATATATTTCTGTTGTTCTTAGCCACACCCTTTGTGGTACTTTGTTATGACAGCTGTGGAAAACTAATATAATGGGTATTAAGGTGAGAAAACAGTTTCCTTGTCAAAATAGAGTGAGGAACATACTTTTACACACAACTAAACAGAACTGAAAAATACTTCGGTGATTTTACTGTATTAATGTCAATTTCTATATTCCTAGAGGGCAACTATAACATAAACTATTTTCTAAAAATATGTTATTAGAGCAAAAGATTTTCTACATTGATCATGTCACATAAATACTACTATATAGAACCAAATTTGGGAAAAGCAGACAGAGAGTGTCAAAATTTAAATAATTACCAGAATACTTGGAAAACTTCAAGAAAATTATTGTCCCCCAGGTTAAAAGTCAACACATCCTTTAATTATCTTTTATTCTTTGACCTTAATACAGGTTTTCACAAAAGCTAATTAAATGCCAGTTGTGTTTACGAAGGTGGATCTCAGCTTGTGAAATTTTTCTTATAAGCAGTTTACAAGACCAGATGCTCAGATTAGGATGAACAGGTGTAAGAACATAATACTACATTAGTTTTAGAAATCTACCTGCCAGGTAAAAATAAAACAATACCAAATGAAACAATTCTGATATTTGGTTGGGCAAGATCATAATAAATATGGATTTCTCCTTGAGTTTTGCATGGAATAAGCAAAATGGCCCCTATTGTATATCTTAAAGTCTGTTAGGAAAAATACTTAATCATCTAAAACAATTTTATAATTATGTCTTCATAATATACTTAAAACTAACGTGCATTATCAAATATTCAAATTTAATCAGGCACTCTATGCTTTTTTTGGCCTTTACATTGTTCGTTTTGTCAGACATATGATTTCTTTATCAAATCTATTTTCTCTTCTAGCTAGGCATATGGCTAATGTAGCCATCTGACTGAATGCTAGCCCCTGGAATATGATTGGAAATTTTGAAAACCATTTCAAGGCCTAACCCTTCAAAATGTTCTTAGAGTATTTTTATTAATATAATGATCACAATTCCCATCATGATCTTGGAAATTGTATATGAAAATGGTTGATTCGTGCTGTGGAAGAAGTCAGAATTCTTGAATCATCATTTGAGGAAGAACTGCCAACTTAGAATACATTTATCAAAGTATTAGGTCATTGAATATGAAATGTTCAATTTCAAATCAAAAGTGTATTTTATTCCATCTCAAACAAGAAGCAGAACACTGAATCAAAGTATGTGCCTAAACTATTGACAAGGTTTTGCCATCCTAACGGTATCTGGTTTATGCCAGCAGCAAAAAGCCTGGAGAGCAAGTGGCAATGAAATTACGAAAGGTCTTTTCCATAGTTTGTTGAGAATTGAGTATTTTTCCTTACAATAAGTGGTCCAAAGCCTAGAAGAAGTGGTAGTTGGTGCACGATCTGGTGAACATAGTGGATGACAGAGTTTCCAACTCCAGCTGCTGTAATTTGAGCAGCGTTGTTTGTGAGACACGTGGTTGAACGTTGTCTTGCAAGAGGATTGGCCTGTCTCTGTTGACTTATCTTGGCTGCTTAATCACTAGCATGCTCATTATTTCATCCAGCTGATGGCAGTAGACATCTGCTAGAATCAATTGACCAGCTTTCATGAAGCTATAGTGGATAATACCAGCTGTGAGCCACCAAACAGACACCATTAGCTTTCTTTGATGAATATTCGGTTTTGGACTATGTTTTGGAACTTCATCTTTAATCAACCAATTTGCCAAATACTTGTCAAAAGAATGCATTTTTAATCACATGTAACAATACGATATAGAAATGGTTGGCCTTTATGTCATGACAGCAAAGAAAGGCAATCTTCAAGACGATTTCTCTTCTGATGCTCATTTAATTCATGGGGTACCCATCTATGCAACATCTTTACCTTGCTAATGTGTTTCAAATGGTCCAATATTGTTAGAATAGGAACATCAAACCTTGCTGCTAATTCATGCATAGGTTGAGTTGGATTCGCTTTCACTACAGCTTTTAGTTCATCATTATCCACCTTGGTCTCAGATCTCCCACAAGGCTTATTTTCAAGATTCAAATCACCAGATGGAACTTCTCAAACAATGGACTTACTGTGCGTTCATTAGCCACATCCTTCCTGACACTTCCTTGATATTTCAAGCTGTCTGTGCTGCAATGGTCCCATGAAGCTCATATTTGAAAATAACACCAATTTTCGACTTATCTTGCTTTCACAAAAATTGCTCTGAAATTTTTTTGAAAGATAATCACAAGCCAAGATATATGTTTGAAAGACTGAGGATGTACTTTTGCAATAAAAATAAAACAAGTAGTGTCAAAGTGAAATGTCAAAGAAACCAACTGTCAACTAAGTACTTAAGGAAATTGAACATTTCATACTTAATAACCTAATATTACCAGGCAAAGTTAATCTACTGACAATTCAGGTATATCGACTGGAGTAGCTGGTGTTACTTTAACTAAAACTCTTGTCAATTTTTCATAACAAAGTGAGACTTATTTAAAGTTTTGATTTTTAGTTTGTGAATTCACTTTTTAAAACATCATTTAATGATATTTACTGACCACTTACCATGTGCCAGATAAATACTTATAGATAAAGCAATAAACAAAACAGACAAAATAGTATTTCTAAAGTTTTCATTCACTGCAGTTTGGTAGTGATGTTATAATTATAGAACAAAGTTAATAAGTATGTAAAATATATAGTGACTAATTGTTATAAAATATAGTAGAAAAATAAGTCACAATGGAAGCAATAGAGTTGGGAGGAAATATTTCAGTTTTCAATAGAGAGGTCATGGAAAGTCTCACGGAAATCATGATATTGGGATAAAATCACTGGGATATCTTGAGAAAAACTTTGTGAAAAATAAAAAACTAGGGGCAAAATTCCCAAGGAGAGGGTATGCCTGATATGTGCAAGGATCAGCACAATTATAGCCATCAGTGAAACAAAGTAAGTGACAGTGACAGCAGTTAGGAAATGAGAGGAAGAAAATAAGATCTAGACATGCCAGGTCCCTATAGGCCGCTATAGGTTAAGGGAGATGGCTTGTGTTCTGGGGAAAGTGGGAAACCATGAGAACGTTTCAGAAGGAAAATATATATATATATATAATGCTTTTATAATATTACTCTGGCTTCTTTGTTGAAGCTAGACAAATGGGAAGAGTATTAGAAGAGAGGCCAGTTTTATGAATCTAATGAAATATTCCTGCAGGAGATGTTGGTGACCTGGGCCATGATCTTATTAGTGGCTCAATAGTCAAATGTTGGGTGTATTTTGAAGGTAGAGATAACAAAATTTTTCTTATAGTCTAGATATGGTATAGGAGAAAAAAAAAAAGAAGAAGAATCATGTAATCATACATGATTCTGGAAATTGGTCCAGGTAATTGGAAGTATAGAGTTGCCATTTAATCAATGAATCAAACTGAGGGAAAGTTAAATGTGATAGGAGAAGATTGGGAGTTCAATTTTGGACTTATTAGTTTTACGTCATCTAAATGACATCCAAATGATATAGTAGAAAATTGTCTGGAATCATGAAATTGCTGTTCATGGGAGAAGTTGGAGCTAGAGATATAAATGTGCAAGATTTCAGTGCACAGAGGTATTTAAAAACATGTGACTTAGGTGTGGGCAGCAAGTTTAGGTGCAACATCAGGAAATTAAGGTGTAATAAACATAGCTGACATATTTGACACCTGGAATGTATAATTCTTTAACACCCACTCCTTTATATAACAAAATTATTTTCAGTATGAATCATGAAATGAAATAAATAATAACCCAAGTTGTTACAAAAGATACTGATGGCCAGATATTGAAAACACAGTTATTTTTTTTTATTTTATTGAATGTAAAATATACATTATGGGTTGAATTATAGCCTTCTTCACACACACACACACACAATATATATATATATATATATTGCAGTTCTAACCCCAGTTCCTCAGAATGTGACCTTATTTGGAGGTAGAGTCTTTACAGAGGTAATTCAGTTAAAATGAGGTCATTAGGGTAGGCAGTAGCTTAATATAATTGGTATCCTTATAAAATAAGGAAATTTGAACACAGTGACTGACACACATAGAGGGTAGATGATATGAAAATCCCCAGGAAGAAAACAGCCATCTACAAGCCAGAGAGAAAGGCCTGGAATATATTTTTATCTCATAATCATCAGAAGGAACTAACCCTGATGACATCATGATTTTGGACTTCAAGCCTCCAGAACTATGAGACAAGAAGTATCTGTTGTTTAAGCTAACTAGTTTCAACAAAAATAAAACATAAAAATAATTTTATAGTACAATGAATGAAATGGATTAGTACTCTGTCATAGTAATTTATTATAAAATTGCAGTTTCTGATTTCTTAATTATTATTTATGTTTAAAACAAACAGAAATTAAAACAAGACTAAATTCTAATCTTAAAATATTCTTCAAGTTCAATAGAATATTTCACGTATGATCTAAAATTCACATATAGCAAAAGCATTACACATTGCAGTTTGCTCTCTATTACCATTTTACATTCTATGTGCAAATAGATCCAATTTTAACATAGAATGACAGAATTGAAGTGAGTCATGATCTGTTTTTTTATCTTTATAGTCACTTTTATTTGAAACCATTGTTTAAATGCAGGATCTACAGGAGCCAGAGATACAAACCACGCAGGAAAGGAGCCCAAACAATTCTGAATTGTCACAAACAGTCTGAAAAGGAAAGCTTCTAGCGGAGTCTGTGTGAGTTGAAGGCTAAAAAATTGCTAACTTGAAGATTAAATATAAATTATTAAAATTCTACAGTAACTAGAACAATTTTTAAAATTTATCATAACAAAATAACCCCTCCCCTTTTTTTCCCGGGAAGAAGTATTGCTGAACACTTAATACCAAGTTGTGTTATCATTTTTCACTTCTTTATAGTTAATGCATAACCTTACTGACTGCATCTGGGGCAGTCAACTGTGTTAAATTCTGCTGATGGTTAATCATAACGGGCTCTGAGATGGGCACCGAGAATTAACAGCTGTAATCCACAACAGAGAAGTCATTGGTGACCCTGACTAGGGCATATTAGGTTGAAGGTTAGGAGGAAAGCTTGACCAGAGAATGTTCACGAGAGTAGGAAGAAACAGAATTGGATTCGTAATCATAGACAACTTCCAAAGAGCGCTTGCTCTAAAGAAAATAAATTAATAGGGAGAGGATACGGAATAGAGAAATAGTTTTAAAGCTAGGAAAGATAGCGTGTTTCCTTATGGAAAACCATTCAGCAAAGAGGAGTAAAAAAAGAGGAATAAATATTAAAAGAATAGGAGAGAGCGAGCAAGCAAAATTGTAAGTAAAGTGGTGGGTCTATGGGACAACTGGGTTGGGTTGAGTTAGTAGAGTTGCAATTAACAAAGTTTGGGCTTTTACCAGAAGTAATTGAATAAAAAATGTTAAGGTTTTCAGGGTATGTTCTTGAAAAATGGAACAGAGAACATAAGGGGAGTATGACCCACGAAAAAGTGATAGAATTCATGAATAAATGAATAGTACACAAATTTATGCTTGTTTAAAATATTTTTATATAATTCAAGATTTAAATAGTGGTGGAGGTAAATCTCTATAAACTATAAAGCATATTATTTATATGGAAATAAAAATATGTAAGTCTATTCTGTAATAAACTTTCTGTGTAAGAAAAACTCACCAGTAAAGTTGGGAAATGAGGTCTATTTTAAATTAAACTAAGATAAATTTATTTAAAAGAAAATTAAATTAATAGAAAAGCTTACAAAAATTATTTTCTTGTTTAAGAAGTATCACATAGTGAATGACCATTAATGAATTTATTCACGTAATTAATAAAAGCCTACTGTATTTCAACAAATATGCTATGCATTGGAGATAAAAAGACAATTAAGACATTGTTACTGCAGGTAAAATAAATAAGTAGTCTTACACCTAAAGTAAAAGGTGCTAAGATCATGGACCATATTAGGTGCTATGAGAGCACAAAGAAGAGACGTCTACATTTATAGATTTATAGATTATAGCATTTAAAGAAAGGTTCCTGGAGAAATTGAAGTGTGGTCTAACACAGTAAGAAAAAAAATGGATGAGACTGTTCCAGGCAGAGGAACAGCATGGGTGAAATCATGAAGGTGTGAAAGCACATAGTGAATGCAGGGCACAGCTCCAGTATGAATGGAGGGAAGGCCACACATGCATGATCAGTAAGTAGGTCAAGAAGCAGCCACCAGAATGATGAGCCTCACTTGCTATTACACATAAGTCGGTTTGGATCTTGAGGTTATAGATTATTATTTATACCCTTTTTATCTACTGTACATGGGTGAATGAGTGCGAGGAAAGTAGGAAAATATTTATTTGGAAGGAAGTGTAATTATCTTCTTTTAACAGACCAAGGAAAAAAAAAAAACCTAACAAACGCCATAACATATATTTATTTTTCTGAAATTACAACAAACAAATAGATTACCACTTTTCCTAAAACATGAGACCACATACTTCATTCTTAAAAATTGTAAGATTTATGAATTTGTTGCTAGGTGGCCATAAAATAACCTTCAGATTCCCTGATTCCTCTGACAAAAGGTCAGGGTCTGTCAGCATGTTCTCCATCCAGCTGAGAAAGGCAGAATTAAACATTCCTAATATGCTGGAAATAAAGGCAATGTCCTGATTTTACCTGCTGGCAGCCAAAGTCCTTCAGTAGATTGGTGTTTGTCTTCTCTTGGGAAATCACCAGAATGCAACTGCCCTCATCAATGTTCCTTTCCTGTTCCTCTTTCCTCCTGCCATAGCTTAGTGACAGGCCTCCTGAAAGATGTTAATGTAACAAGACTGTTACAGAATTAAAGTCTAGTCTGTTTCAGGAAAGCAATGTATTCAGTTAGATGTTCTGCCTGCTGCTGTAAAATAACTTAGAAACAAAACACTGATGTTATAGGAAACACTCAACATTGATAGGCCAAGAAGCCAAGGTATTAAACTTTGCTAACATAATATTCTTTTATTAAAAAATGAAAGAATATGAAAATATTGTTAATATTTCTGTGTAATTCAATATATATTGAATTTAATAATTTATCTTATAGAAAATATTGCAATCTATATTTTGAGAGTTTGAAAGAATGATACTATTTTGAAAGCATGGTAATCCCTTATTAAATGTATTTGGCATAGTGGAACAAAAGAGCATCATATAAACAACCCTGGCTTTTAAGAATATGTACTCATTAAAAGGTTTTGAGTTCCGTGAATGAAAATCTGAAATGCTGAATCCTTGCCGAAGACTAATTTTATTCAAACTCATGTTTCAACCATAAATAATGTTCATTAGGTATTCACTAAGAAAAAAAATAAACAAGACACCGTAGAACTAATTATGTTTTTATTTTGTTTCTTACCTTTATGGAAATCCTGGGAAGCAGTTTCTGATCATTTGTCTTTCCACATTCATATATCTGAAACCAAAATCCTGGGAATGACTAAAAGTCTTCTCTGCTTGAAAATATTTCATAGGTAAAGGAGATATATGTGAAAGTAAATACATTGGATTGGGTCACCTGAGACTTTTAAATACTTCTCAAGTCTCATATAATTTCATTCTGTAGACTTAGCACTTGCAGAAAAATGTTAAATTTCCAGTGTATTTCCTTTAATGGGGGAGGGCTTTCTGTCAGTACTTGGAGAATTATACTGAGGATCCCTCAAGAAGTTGGAAATGTGAATATAAATTGAAAATATATGTATCCTTTAAAGTTAAACTGTAAATAATATATAATATTAATATTTAAGCAAAGTTATCTCAAAAAATCTATCTCCCAGATTTATAAAAATTGACCATATCCCTGTTGGATTTATAGAACTCATAAAGCAATAATGGGGAGAGGGGAGAGGTGGGGCAAGTGGGTCAAACTTGGACCTATAGAAGGAAAGTAAACGAAGTAAAAATTGAAAGTGTTCAACCAAGCCCTGTCAGGGAGGGAAAGTGTCAAAGCTGACGGAGAGAACAAAGACTAGAAGCTCCAGTGCTAATGGATCTTAGTGACATGGTGACATACATGGGGATGTGGGCGTGTTATTATTTCCAGTTTGGTCAATTAGATCAATCCAAAGTGAAATAATTCATAAGGCTGCCTTATTTAATTTAACTTGTTCTGAAAATATCCTTACCCAAAAATCTTCTGATCATGAGTTATATTTCTATACTGAATGAAATCAGTATTTTCATCTATGTGACACATTTATTTCAGACTAAGTATAAATGCATAAAATGTCTGAATTAATACATCATTCCTTTAGGGACACCTAATATGAGTCTGTTTCAGAAAGACAATGGTTACTGAGTTTGATAGGCATACCATGGGCTCAGGTAAATAATCTTAGGTAGCAAGATAGCAAAGATAAAGTAAAATATGGCAGCTAAGATAAATAACCAATGTAAATAATACAAAGTATAAGTCCTCCTGTAGCCAGACTTCTCCAGGAACAACTTTACTATATAGAGGCCCACTTATTTAATTTTTTTAAATGGTTGGCATACAAAGCTCATTCAAAATAATGAGGTATAATTATATGGAGAGGTGGTAAAAATAAATTATTTCAGTTATGGAAATTAGGTTAGAAAATTATGAGTAAAAGAAAAAATATATTTCATAAAAAGTGAAAGATTTTCAATTGCCATCAAACAATTGCACACATAAAATATTTCTAATAATATTGAGTCAGTTGATGCAAATTTTAAAATTTGCATATTTTAGGTTTATCTGAATTGTGCTCTAATTATACTGATTAATTAATACTTTGGGTATATTTATTTCTCAAAGGACTTCCATATTTGTAGCCAATTTGTAGCCTAAGAAATTAAATTGATAATTGATTGAGCTTATTAGAGTCCTTACTTTTCTGCTTCTCATTAATCTAGCAAGAGGTATGTAAATTTTATTTATTTTGTCTAAGAACCAACTTTTTGTTTTATTAATCTTTAGTATGTTTTTTTTAACAAAGTTTTTTATAGTTTTTATAGTTTTTTATCAATTTCATTTAGTTCTGCTCTGATCTTTGTTTTTTCTTTTCTTCTGCTGGGTTTGGAGTTGGTTTACTCATGCTTTTCCAGTTCTTTGAGATGATCCATTAGATTGTTGATTTGTGATCTTTCTGTCTTTTGGATGTATGCATTTATGGATATAAATTTTCCTCTCAGGACTGCTTTAACTGGGTCCCACAGATTTTGATAACTTGTTTCTATTTTATCATTTAGTTCAAAGAATCTTTTGATATCCATCTTAATTTCCTCCTTAACTCAATAATAGTTCAGCAGAATGTGGTTTAGTTTCCATGACTTTGTGTAGAGATGAGAGTTTCTGTTGGAGTAGATTTCTAATTTTATTCCACTGTGATCTGAGAAGGTGTATGGTATAATTTCTATTTTTTAAATGTTTTGAGACATGCTTTGTGGCCTAGGATATGGTCAATTTTAGAAAATGTCCCATGAGCTGATGAGAAAAACTTATATTCAGTAGTTTTGGGGTGGAATGTTCTAAAAACATCAGTCAGGCCCATTTGTTCTAGAGTTCTGTTTAAGCCCATTGTTTCTTTGTACATTTTCTGTTTGGAGTATCTGTCCTCTTCTGGCATAGGGGTGTTAAAATCCCCAGCTATTATGGTGCTACAGTTTATCATTTTCTTTAGATCAAGCTGGATTTGCTTTATGAATCTGGGTGCACTTAGGTTGGGTGCATAAATATTTACAATTGTTATGTCTTCTTGTTGAATTGTATCCTTCACCATTATAGTACCATCTTTGTCTTTCATTACTTTTGTTGATTTGAAGACTAAGTTATCTCAGATCAGAACTGCCATGTGAGCTTTCCTTTGGCTTCTATTTGCTTGAAATAATGTTTTCCATTCCTTCACGTTGAATCTGAGTGCATCATCATGGATTAAATGTGTTTCCTGAAGATAGCAGATATTTGGCTTGTGTAAATTCATCCATTTGGCCAGCCTATGTCTCTTTAGTGGGCAGTTCAAGCCATTCACATTTATTGAAAAAATTGATAAGTGGGGCAGATTTTTGGTTATGCTGTTGAAATGAATTTTGTTGCTTTGTTTTCTGTCTTGAGCCATTGAGGTATCTGGCCTTTGACCTTTAGTTTTTGGATGATTTTACACTGGTGAGTGTTTATTGTGTTGATCTGTGTATAATGCTGTTCTGAGTACTTCTTGGAGGGCAGGTCTTATCCTGATAAATTCCCTCAGTCTTTGCTTGTCTCAGAAGGTCTTTATTTCTGCTTCATACAAGAAACATAGTTTTGCAGGATACAAGATTCTAGGCTGGGAATTATTCTGTTTGAGAAGAGTGAGAATGGGGCCCCCATCTCTTCTGGCTTGTAAGGTCTCATTGAGAAGTCTGCCATTATTCTGATGGGTTTTCTTTTCTAGGTTAACTGCTTCTTTTGCCTTATGGCTTATAGGAGGGCTTCTTTCATGTTTATTTAGAAACACAGCCTCCCTGGGCTCAATCAGGAAGAAATAGAACTCCTGAACAGACAAATATCAAGTGCTGAAATTGAAGCAGCAATAAAAAACCTTCCTAAATATAAAAGCCCCAAACCGAGTGGTTTCACACCTGAATTTTACCACACCTACAAAGAAGAATTACTGCCTATCATGCAGAAAATTTCTACAACATCAAGTAGGAAAGAATCCTTCCAAACATTTTATGAAGCCAACACCACCTGATATCAAAACCAGGAAAAGATGCCACAAAAAAAGAAAACTACAGACCAATATCCTTTATGAATATAAATGCAAAATTTCTCAATAGCAGAGGATGTAAACAGGTGGAAAATCATATTTTGCTCATGGGTTAGCATAATCAACATTGCTAAAATGTCTATACTACCCAAAGTGATCTAAAGATTCAATGCAATCCCTATTAAAATACCAACATCATTTTTGCAGATCTAGAAAAAATAATTCTATGCTTCATATAGAATCAGAGAAGACTCCGTCCAGCAAAAGCAATCTTAAGCAAAAAGAAGAAATTGAGAGGCACCAATTTACCAGACTTCAAGCTATAATACAAGGCTATAGTAACTAAAACAGCATGAAATTTACACAAGAGCAGAGATGTAGACCAATGGAACAGAACTGAGAACCCAGATATAAAACCATCCTCATACAGCCAACTAATCTTTGACAAAGAAGACAAATTAAAAAGCTTCTGCATAACCAAGAAAACTATCACAAGAGCGAAGAGACAACATACAGAATGGGAGAAAATATCCTCATGCTATACATCCAATTATGGGATGATAACTAGACTCTATATAGAACTCAGGAAAATCAGCAAGAAAAAAATCAAACAACCCCATTAAAAAGTGGGCAAAGACATGAACAGAAACTTTTCAAAAGAAGATAGACTAATGGCCAAGAAACATATGAAAAAATGCTCAACATCTCTAATCACCAGGGAAATGCAAATCAAAACCACAATGAGATATCTCTTATTTCCAGTGAAATGGCTTTTACCAAAAAGTCCCAAAACAATAAATGTTGGTGTGGATACGGAGAGATAGGACCACTCATGCAGTGCTGGTGGGACTTCATATTAGTACAACCTCTGTGCAAAGTAATTTGGAGACAACTCAATAAACTAAAATTAAAAATATCATTTTATCCAGCAATCCCACTACTGGGTATCTACCCAAAGGAAAAAAGGACATTCTATAAAAAAGATATCTACACTAGAATGTTTATAGCAACACAGTTCACAATTTCAAAGATGTGGAAACGACCCAAGTGTCATCAATACATGAGTGGATTAATAAAATGTGGTATAAGTATACCATGGATTTCTACTCTGCCACAATAAACAATGATGATGTAGCACCTCTTATATTATCCTGGATGGAGCTAGAGCCCATTCTACTAAGCAAAGTATCACAAAAATGGAAAAACAAGCACCACAGGTACTCGCCATCGAATTGGTATTGACTTAGCAACACTTAAGTGCGCATATAGTGATAACATTCATCAAGTTTCGGGTAGATGGGAGGGGGGAGGAGGAGATGGGTACATTCACACATAGTGGGTGCGGTGCACATCGTCTGGGGGATGGACATGCTTGAAGCTCTGACTCTGGTGAGACAAAGGCAACATATATAACCTAAACATCTGTATCCCCATAATATGCTGAAATAAAAAAATATATAAAAAAGAGTGAAACATATTTCTAGTTTTTACTTTTCAAGTTTGATATTTTGCATTTATTTATATAAGTTAAATCCTGTCAAATAAAACTTTCCATCTGGATAAAAGGAGACCAGAAAAAATAAAACAAAAAATAAATAAATAAAAATGTCAAAGGATTAAAATTATATAAAGTATGCTTTCTCAGCACAGTAGAAATAAGTTAAAACCAGTAACAAGAAAGATAAGTATAAAATCTCCTATATTAATTGCAATTAATAAATGCATAGATTAAAAAAGAAACCACAATGTGTGTCCAGAAATATTCCGAATTGAATCTCAATGTAAATAATACAAATTATATGTGTTTGATTTGAAAAAGACAACTTCATAAGGAAATATACAGCCTTAAATGTAAATGTTAGGAAGGAAGATTTTTTTAAATAACTAATAAATATCCACTTTACTAAATTGGAAAAATAACAAGTGGGAGATCTAAATCTATTGGACCATCATTCGGCTCATTCAGAAATTAGACATTTTAATGTACCCAAACTTGCCAGTGTCTATTTGATCTCATCTTGTGTTTCCTAAGATATTAATCTTCAGGAATAGAAACAAGAAATCAGAATTTCTGGGAATTCTCAACAATACACTCTCCTTTGAGATGGTGCTGATAGATGTCTACTGCAGAAAGTATCTTACTATTTTTTCTAAATACTCTCCCTTGACATACTGCAACATTTTGCATACATTTTTAAGAGTGGTTGGAATTGGCTCAAAGGATTACTGTCAGAGTTTTTGTCCCTCATGTGTTACCAGTATGTTCAAGATACCTGTGAAGTGCACTAGTCAGTGATGCTTTACATTGGGGTGATTTAAAACATCTTCGACAACAAGCCAATGGATTTCTTTTATCTTCCGTATAAAATATTTCTAACATTCTTCATACTTTTTACTAATTATTAGATATCTAAAAATTGTTTAATAAAGAAGAATTATTAATTGTAACAATTTTACACAGAACCGCAATTTATGGTGAAAAAATTCAAAATGTTAGAATAACAATTAAGATCTTCTATAAATATTTATAGCACTACACAAAATCAATTGTCAAAATTTTTGATATAAACAAATATTTTGCTAACAAGACTTTTTTATTTCTTGGTATACCATGCATAGGATTTATATAAAAAGTATATATGTCCATTAACATTATTTTGTTTTACAAAAATGGCTCACACTTATCAGTAAACACAGTCTCTCTCTCTCTCACACACACACACACACGCACATGCACATGTTCATACTGCATGACAACAGTTACAGAAACACTGACCGATTAGATACTGATGGCTTCTCCAACAGGATCCTGTCCCAGGTCCCCAAAATGGCAACATTTGACTCCACAGGTAGGTGTTTCCTGCTCTTGTTTTCAATGTGACTTCAGTGGATTCCTTCAAATCAGTACAGTCTCTTTGTTAAGTGCTACTTCTCCCAAGAGTATTAAACTTTTTGGCATTTTCCAAATTTTGTGATTGACTTTTCTCATAATTTAGAATTTGGAAAGGGAGATACATTAATGGAAAAGCTACACTCTCAACTCACCTGATTTTGAGTGGTGTTGGGCAGAAGACTTCCATCTGGTCTCTGTGGCATAGGTCTTTAACCCTGACATAGGAGGCTATAAACTCTTATGGCTTCACAGTTTTGAGGTGTGTCATCCTGGTGCCAGACATTGAGGAAAGGCAACCTCAAGAAAAAGTAATTCAAAACAGGGATTTTCCCTAGGACACAAAAGAGAATTGGTCTCAGCTGTCCATCACCATCCTTCTTAAGCAAAAGGCTTTCTTTCTTATTACTACTACAGCCCAGTAGATCAGGGATCACAAATTCTAAGTGACTCATTCAAAGAATGATGCCTTCCCCACAGAAATCAGAGCATATAAATCCTCAGATTGCCATACTAAAAGCTACTGTCCATATCCCTGTGGCCTAATAAATGCTCGTGCATATATCTCATGGGGCCGCTTTTCCATTTCTTGACATTGCCTTTGATACATGAACTTCATGAATTACCTTGGTTCCATGGGCTTGATAAATTATCTGTTGGACATTGCCCCCAGAGCCAATTAGTATTTTTCAATTTAGTTTGCCAGTGACCATATTATCATATTATGCAATAAACTAAATAACATTCTACTCGGTTCTTTTTTGACATTATGCTTGATGTTATCCATTCAACCTCAATAGCACAGAAGCAAAACTGACATCTTGTCCTGTCTCCATCATAAACAGACACGCAGATAACATTCCACAAATGAGAAGAAAAGGAAGCACTTTGCAATGTGAACCAAAAACAAATATAAATAAATAAAAATAAAAAGATCCCTGAATCGCCTTGTCTGGTTCTCATCGCCCTCCCAACACACACATATATACACACACACACACACACCAGCAACAACAAAAAAATCCACTCTTTTTTTTGTAAATGACAGATTTCCTAACAAAGATAATTTTATCAGTGACTTTCAGACTGCCAATATCAAAAGATATGTAACAACATTTGCAGAGACAATAAATCAATGAAAAATACATTGTTTTCCTTTTTTTTGGAACAGCTGTTAACAACGTTTCATAATCTTTTGCAGTTTTTATTTTTGCTACAAATACCTGTAACATTTATTTTTATCTGTGAGTCAATCCTTCAAAAGCCTGAACTCTTGTAATTTTGTTTTTCACATAAAGAACTATTCTCAAATTGTACCTCTAAGTCTTTTTATATACTAGAAAAGCTGGTATAATATGCAAAATATAAAAGCAAAGCTCCAAAATACAAAACTAAAAACAGAATTTCTTCTTTCTCATAAACATGGACTGTATACAAATACCCATTAGCATTACATATATAGTAGAGTTTGTGGAGTCAGATTGGCTGTGTTTAAATCCTAACCCTGTTACCTTCTAGCTGTGTCCTTCAGCAAATTACTTGAATCAACCTCATTACCTTCACCAGGAACATTGGGTTAATAATAGTACCTTGTTTATGAGGCCTTTGAAAGTATTAAAGGAAGTAATATACATAAACCACCTAGCCTAGAGGCTGGTATATTAGGCAGCCAATAAATTTTAGGTATAATGAAGATTAACCACAAATTCAGATTCTCATGTGGAAAAAAAATTAATTCTCTCATGCATACTTTTAATAATTCTCACCCCTCAGGTATATTTTAAGAAAACACAAATGCACCAATGGGAAAACCCATATAAAAATACACTAGAGATTAAAAAGATCTTTATTTATTAAACAAAAATGTTTTGCTGGAAGAATAGTAGCTACTTCAATGAGGTAGTCAATGGATTTACAGTTTAATAATCAATTTAACCCACAATACCACTACCAAAACCTAAACCGAATATAGATAGATAGATACACATATAGATATATACACACATATGACTTAAAAATTATTATCAAGAAATATATTCCTGAAATCATACCACAAATGAGTATACCACTGTTAAAAAAGAATAAATTCTGAAATAGATGGTATTTCTACAAGGAACATGGTTTAAATTTCTGATAAACCACATTGTATAAGGTATAGATAGAAAAATAAATTTAACATTTTAATACAACCAAAACAAGAAACATTAATTGAATTCTAATTTTAATGAAAAGTACTAAATATTCAGAAAAGAGATGTTACCTTTAACATCAGAATGCAATTCTATGCAATCAGAACTTTAAAAATACCTTAGATATTTGGTGTCTCTAAATGATTTAAAATTGGAGAGCAATAGAAAGGATCAAACTTAAACACCTCCACCTAGAATGGTAAGCTAACCCAAAAAAGTGCATCATACTCAAACAACCCTAGATATTTTCTTTGGACAGAAACTTGGCATTTTATTTTGCACTTTCAAAATATTTAAACATAATAGCAAAAAATTGGGATTCTAGTTTTACAATATTCCTGCAGAGGATTTAGATTCCATAAAATGAAGAAATGTCATTTTAAAATAAGTTTTTGTTTTTTCTCTCTCACTAAAGAAAATTATGCCAGTGTTGAATCTATTTAGAATTTTCAGTTGAAATCATATGAATACTCTACAAATATAAGAAGATGTTTTAGCAAATATCAGAATTCAAGAAAGCTTTCAAAGTAATTTTAATTAAAACATTGATTATCTCAGCTTTCAAGATAATGTTTACAATAGCAAAGAATAAAGAGTGATTAAAATTATTTCTATGTTCAAGATGAAGAAGCACAGACTAGATTTACTGCTATTGCAAAAATAAAATGGTACAACCATTTTAGAGAATAGGTTAGCACTTAAAAGTTTAAACATATGCCTGCTACATGATCCAGCCATTTTACTACAACAAATTCCCTCCAGATAAATGAAAGCATACAAAAGGCCTGCAAAAAGACCCCTACACAAATGTTCATAGCAGCTCTATTGATAATAGTCCCAAACTGAAGACAACATAGTGCCCATTAACAGATGAAATGATAAACAAATTTTGGTATTTCTATACAATGCAATATACCTCAATAATAAAAAGTCTTAAGCAACTAATATACTCAATGACATGAATATATCTCAAAATAATTGTGCTTAGTGAAAAAAACAGACGTAAGAAAGCACATGCTATTACTGTATAATTCCATTTTCATATCATTCTAGAAAATGCAAGGTAATCTGTAATGAGAGAAAGCGTATCAGTGATTTTGTGGGGATGGTGTGGTGGGATGGCTTGGAGGGAGAGCAATATTAGAAGAAAAGAGAGATTTTAAAGTAAAACTGTTGTCTCTTGGAAAAGCAGTTGTGCTTTGTATGAGATACTAGCTTCATAGAATGTTAATTTTGCTTGAAAAAAGACAAATAAATTATGATTACTAAGAGTAGGCTTTTAGGTGGATATTGTGTATAGAATAAATAAAATAAGCCTGTCAGCTTAAAAAACAACTGGTAGTATTTTTGTCAATGGTGAAAATAAAGTAAAAAAGAATAACTTAGGAATACTTGTATTAACCATTGTAAGCTTGACATTTCTCAAATACTTAAGGACTTTTATGATAAGATCAGTTAGTTATATCAACAAATGTGACTTTCTGATATTATAAATGAAATGCATCTATATTAGAAAAAGCTGAATAAATCATTGAACCAATATTTTACAAAAGATCAATGCACAATGTTACAAAATCATACATGGGGAAAAAACAAAAAACTCACTCAAGGGGCAAGATCAACTACTGAGTACTGAGTAAGTGAGTACAATTTCATTGGACCACAAAAGACTATATATTGGCCACACATATAAGGTGTAACTCCTTTGGTAGTAGATATAATCTAGTTTTAAATTACATATTTAGGTCATACATATACATGCTCATAAAAAGTGAATACAGTCATTGAAAAGCATCAATAATAAAAGAAAACATGATTAAACTTGTCTAACCATAATATTTACAGTAGCCAGCTGGATCCATGTTCAAATGTTCAAATCCACCACTATAATGACATTATCATGAAGGACTGGGGTGTCAATGAGGAATTTATTAACATATAGTGAAGCCACTGATGCTCACAAAATCTCTACTACTTTGCAACTATGTGGGCATGTGCTATTAAGCTACTCCAAAATTCCTAATGAAAACAAATATTCTAACCTATTCAATGATGACCCTCATATGATATCTGTCAGATATCATAGCTGTTTTCAAGTTGAACATTGTCATAATCCACAAAAGCTCTTCAGTTATAAGCAGACTCCTAGGTCACTTTGGAAGGGGACAGGGAAGAAAAATTTCATCTCATTTTTTTGGGATTTTAATATTTCTAAACCCTAATACAACAGGTCCTAGAAAATCATCATTTCCTTATAATGTTGATGAGGAAAAAAAATGATTCCTGGTCAGGGCTAATCTTTGTGGAGTTTGTACATTCTGCCTATGTCTATGTGGGTTTTCCCCTATCACTCTGGTTTCTTCCCACATCACAAAGCTTTGAATGTTGGGTGAATTGACATATTGACATGTTCCCTGTTTGAGTAAGTGGGTGTGGGTGGGAGTGTACCCTGGAACGGGTGGCATCCTGCACAGGGCTGGCTCCTGCCTTGCACTCTGAAATTCCAGGATAGGCTCCATCCACACAAGACCCTGAACTGAAATAATTGGGTAAGTAATTACCTTGTTTTCTTTAACCTTTCTTAAATATATGTGTAGCTCACATTTATTTCAACATTTAATATTAGAAGTATTTTGGTATTTATTTAGAAGTTTGGTGATGTTTTTGTGACCAGAAATACACTGTAGAGTAGAAACTTAACTCTTGTTTACATCAATTAACCTATGATAAAATTGTGTTTGTTTTTTTAAATTGGTTTTGTTATATATTGTTTTGCTTAAAGTCACAGTTTCTAAGAACCTATCAATAATATTAATGTTCTCTCTCTCTCTTTACTCGATTTTAGCAGGTGGTAGGGAGGTTCTAACTGCTTGGATTGACAACAGAAGAACACACATTTTATTGTTCTTTTGCCTTCAGAAAAACACCTAATGGCCATAGTCTCTAGAGAAATAATTCTCCCTTTATTCTTGCCAAGGATAATGACGAGCTCTTTTCAGCCATACATTTTTCCTGAGAATAGAAGATGTTGTAGTAGTTCTTATGCCCACACAATTGAGTCTTTCTACTTTGTAGCCTAACTCATCTGAAACCAGGGTCAATTTAATGCCTGATCTAGGCTTCCTGCAAACCTCATTGCTCAAAAGAAAGAACAAATAAGCTCGTACTGAAAACAATGTGAGAACGAAGTTTATCTTAAAATTCCCCCATTCAAGAAGAATATTAATGCTCGAAATGGACTTTATGTCCATTTCTGTTTATCTGTCAATCAAAATTGCTATGTGGCCAGTGATTATATTTGATTAATGCATTGAGTAAAATCAGATGCATAGATTTCACTACACAAAGAAAATTAATTTTATCATAAGAAGTCCAATAAAACATTTCAAAAATGCATAGCTTGTTTTATGAGGCTATGTGGCTATGACTCTGTTAGCATAACACCATCACCATTTTTGGAAAAAAAAAATAAACAAACTATAGGTAAAAAATAAAGAACTAATGCACCTTTAATGTTAAAAAACTTTACTGAGCCTTGCAGAAATTTATACCTTAAGTAGTATAAATAAATGCCTAAATGCATTGTATTAAGGAAAGTTTTATTTCCTGATTCTGTCCATAACTTGTCTTGGGAAAGTTATTTATCATCCCTGAGTTATCATTTCCTCATGTGAAAAATTGGAATGGTAATATTGACTGGGGAAATTGTAACTATTTATATATGTAAGACACCTATCACAGTAGCTGTCAAATACCAGATATTCAGTAAGTTGAGACATATTTCCCACCATTTTTTTAATAAGTGTTGTTCTAGTTAAAGAACCTTACAATTATATTTTAATTTGATTATATTAAATAAAATAAAATGATTTTTCCTGTGAAGACTTTTGATCCAGGTACACTAGTATACATTATTCATTCATTTTTCCATGACATTTTTCCATGACTTCAATAGAATTTTGAATCCATATGATTAAACTCTGTCAGTACTTAGTCATTATTATTTCATCCATATATCCAGATTTAAGTCTATCATGCTTTCTTCCTCAAAAAAAGTGTGAACAATGAAAATGTTAGTAATGTTGTAATGCTTTTCTTATAGGTGAAATTCATTTGTAGCTGGAATGAAAAAAAAAACTATAATTTCTATTTGCTTATTTTCAAATAATTCCACTGGTGTTATAATTAGAGTTTTGCCAGGGTACTTCCCTTCTCTAATATTTTTTCCTCTTTTCTATAAGTGATATGAGGCCAATTTGAGGTACATTCTAAAGCTAATAATAAATAGCATGAGAAAAAAAAGAATTAGAACACTGTTTCCCAAAAGAGAATCACTGGGCCATCTACATTAGTATTCCTAAATTGTTTTAAAAACACAGATTTCATCAATAGACATTGAAAAAGCATTTGAAAAAATCCAGCACCCTTTATAAAAACTCTTGGATGGGTGTGGTGACTCATGCCTATAATCCTAGCACTCTGGGAGGCTGAAGCAGGAGGATCACTCAAGGTCAGGAGTTTGAAACCAGCCTGAGCAAGAGCGAGACCCCATCTCTACTAAAAAATAGAAATAAATTAACCAACTAAAAATATATAGAAAACAATTAGCCGGGCATGGTGGCCCATGGCTGTAGTCCCAGCTACTCAGGAGGCTGAGGCAGAAGGATTGCTTGAGCCCAGGAGTTTGAGGTTGCTGTGAGCTAGGCTGATGCCACAGCACTCTTGCCAGAGCAACAGAGTGAGACTCTGTCTCGAGAAAAAAAAGAAAAAAAAGAACTCTTATGTATAGATGGAACATACTTCAATATTATAAAATTATAAACTCCATATATGACAAACCCACAGCCAATATCATACTGAATCGAGTTGAAACCATTCACACTAAAAAATGGAACAAGTTTGCCCACTGTAACGACTTGTATTCAACACAGTACTGAAAGTTCTACCCAGAGCAATCAGGCAAGAGAAGGAAATCAAGGGTTTCCAAATGGGGGAAGAGGTCAAACTATTGCTTCCCTGATGATCTGATCTTATATCTAGAAAACCCCAAAGATTCTTCCAAGAGACTCTAGGAACTGACAAACAAATTCATGAAAGTCTCAGGTTACAAAATCAATGTACACAAATCGGTAGCATTTTTGTACGCCAACAACAGTCAAGCTGAAAATCAAATCAAACACTCAATACCTTTCACAATAGCAACAAAGAAAATAAAATACCTAGGAATATACTTAATCAAAGAGGTGAAAGACCTCTACTGGGAGAACTGTAAAATACTGAAGAAGGAAATTACAGAGGTTGTAAACAAATGGAAAAAACATATCATGTTTATGTATCGGCTGAATCAACATTGTTAAAATGTCCATACTACCTAAAGTGATTTACAGATTCAGTGCAATACTCATTAAAATACCAATATCATTTTTCACAGATCTAGAAAAAAATAATGCCATGCTTCATATGAAACCCAAAAAGACCTTGCATAGCTAAAGCAACCTTAAACAAAAAGAACAAATAGGAGGCATCAATTTTCCAGACTTCAAGGTATACTACAAGGCCATAGTAACTAAAACAGCATTCCACTGGTACAAGAACAGAGACATAGACCAATATATCAGAACAGAGAACCCAGATATAAAACCATCCTCACATTGCCATCTGATCTTGGACAAAGCAGACAAAAAAATGCACTGGGGGAAAGAATCCCTATTCAATAAATGGTTCTGGGAAAATTGGACAGCCACATGTAGAAGACTGAAACAGGATGCACACCTCTACTCACAAAAATTAATTCATGATGGACAACAGACTAAAACCTAAGTCATGAAACTATAAGAATTCTGGAAAAAAATGTTGGAAAATTCTTATAGATATTAGCATAGGCAAATAATTTGTGAGGAAGACCCCAAAGGCAATCATAGCAACAACAAAAATAAATAAATGGGACCTGATCAAATTTAAAAGCTTATGCACAGCCAAGGAAACAATCAATAGAGTGAACAGACAATCTACTGAATGGGAGAAAATATTTGTGTGCTATACATGCAACAAAGGGCTAATAACCAGAATCTATAAAGAACTCAAGAAAATCAGCAAGAAAAAAAATCAAACAACCCCATTACAAAGTGGGCAAAAGACATGAACGGAAGCTTTCCAAAAGAAGAAAACCTAATGGCCAATAAACATATGAAAAATGCTCAATGTCTCTAATCATCAGGTAAATGCAAATTAAAATCACAAAGATGATATCACCTAACTCCAGTAAGAATGTTTTTTATCAAAAAGTCCCAAAACAACAGATGTGGGCATGGATGCAGAGAGAAATGAACATTTATACACTGTTGGTGGGACTGCAAACTAGTACAACCTCTACGGAAAACAGTATGGAGATTATTCAAAGAGCTAAAAGTAATAGACCTCCCATTCGATCCAGCAATCCCACTACTGGGCATTTACCCAAAGGAAAAAACTTCATTTTATAATAAAAACACTTGCACTTAAATGTTTATTGCAGCACAATTCACAATCACAATGATGTGCAATCAACCCAAGTGCCCACCAATACATAAGTGGATTAACAAAATGTGGTATATGTACATCATGGAGTACTACTCAAACATCAAAAAAAAAAAAAATGGGGAACTAATATCTTTTGTAACAACCTGGATGGAACTGCAGACCATTCTTCTAAGTGAAGTAATGCAAGAATGGAAAAACAAACACCAAATGTACTCACTATTAAACTGGAACTAATAGATCAATACTTACATGCACATATGGAAGTAAAACTCAAGGGAAATTAAGCAGATAAGAGGGGGGAGGAGGGTTGGTTCACATTTAAGGGGTACAATGAACACTATCTGGGTGATAGGCACACTTAAAACATTGACTCAAACTGTACAAAAGTAATTTATATAACCAAAATATTTGTACCACTGTAATATTCTAAAATAAAAATAAATAAAAATAAATTTAAAAATAAATAACAACAATACCGATTTCAGGGATTTACTCTATAACAATTGAATCAGAACTGGAGGAAGAGGTTGTTTCCAGAAATATTCATTTTAAAGAAATATTTTCACAGGCATAAAGAATGGTAAAACATAACCCTTCCTCTTCTTAGGAGGCTACTAATCATATTGGATTAGGAGCTCACTCTTATTATTTCATTTAACCTCAATTACTTTCTAAAAGCTCTTTCTACAAGTACATTCATATTGAGGGTTAGGGCTTCAACATGAATTTGGTGGAAGTGGAAAGATACAATTCAGTTTACATCTGATATGTTCCAGGAAAAATACAAAACCAACATGCAGTAATACAGAGAATAAAAGTCCTCATTCATTGGGATAAAGAACTATCAAGAACATATTTTATGATGAACATATTAGATTTAGAACTTGAGCTAGGCAAGACTGTAAGGGGTCAATAATAGATGTTTTGAAGAAAGAAAAAGAATTAAATCTCCTTCAATGTGAATTCATGAAGTACCTAAGTTTTAAGTCATCTATTTTCCTTCATTATATTATATCCTTAGCTAGGTTTTTCAGACATCTCATATTTTCTCACTGTAATGTTAGTATCCCAGAAATGCCTGGGGGTGAGTTATTCCTCTAGATATTGTAAAATTTTCCTACTTAAGTAAAATTGTCACATATCTGACTCAAAAAAGAAAAAATCTTTATAGATCGTAAGTTTAAAACTTTAAAGTATTAGCAAATTCTTTATCTAAGGATCAAAAATCTTTTGAAGAACTGTGGGTAAAGCACAACTGAGACTTTGTATGCTTCAGGGAGCAGAACTCTGTCAGTGGCTCATCATTATTGTTTCGCCCATATATCCAGATTTAAGTCTATCACATTTTTCTTTATAAATAGAAGCTAAAACTTAGATTTTATATATAAGCCCTAAATACATAGATTTTTTAAAAACAGTGATATATTCAACCCACAAATATTTTTGAAGCATCTGTATGTTTCTAAGACTGCATTACGAGAAACATCAATTAACTGCTGTTGTTGAAACCACTTGGACAAGCAATTTACATTCTCTAATCCATTTGCATAAACTATATTTTAAGTAAAATATGCAAATGTGAATAGAAATAAAGCACAGTAATTACCCGTATTGATGTTCAAGAGGAGAGATGATTTGAATATTGAAAAAAAGGGAAAAATAGATAAAAACAAAACAGAATCTAAGATACACAAAGAAAATAAATCTATAATATGGAAGTTGTACTCAACCTCTAGTTGTAATGAAGCTGTAATAAAGCCTTCAGTTCTTTAAATAAATTAGTTTATTATATTATGTAAAAAATTATAAAAGTGGGCAGTCCAGGTCTGATGTGGTAGATTCACAAGCACTTGATGGATTTAGGTTCTTTCTAGCTTTCTGATTACCATAGTTTCCATCTTCAAAGACACAACATGGTTACTGGAACTCTTACAATTAGATACAAATAGTAGGAAGCACTAAGATGTTATTCCTAGATAAAAATGTTCCTTCTAAAGGACTTTTCCAGAAATTTGAGCTCCATCTCACTGCCCAACCAATGTGAAACAACAGCTTGGAGAGAGATATTTTTGTTTGTTTGTTTGTATTAATCTGATTTTATTTCTCTATCCAAATAAAATCAAGAAGGGAGAAAAAAAGAATGCATAGTAAGCACGCAAGTTGTATACTCTATCATAAGAAGGTAAAGTGTTTAAAACTTCATTTAATCTATAAGATAGTTACTCTACTTTGTTATGAACTAGTTGGAAAGGATGTCAAAGACTTATCTTTTTGTAAAAAGAAATAAAAAGCACAACTACTCAGAAGTTCACCATGGCCAAATTAGAACCAGTTCCAGCTGTGATATGTCTAAAAATGTATTCTCTGGTTATGCTTTAAATTCGATTGACAATGTCTCTGTTCTTGATATTTTACCAACGTATTTTTGTTACTTTACTTATTTCAGTGCAAGTGGATCACATCTAAAAAGTAAAACTTCGCTTAAAATGTTCACAGTATGTATCTCTCAGTTTCTAGGCAGGAAATGACTATATAGGTTATATATTTCACTAAAAATAATAAGAAATAAGATTACATTGAAGAAAAGAAAATCTACAGAATTTGCTTTAAGCCAAAATATTTCACAATGAAAAGAAGACTTTTTGCTACTATATAAATTTAGAATAATATGATTACAATGAATTCAAAAATTAGCTAGCACAGAAATGGGTATAAAGCAGGATGGAAGAGGAGATAGTTCATTTTTCTAGTCACTCTGAAATAACATTTTTTTGTGGCCATTATCATAGACTCTATCCACATAGAAATATTATGAAGTACACAATTTATAAATGTCTATCCTCAGGTCACATATAAACTCATAAGACATATTAAGTTATTAAACTAATTTATTAGCAATGCTTGCTTATATAAATGACCCATGAGAAAATCATTTAAGGAATGAATATATATATAATTTTCTAACAGGCAGATCATTTCACATCTTACCACTGAGAATGAGTTGAATCTGAGATGGAAGTGATAGGATAGAATGGGACCCAGAAATCTATATTGTTGTTTATAAAAGACTATAAGTTTTTCAATATGATACATGTAGTTTAATATTTCATCTCAAATTCTTAGTAGAAATATTTTATTTACCTATCAATGAGTCAGTTTTTAGGGAACAGTTGTCCTCCAATTTTAGTTTATAAGATTTGAGTTGTGCTTAGCATGACTCCCAGTTTAAGGATTCAGTAAGAAATCAAAACCTAGTCTATCAGAATGTGCTACTCCACAGATCACAGGGTTCAATCCAGGCATGGGCATGTCACCAAAGTAAACCAATCTAAGACCTTTTGTGAAGACCATGGATTCTGAAGAGAAGGTTTTTCTCCTTGTAAGATAATGGTGAAAAGGAACAATGATATCAATCATACATAAAAGATTTTTAAAGCTCTTAGCTTGGCAAATAATAGGCAGATAAAATTTTGAAATGTTTATTTTATACTTGAAAAAGAACATAGATTCTTATAACAAAGATCAGGTAAAATAGGATAGTGGAAAGAATACAGGATCTGAAGTTAGAAACCCTTCTCTACCACTTGCTAGATGTAGAAAGTCATGCAAATTTCTTAATATCTATGGATCTGTTTTATCATCTGAAGAATAAGTTTAATACTTTTTGTTAAACCTCTTTGGTTAATGTGTGTAGTCAGAAATGGCAATGTAATTGGTGGTGCCCTGTGCAAAAAGAAATGTGGGGCCCTTATTTAAAAATTATTAAAGTATAAACATGGTGATACAGGAATTAAACAAGGCAGGGGCCCCTTCTGAGTGTAGGGCCTCGTCCTACTAGACAGGTCATATGCCCATGTGGTAGGCCAGTGTGTGGTGGAGTAAATATGGCAACAATGCTTTAACATTACTCCTACAAAGTGTGCTGTCAGTTTCCTTTTCCCTTGACACTGGACTGGCCCTGTAATTTGCAATGACCCATTATAATGTGGGGAGAATGATGCTGATGCATTGCACTTTCACCATTCTCCGAAACATGGGTGAAGTTTGAAAACTCTAGGATTATCATGTTATAATGAAACTGAGGCTAGTTACTTATACAGAGACACAAAGGCCATGTGGATAAGCACAAAGGTATCAAATGGGAGTGAAGTTTGGATGCTCCAAGCTAAAGCTGAATGCAAACACGTCAATGGCTCCAACCAAGCACTACCCAAATTCCTGACCTACAGAATCATGAGGAAGGAAAATGATTATGATTTTTAGCCGTTAAGTCATGGGGAAGTATTATAGAGTAATAAATAACAAACTAGATAGTATTTGAATATTCTTATAAATATAATTTATATTTAATATTAATAAACTTAGGTAGTAGTACTTTACTATTGTTCTCTCTGGGTTGAAGCAACCAGTCTGAATATGTTACTAGTTACTTTCGATATATAAAATTAAAAGTATCTTATATAATAATATCACTTGATATAGTTATAGATTATATAATGTAGTAGGCAAAATAATGGCCCTCAAATATGTTCATGTCCTAATTCCCAGAGTCTACTGGGAATATGCTACTTTATGTGTTGTATTAGTTTCCTAGGCTGCCATATAAAAAAACACCACAAAGTCAGTGTCTTTAAAAGAATAGAAATTTTTTATTTTACAGTTCTGGAGACCAGAAGTTTGAAATCAAGGTGTTGGTAAGGCAGCTCCCTCTGAAGGCCCCAGGAGACAATCCTTCCTTTTCTCTTCTAGTCTGGTAGCTCCATGCATTCCTTGAATTGGGCCTGCATAACTCCAATCTCTGTGTGTCTTCACAGAGGCTATTCTGTGTCTTCCTTCCTTGTCTTGTAAGAACATTTGTCATAGATTTAGTGCCCATGCTAATCCAAAATGATCTCATCTCAAGATCCTTAACATCACAAAGACTTGTTTTTCCAAATAAAATTATGTTCACAGGTTCCATGCGGACATGTATTTTGGGAGCCAACATTTACCGCACTACATATGGCAAAAGATAATTAAGGTTGTTAATCAGCTGACCTTAAAATTGGGGAAAAAATCCTAGATTATTTGGGAAGCCACAATGTGATCAAAAGTGTTCTTAAAATTAGAATAAGAGGTAGAAGACCTGGCCTTTCTGGCTTTGAAAACTGAGAAAGGAGTTCATAATTCAAGGAATACAGACAGCCTCTAGTTGCTGGAAAAGACAAGGGGATTTCTCACCTCGAGATTCCAAAAACAGTGTAGCTTTTTCAATGCCTTGATGTTAGCCCAGTGAGATGTGTCAGACTTCTGACCTACAGAATTGCAAGATATTCAATTTTTGTTGTTTTAAGTCACTAACTTTGTGATAATTTATTTCAGCACTATGAGTAAATTAATACACAGAACTATCTAATTTTATTCAGACATCAACAAGGTATAAATTATTATAATGCACTAGCATAATAATTCTTATTTTATTTTTTTTAATTTCAAAATATTAAAGGGATACAAGTGTTTTAGTTTACATGGATAGTTTCTGTAATGCTTGAGTCCTGGCTACAGGTATGCCAGTCACCTAAATAGTGTTCATAATATCCATTAGGTTGGTTTATTTCCCTCCCTCCTCTTCCCTCCCCCCTAGTTGCTTTCCACTGAGTTTTATTTCCCTCTGTGTATCTGTGTGCTCATTGGTTAGTTCCAATTTAATAGTGAGTACACGTAGTGCTTGTTTCTCCATTCTGGCAATGCTTCACTTTAGAGAATGGTCTCTAGTTCCATTCAGATGTTGCAAAAGGTATTAATTAATCTTTTTATGGCTCAATAGTACTCCATGGTATAGATATACCACATTTTATTAAGCCGCTCTTGAATTGATGGGCACTTGGGTTGATTCCACATCTTTGCAATTGTGAATTGTGCTGCAATAAACATTTGAGCACAAGTGTATTTTTTAAAAAATGACTTCTTTTCCTTTAAGTAAATACCCAGTAGTAGAATTGCTGGATTGAATGGTAGGTCTACTTTTAGTTCTTTGAAGAATCTCCATAGTGTTTTCCATAGAGGTTGTACTAATTTGCAGTCCCACCAACAGTGTATAAATGTTCATTTCTCTCTGCATCCATGCCCACATCAACAGATGTGGGACTTTTTGGGACTTTTTGATAAAAGCCATTCTGACTGGGATAAGGTGATATCTCATTGTGGTTTTAATTTGCATTTCCCTGATGATTAGTGACATTGAGCATTTTTTCATATGTTCCGTGGCCATTTATCTTTCTTCTTTTGAAAAGCTTCTGTTCATATCTTTTGTCCACTTTTTAATTGGGTTGTTTGTTTTTTCTTTGCTGATTTGCTTGAGTTCTTTGTAAATTATGGCTGTTAGTCCTTCATTGGGTGAGTATCTTGTAAATATTTTCTCCTATTCTGTAGGTTGTCTATTTGCTCTGTTGATTATTTCCTTAGCTGTGTAGAAGCTTTTTAGTTTAATAAAATCCCATGTATTAATTTTTGCTCTTGCCGTGGTTGCCATTGGTGTCTTAGTCACAAATTCTTTGCTAGGATGATATCGAGAAGAGTTTTTCCTACATTTTCCTCTAGAATTCTTATGGTTTCATGCCTTCGATCTAAATATTTTATCTATCTTGAATGAATTAATTTTTGTGAGAGGTTAGAGGTAGGGGTCTTGTTTCATTCTTATGCATGTGGTTATCCAATTTTCCCAGCACCATTTAATGAATAGGGCTTGTTTTCCACAATGTAAGTTGTTGTCAGCTTTGTTAAACATCAGTTGGTTGTAGGTTAATGGTTTTATGTCTGGGTTCTCTGTTCTGTTTGATTGGTCTCTGTCTCTATTTTTGTACCAATCACATGCTGTTTTGGTTACTATAGCCTTGCTGCCTCCAGATTTCTTCTTTTTGCTTAAGGTTACTTTGGCTATCTGGCTCTTTTCTGGTTCCAAACGAAGCATAGAATTATTTTTGTAAGTATGTAAAGTATGACTTTGATAACTTGATGGGGATTGTATTGAATTTATACATCACTTTGGGTAGTATGGATATTTTAACAATGTTGATTCTACCTATCTATTAGCATGATATGTTTTCCCATTTGTGTGTATTCTCTGAAATTTCTTTCCTCAGAGTTTCATAGTTCTCCTTGTAGAGATCTTTCACCTCCTTGGTAAGGTATATTCCTAGGTATTTTATTTTCTTTGTAGCTATTGTGAATAGTATTGAATCTTTGATTTGACTCTCAGCTTGATTGTTATTAGTATATAAAAATGCTACAGATTTTGTACATTGATTTTAATGTCCTGATACTTTGCTGAATTTATTTATCAAATCCAGGAGACTTTTGGTGGAGTCTTCGGGGTTTTCTAGGTACATGATCATATCGTCAGTGAAGAGCAATAGTTTGACCTCCTCTTTCTCCAATATGGATACCCTTAATATTTTTCTCTTGTCCTGTTGCCCTGGCTAGAACTTCTGGCACTATATTGAATAGTAGTGGTGACAGTGAACATCCTTGCCTTGTTCTAGCTCTTAGGGGGAATACTTTCAACTTTTCCCCATTGCAGTATGATGTAGGCTGTGGGTTTGTCATATATTACTTTTACAATTCTGAGATATATTCCTTCTATGCCTAGTTTATTGAGTGTTTTTATCATGAAAGTGTACTGAATTTTATTGAATGCTCTTTCTGCATCCAGTGAGATGATCATATGGTCTTTTTTTCTTTTTTGCCTTTGTTTATGTGGTGAATCTTTATTTATGAATATTGTGGTGAATATTTATTGATTTACATGTGTTGAACCATCCTTGTACCCCTGGGATGAAACTCACTTGGTCCTGGTGGATTATTTTTTTGATGTGCTGTTGAATTCCGTTTACAAGTATTTTATTGAGGAATTCTACATCTAAACTCATAAAAGATATTTGTCTGTAGTTTTATTTATTTATTTATTTTTGTTATGTCCTTCCTGGCTTTGGTATCAAGGTGATACTGGCTTTGTAGAATAAGTTGTGGAAGATTCTCTCTTTCTCAATATTATGGGATAATTTCTGTATTATGGGTACCAGGTCTTCTTTGTAGGTCTGATATAATTCAGCTGTAAATCTATCTGGTCCAGGGCTTTTTATTGTTGTTGTTGGGAGGAATTCTCATATTTTTTTTATTTAATAGAATCTTTTCTAAATGTGAGCACATTATTTATATTACCAATGCTTCAATAAATATTTACCACACATTTAATACTTTATTGCTGTGATAATGGTGTATAGCAAACAATCTCCAAATCTCAATGGATTATGACAAAAGCCATTTATTTCTCTCATGTATTTGTGGCTTGGCTGGGGTGGCTCTGCTTCAGGTTGTACATTATGTTCATAGCTCTAATCAGGCTTTTTCCATCTCTGATGGAAGAATGAGATAAAAGTGAGTAGAAGCACCTGATACCTCAGAAGTTTTCAAGGGAAATCTCTTGGCCAGTCAAACAAGTCACATGGCTAAACCTAACATCGATGGGATAGAGAAGTAAACCATGACAGTGGGAAAAAAGAAATGTAGCATTTTTGTTTGTAAGAGTGAGAAAAGAAAAATTGTTCAGAACTGTCTGAGCTATGTGAGGTATTCAAACTTTATCAAGCCCAGACAGACATGAGTATGGTACTTCAGTTGTGAGCCCACCACCCACCTATGCTCCCATATCCACTGCCAGGATCAATTGTTTAAAGGTATTTTGTTCCTGACTAGCTAACTTGCCCATTATCTTCATGTTCCTAGAATTTGTGATAAAAAGAACAAAGTATGTTATATAATAGCTTATGTTATTTTAACATACTTTCTTGGTAAACTTAGGAATTGATTCTTCTTTCCTTTAAAATTTCAAAATCTATAATTTGAATCCATGATTGAATCTACGCTGTTGAGTTGCAATCCTCAAGCTTGTCCCAAATAAATTTTCTACTTATGTTAAGTTTGCCTCAGTTTTATCTTTAGGTCAACAACAGCTATAGATATAAAGAAAATCTGTCAATAAATTTATATCTAATGTAAATATAAAGCATAGTGAATAAAAATACAAAAATTCATTAAAATTATATAAACTGAATAGAACAAGGTATCAATGCTAAAATTAAACAGCTAGAACACAACCTAAAATTGCAAACTCCAAGATTACAAAAGACCTCATAGTATCAAATTCAACATGCGTTTCTCAAGTTCACTTGCTCTGAAATGTTTTAAACTATCAAATCTTTCCTTCTTCTTGCAACATGTTTTCTCTTTTCACTTCTGTAATGATGGATGGTCTTTTCTCTTACTGTTGTGATTTACCTCATTCACTAAATCTGTATCCTTTCACTATTGCAAGAATTTAGGATTTTTAAACTATCATTGCTACTAATGTAGAGGGCCTTTCTGAGAGTGAAACAAAAGAAAAACTAAGAAATAAAAAATATATATATGTTTAACCTCATGTATTATTCAAACTATGTCTAGGCTTGAATGTCAGGGAAAATATAACAGTGGATTAAACATATTATAAGCTTATCCTGGAGGTAAGCAGTCCATAGTTTATATGATGATAGCTTTGCTTCATGAAACCCAAGTTTCCTCCATTCCTTAAAATTTAACTCTTCTTAGTGTCTAAAGATTGATCTATATTTCAACAATAGAATGAAGAGATGAATAAAGAAACGTCAATGGGCATACATGGGCAACTTTTAGAGAAGTTCCTGTAAGCTACATGATATTCTAATTATGTTCTGTGGTTCAGAGTTTAGACACTTCTCCAAACTTGACTACAAGAAAGGCTGAGAAATGTAGCCTTTTTCCTTGTCTTTGTGGCTAGCTAAAAATTTTGTTACAATGGAAGAACTGCTATTGGACCATGCAATCTCTACAACACTTTTCAACTTAAAATCATAAGATCTATAAATTTGGAAAGGAGGTAATTATTCCTTATAATTGGTTGCAGCTTGCAGGATGGCCATCCTGCAGGTTGGGAAGCATAGATTCCATCAGAAACCAAAAGTAGGTGCTTGGAAGGAGGAATGGTGAGACAGAAATTTATGCTGAGTGGGTTGGCTAAATATACATATTTAAAAGGCTATAGGATGAGTTATGTATGTTCATTTATAGGGGTGTACATAGTAAGCAAACATACATGCTAAATATGTTCCATGTTCACTTTGGCGTGGAGACATAACATTTAAATGCAATAAAATTAGGCTCTATATCTTAACAAGTGAAGCAAAAAACACAAGGGCTTCTTGTGCACAGCTTTGGGAAACTGGCCAATACTAGTCCATGGTCTGTGGTCTCCTATCAGGAAGGAATGCTAGTCAGTTGTGAGAAAATCACAAAAAAGAAGGGGAGTCCAGATGCAGCTTCAGGCAGTTGTTTGAAATCAGTGGAGAAGCAAGTTTCTTGAAAGGGCTGGTTACTGCTTAATTCTTAGGAAAGAAAGTCTAATGCTAATTAGTGAGGGAGGAATTAAAATGAGGTATGTCCAACCTCTCACCCTGCTGTGATCAGGAATTCAGTTTTTAAAGTTTCTTTGGGATCCCCTTGGCCAAAAAGGGGTCTGTTCAGTCAGTTGGGTAGCTTAGTGTTTTCTTTTTATTTCTCGCACTAACTAAAATTTAAAAATATATGTAAAATATCAAAAACAATATTAAAATTGGAAGTAACTGCAATTTTAGACAGAAAATAGAAACCATAATACAAATTAGTAAAAATGATGAAAAACTCCAATAACAAATAAAATGAAGAGCAGATACAAAAATAAAAAATCAAAGGAAAACAACCTATGAATGTTGTTCACCATGCTAGAAATCACAATAATTTAAATAAAAACATGAAGAAATTTTTAGATATTTTTCCTCCTGTATTCAAATTGAGGATGCTAGAAATACAACTTCCATAATATTAAAATAAAGGATAAGAAACCCTTAAGGGAGAATTAGCTGTAGGGAAATAGATTATTATGAATGCTAGTATGTTACTCTTTCCCATTAATAGAAGGGAATCCTAAACCTTAAGTTAATCACACAGATGTATGAGTGAGAATTCAAAGGGTAATTGGCTCCAGTGTCTGGACTTAACTCCTCCTAGTCAGATCAGAATAAAGAATAATCATCCCCAAATGACCGTCTGCATTTGCCGGTGACAGTCCATTCATGTAGTAAAAAGCCTAACAATGTCTGGGAATTACTTTAACAGATAATAGAAAAAAAACATTTTTCTGGGCAACCCTATCTTGGATCAGGAGATTCTGTTTCCATATTTTGTCATGATAATAATAAATTTAAATAAACTCATTGTTTATTAACCGTATGGGCAAGTAGGAATAATAGGGAAAGAAAAATGCACTTTATACAAAAACAATGAATTTTTCCTGGAAGCAGGTAACAGAAGGGCAAAATTTGAAGCTATCATCTTCACAAATATGAAGACAAAGGACAACAATAATAACAGTGATTTTTGTATTCAGAAAGTTATACAAATGACAGTAGTGAAATTCTCATGATAAATAATAGAGACACAGTACAAAAAAGGCAACTACCTATCACAAGAGTAAGAGAAGTGACATTGCCTTTTCTCTATGGGAGAAAAATGAAAATATATATATGAAAGTGACAGGAAATTCAGCTTCTATGAACAAATTAACATTTTTCACATGCAATATTATGACATTTCCCCCCATAATATTTCAAATGTATTTCCTGTAATGTACATTGTGGATGATTATGGTTTACTGGATATTCTATGATATGGTTTTTGCTTATCTCACCAGCTTCAACACACTCCATGTCAAACACCATTCTTCAGCCATATTAAATGTTTTTCCAACATAACATGAAGCCTCTGGCCTCTGAGCCTTTGAACATGCTGTCCTCACTGCCTGCATTGTTTTTCCGTCCTCTTCCCCCATGTAACCACCAGGGATGTACTGTTAAATTAGGCTATGTGGGGGTGGGGGAAGACTAAAGAAACAAAAAATCCCTGTTTTGAAGTATGGCCTATTTCCAGATCCCAACTCAATGTTACAGATCCCATAGTTGGAAAATAATGCACACAAGAGGCTCTCACAAGCTGGTAACAGCTGTCTTAGTGAACCATGGCCCCAATTCATTTTGTAAACTGTTTTATTCCTGCTTGCCTTTCCCATCTTAGATTTTTGCCATTTCCTTTTTAAAAAATTTGTTTTATTTAAGCATATTACTGGGGTACAAATGTGTAGGTTATATACATTGCCCTTGCTCCTCCTGAGTCAGAGCTTCAAGCATGGCCATCCACCCGGTGAGCACCACACACATTAGGTGTCTATATACCCATCTCCTTCTCCCCCCTCCCATCTGCCCGACACCCGATGAATGTTATTATTATATGTGCACTTAAGTGTTGATCAGCTAATACCAATTTGATGGTGAGTACATGTGGTGCTTGTTTTTCCATTTTTGGGATACTTCACTTAGTAGAATGGGCTATAGTTCTATCCAGAATAATACAAGAGGTGCTAGATAACCATTGCCTTTGTGGCTGACTAGAACTCCATGGTATATATACACCACATTTTCTTACTCCACTCATGTATTGATGGGCACTAGAGTTGTTTCCACATCTTTGCAATTGTGAATTTTGCTGCTATAAACATTCGAGTACAGATGTCTTTTTTATAGAATGTCTTTTGTTCTTTTGGGTAGATGCCCAGTAATGGGATTGCTGGATCAAATGGTAGTTCTACTTATTGCTCTTTGAGGTATCTCCATATTACTTTACACAGAGGTTGTACTAGTTTGGAGTCTCATGAGCAGTGTATGAGTCTTCCTATCTCTCCGCATCCACATCAACATTTATTGTTTTGGGACTTTTTGATAAAAGCCATTCTCACTGGAATTAAGTGATATCTTATTGTGGTTTTTATTTACATTTCTCTGATGATTAGAGATGTTGAGCATTTTTTCATATGTTTCTTGGCCATTAGTCTATCTTCTTTTGAAAAGTTTCTGTTCATGTGCTTTGCCCACTTTTTAATAGGATTGTTTAATTTTTTCTTGGTGATTTTCCTGAATTCTATATAGATTCTAGTTACCAGCCCTTTACCAGATGTGTAGTATGCAAATATTTTTCTCCCATTCTCTAGGTTTTCTGTTTGCTCTCATGATAGTTTCCCTGACTATACAGAAGGTTTTTAATTTGATCATTTCCCATTTATTAATATTTGTTGTTGCTGTGATTGCCTTGGAGGTCTTCTTCATAAATTCTTTGCATAGACCAATGTCTATAAGAGTTTTTCCAACATTTTCTTCCAGAATTCTTATAGTTCCATGCCTTAGGTTTAAGTTTGTTATCCACCATGAGTTGATTTTTGTGAGAGGTGAAAAGTGCAGATCCTGTTTCAGTCTTGTATATGTGGCTATCCATTTTTCCCAGCACCATTTATTAAATATGGATTCTTTCCCCCAGTGTATGTTTTTGTCTGCTTTAACGATTAGATGGCTATACGAGGATGGTTTTATATCTGGGTTGTCAGTTGTGTTCCATTGTTCTATGTATCTGTTCTTGTGCCATGTACATGCTGTTTCAGTTACTATAGCCGTGTAGTATAGTTCGAAGTTTAGTAAATTGATGCCTCCCAATTTGATCTTTTTGCTTAAGATTGCTTTTGCTATATGGGTTCTTCTCTGGTTGTATATAAAGTGTAGAATTATTTTTTATCGATCTGTAAAAAATGATGTTGGTATTTTAATAAGGATTGCATTGAATCTGTAGATTACTTTGGGTAGCATAGACATTTTAACAATGCTGATTCTGCCGACCCATGAGCATGGTATGGTTTTTCAGCTGTTTACATCCTCTGCTATTTCTTTCCTCAGTGTTTTGTAGTTCTCCCTGTAGAGGTCTTTTTACCTCCTTAGTTAAATATATTCCTTAGGTACTTCATTTTCTTTGTTGCTATTTTGAAGGGATATTGAGTCTTTGATTTGGTTCTCAGTTATACTGTTGTTGGCATATAGGAATGCTACTGATTTCTGTACATGATTTTATAACCTGAGACTTTGCTGAATTTGTTTATAAATTCCAGTAGTCTCATGGCAGAATCTTTGGGGTTTTCTAAGTATAAATCCCTGAGATTCTTTCTTCTATTCGATCTACCCTGTTCTTGAGGCTTTTCACTGCATTTTGTAGTTCCTTGAATTAATTCTTTATTTCCAGACATTCTCTTTGATTTTTCTTTTATATTTCAATTTCCTCAGTGAATTTTTCTAACAAGTCCTGGATTTTTTTTTTT
>VBSM01000529.1:80899712-80911253 GCA_008086735.1 Cheirogaleus medius
GGAAAATACAAGATGTGCTATATCACCGTTGTTTCTTAGAGCTGAATAGTACTCTGTGGTATATAAGGTTTTCAATGGCAGTCCCCTGAAGTGGGTAGCACCCCACTTACTAGTATCAGTTCTTCTAATGTACTGTGGGGTGCTCTGGAGTAATTTCTGAGAAGCCCAGCTAGAATGCCTCTTCCTCTCCTCAAATGATTTTGTAAGAAATGAATTCCCTGTATTTAAACTCTCTTCATTAAGATGGATAGAATGATTTTAGTGTCCTGCAGCTGAATCCGGCTGGATTGATCAATGATTTGAAAACTGATATGGACAATATAAAACAGTGCAAACTGTGAAAATTTTGATAATTATTTTAAAAATCATGTTGTGTTTTTCTTCTTATTCTGGTTGTAGACTTTCAAACTCAAAATCATTGTAATTCTCTATAACCTAGGGAGAACGTATGTACTTTCAAAAAAAGTGCTAAATCATAAAAGATTCTGATCCACCCCAGGTTCTAATATACCCTAGTACATGTGCACTGAGAAATAATGTTAACGAAATCACACCAATGGTAGTTACACAGATATGCCCTGAATTTCCCATCTTTATCCTTTTTTTTCCCCACACACTAGTCAATCAACCTTTTAAGTATTTTTTTCTTTTATTTGACTGTAAAAATCCTATCCCTCTTTTAAAAATCCATTTTAAATGCTGCATCATCTATGGACACTTCCATTGTATATCCAGCCAGAAGACACATTCTTTTTTTTTTATCACAAAGTAGTGCTGTCCCTTAAATCACACTATAGGCGGTGTAATTTTTAAACCAGCCCTTGACTCCCTCAGGTCTTATGAACTGCTGGTCATCCACACTGCCTAACTAGATCTACTTCTTCTATATGTTGGTGCAATTCTTTATCAGTCATTTAAGTAAAAATTGAAAAAGTAGGAGAAGAAAAAGAAAAAAGGTGAAAAAGAAGAAGAAAACAAAGTAGAACCAAATCTATGTAAGTAAAATTTTTACTGTGGATAAGCCAATGTTCAAATTTGAAAGAAGCATTATTTTAATGGTCTAACGTGGCCCAACATTTTCTTTTTAACTTGTTTGTCAGTTTTCTTGACTTGCCTTACTTCTGCTATTTTGACAGCCTTTTATGGAACAAAGTAGAGCAAAAAGACCTAGAAAATCTATGTCTACTCAGGAACTAGCCTCATGATAGCACTAATACCTTTGAATTTGTTAATATGTTCAAGTAGGTTATATAATGGTTTGCAGAAACATGTGTATAATATTAAAACATACTAGCCATCTTTTCATTTAGACACCTTTGTAAGGAGTCATTTTGGGACTTTTTCAAATGAGAATGAATAAACATACTTGTAAAAAAAATTCTTGTCTGAAAAACTTTAAACTGACAGTACGAGACTAAATAACAGTGCTATTTTAAATAAATAAAATTAAATTAAATTAAGGTAAATTAAACTGAATGCATATCTTCAGGAAGTGTTAAAACTGGCTAACATCATTTGTTTTAAAGAAATAAACATGTTACTATGATGAGAGAAGGTCAATAATAGAGAGCTAAAAATGCAATTCAATTCTATATCTATAAGTTGAATTAGATTTTGATACATTTGATACTTTAATAAAAAATATTATATCAGGGCCGGGCGCGGTGGCTCACGCCTGTAATCCTAGCACTCTGGGAGGCCGAGGCGGGTGGATAGCTCAAGGTCAGGAGTTCGAAACCAGCCTGACCAAGAGCGAGACCCTGTCTCTAAAAAAAAAAAAAAAAAAATATTATATCAGTACTACACAGGCTGAAGATGATACTATAGCAGTCACATGCTCATTAAGGGCCCTCATTGAAAACTCCTTAACTGTGTCCATAGAACGCCATTTTGCTGTTTCACAGATGATGTAAACTAGCATTAAGTAACTTAATTTCATCCTTTACTCTTCTCACATACCTTTTATGAAAGCTACTAGTTAACTGACCCATTTTACCAAGGAAAAAACTGATTATATTTTCTATATATTTTCTGATTAAAGAATAATAAAAAGCAATCATTAAGGACTGATGTAAAATTACATATAGCCAAAATTTAAAACTCAATAGAGTGAGAACAAAAGAGATATTACATTTCCCTTCTCAATATAGTTACTGTTAAAAAAAAAAACAAGATAAATTAGAGTCTTGAAAATATCTTTGCCATCTAAAATATCAGAGGATATCTGAGGAAAATTAATAGAATAACAACCATTCTCTAAGGAGAACCAAATCATGATTTAGTAAATTTTAAAATTAGAACCAAATTTCAGTACTGAGCTTCTACATTTTCCATAGCTAGATAATCTATTTAGAGTTTAGCTAAATAAAATTAAGTGTTACAGAGGAAAGAAAGTATAGCACACATCATTAAGGAAACTGTGCATAGGTACGATTTCTCTCATAAAGTATTTAAAGATCTGGTGAGCTCATTATAACTCATTGGTAATCAATCATTAGGCATAAGTGAGAATCTGAACAACTACAAGAAACAAACAGGCTTCTTGTAAGATTTACAAACCATCTTAAGAATATCTGCAGCTCAACTGTAGTTTCTTTTCTCAAGAATTCCATTTTTCTGTTAATTTCAGTGCAGCTAAAGTTTATAAAAGAATATATGAAATTATAAACCGATTTGAGAAAATATATTTTTTCAATGAATTAAGAATTCTTTGTATTCCCAAATGTTGTATCCATGAACACTAACATACCTTCTGTGTATATTCATTTTAGCATCGTTATTAACTTGCAAGCTCCTCACCTTCAGTATTTCCCCTGGCACTGAGCTCATAGTTAGATCTGATAACAAATATTCGATTACTTGATTAAAATAACCCATTCAAGTTTTATAAAAGAAAGCAGTTTTTAGTAAATTTAATCTATAGTTTTGTCTTTCATTCTCAAGTGGTTAAAAAGCAACCATTCCTTCTGATCTCAATTTAAAAGTCATTCTTTGGCAGGAAAATCTCTGAATTCAACCATTACTCTTTACTTCCTACTGCCCCCCCTACTTGGTCCCCACAATGTCAGAGCCTCTTATCTACCTTTGTAGACTTCAATCAACCTTGCCAGTTACATTTAATTATGTGGTTATTTCATTAACATTTATCTTTTTTACTAGAACATGAACTCCTATAAAAAGTGGACCTTAATTTGTTTTCCATTGCATTTGACTATGGTAGAGCTTGGCAAGTAGTATATTTTTTATAGATATTATAGACCTATAGAAGGGAGACCTTCAAGGTTTATTATTTGTTTAATATCAACAAGGAGTTTTATTGATTGAATCTGTCACCTAGAGCTCGTTTATCTACTCTTCCCACCTCACCCCCATTCCCACATTGACTACAAGCATGCATTTAAAAGATGATTGACTAAGGTCAAGGGCATAGTTTTGGGAGAGGTTACACTATTTATCTGTGTGTCAGAAGGTCAGCCCATAACATAAAGTAAATGATGCTGGAGACACAGTTATGGACCAGAAAATACCTGATACTGAGCCTATCCAAAGGTCTCTGGACAACAGATTTAGTCCCTAGTATATATTACTCTATGGTAGAAGTGCCCAAACTGTGCTATAGAGAATACCAGTTCCCTAAGTTTTTAACATATACTCCTTGTACAAGGTTCTTGTGGTTATGTTTTTTTGGAAGACTCTCAACTTTCTTTACATGAGAACTTCTAAAAGCCTTTAAAATATTAACATAATTTGTGATTCTACAGAAAGAGAAATTGGTATGCAGCATTTGCCAAATCTATTTGAACACTGGAGAATTTTTATTTTTATTTCAGCATATTATGGGAGTGCAGATGTTTAGGTTTAATTTAATTTTTGAAGAAGCTAATCACATCCCTAGGAATGCTAGACTATTAGTTAGAGGTTTATGTTAACACAGCCAGAAATCAAAGCCTTCTCAAACTATCCTTCAGCTTATGCTAATAAACGATAAAGAAGGAAACTGAGGCAGTAGGCATGATCTCTGATTCCAGACTCTATTGTTTTCATCGTTTTATCATAAATAACATTAGGATAGACATACTGCATGTTTTAGATAACTTTTTCCCCTCTTCATGGACCAATGTTTAGCATGAGGGACAGACAGAAAAGTTCCTAACAACCTGGCAAAAACTTAAGTGAAAGTACCAAATCTCCCTTCTCCAGAAAGAACTAAATTAGAAGTAACTGAGTTTGAATACTCAGATTATACTGAAGTTTAGGAGAGGAAGCTAAAAAATTGATGTACTAAAGTTAAAGCTTCAGTACATATAGAGCTCCTGAATCATATATTTTATTTAGTTATTTGGCTATGGGCTCCACTTCGCTGTGTTTTACTCAGTCTCCACAAGGAAGGCAGCACATTCTGACCAACAGTCTCAAAGATTGTCATTAACCACTGGGTTTGATTGTATCTTTTAGCCTCTGTACAGATAAGAAGAACATGTTGTAAGTTTTGTTGTTCTTGTAACTGTTATTTTTAATATCATTTCATGGATTTATTGGCTCTAAAATAGTGTGCATAGTTTTTAAAAATCTTTATGATTCTAGGGGGTTTCATCTTTGAAATCTCAGATTTATTTGAGTAGGTTAGTAGGAGGTAAAGTGACAATTTCTTTAAGTTTTAATAAATCAAAATCAAATAGGACAAATATATCACATAATACCCATAGGGAGAAAAAAAACTTCTACTGATTTATTTGGGCTTATAATCTGTATAAAAATGCCAGAATCAGACCAATATGTGTGTGATATGTGTGTGTATGAAAATAAATGGCAGCATATGAATAACTTTACAATTATTCTATATAATTGAGATGAAATTATGTTAATTCAACTATTGAGCAAATATTCATTTCTTTATCACTGAAATGTATTTTGATTAAAGATTCAAACCACCTAAGTAAAAACATAAAATATAGTAGATTAGGCATTATTTTAAGATATAAAAATTACTTTAAATGCACTTTAATATCAAATTTAAAAGGTATAAACTTAAGATGATGTCATTTTTCATAACTGCTAAAATAATTAAGAGGCATGAATCTTTGGCACTAGAATAAGCACTGATAATATATTTCGTTTCTCAGCTGTGTGAGCACACTTTCAGGAAAGGTTTTTGTAAAGAATTCCTGCTTTATGACTTTTTAAACTTTGTTTTTGTCTTGTTTTGCTTTTTTCCTTCCCCATGAATAATTTGATTTTGCCTTTATTTGAAAATAAAGCTTCATGGTTATTTTTGGAAGATATGGATAAGTATTTTCCAATCTTGTAGAATACACATCTATGCCAAGATTTACCAACCGTGACACATTCAGTAAAAATAAGGTTATGATGTTAAGATTTGTGATTACTAGAAAAAAATAATTTTGCCACCATATGTTTTTCCTTGGATGTGCTGAATTTCTTTCTTTGTAAGACAGATACAATGCTGTATTACAAAGAAATAAGTCCTTCAATCAGTTTTTAATTTACCCTCTCTTTATTGCTGATACACTGGAAGGTTTCAGGGTAATCATTTAAAGATGTAATCTAAAACATAAATACCTAAGCAGATTTTACTATAATACTATCTGGTGTATGGTTTTAATAAGTATTTCTTTTTAGTTTTGTTTGCTTTATAACCTACTTACCACCCTAGAAGAAATATGTGAAACAGTTTCCTGAAGTTTATATTCAATTCTAAATTATTGATGGTCTTCCTAAATAAAAATCAAATCTACTAGAAAAAAGTACAGAATTATCTTTTGCTCTATCATCTGGCAGTGAACTAGTAAAATGAAATGTACCATACCCTACTCATCTTGTAATAAGAGTAATCATAAGTGATCTTTTAAGGAAAAAAAGGATAAAATGGCAACAACATAATATAAATGGCATTCAATAAGTAGGCAAATACACATAAGAATTTACTATGTAAGTAAACTGATTTAAAATGTGCCCTTAATAACTGCTTTTCACCTTGAAAGAAGTTTGGATTCAGCACAAAAACATTTTATAGAGTACTAGTTTCAGCTACCAGAAGTTCTAGAAGAATCTATTTATAAAAGTTCTCTAGTATAAACCCTGAAAAGAATTCCTTTATAATAGTGCTCAGGTGTGGTTTCAACTTTCTATTTGAATGGATTTTAAATCTAGCTACTAAAAATGTGCTATATGTAAAAAGTGTTATCTTTCAGAAAAGAGTTAATAGTAACAGAAAAGAATGAAAAGTAGACAGTTGAATAGCAAAAATGAAGACACATCCTTAAATAGAGGAAAGTTGACTACATTTGTTAGGCTGTAAGCAAATATTTTGTCAACACTAGCTAACAGATTTTCAACTGTGGCTTTACTGAAGATTTTGAGAGAAGCTATCCATACAGCTTCCATCTCAACTTTTTCTTTTTTTACATTCCTGTTTATATAAAAAAGAATCTTTTTTATTAGCTTTCAAGTATCTAAGAGCTGTCATGTAACTTCCAACTTGAAACTCTACAGAAAATGAGAAGATAAGAGGCAAAGGGTGTGAGCAACTTTATTTAAGCAATTGTCCAGATTACATTTATTGGGATGTATTTCCTTGTGTGTACTCTAAAAACATATTTTTTGAATTATTAAAAAAAGCAAGAAAATGGTCTGCTATAGCTTTAAAGTCATCTTCATGTGAATATTTAAAGAGAAAGGCTGCCAAAGCTTTAAATAGAAGAAGAACACACCAATTAACTAGTCAGCATTATCTTCCTTCAGAACTCTAAATAAGTTTAATTATTCAATAATTAAGATTCATAGAGCAGCTTTAACTTTAAGCAACTGGATAAAGAATAAAAGTGATTGTGTCTTCTTAGTGCAGCCTGGATCTTTATTTTCTTACTAATCATTGACCAACATGCAAAAATAAAAAATTTTTAAAAAGGAATCCCCTTTAGAAAATTTATTTTTGTCTTAAACTTTATTAGCAATGAACTGTGCATGTGTGTGATTCAATGGTTCTTTTGATAACACAGGTTTTATTATATCCTTTAATGTAATGTTTCTTCTGTTTTATATGACTTGACTAAGCAAATCACTCCATTTATATTAGGCATACAAAAAATATAAACCAACTCAAATTTCCAGTAGCATTAGGATTAGTAGAGTTTGTTAGATTTTACAACTTTTAAAAATAACTTCCATACTACTAGGCATGGTAGAAGAGAAATGCCTAATGAGATGTTGCTTTCAGCCAAAATGCTGGCTCTCACTCAGCTGTGACTGCAACACGGGACTGTTTTTATTTTTAGATAAAGTCCAAAAGTACATCATGCTAGTCTCATGGCAGACAGCAAAGAGCAAGGGGACATGTGAAAACTCCTGCTCAGAAGCTGGGCGTTTATCTCTCCTACTCAAATTACCTTGGCCAAATCAAGGCCATAATAAAGCTCAGTGATAACGAGTGGGAGAAAAATAATCTTATTAATAGGGTGAAGGCAAGTACTTGGGCACAACTATAAGATCTGGGTCACAAATAATTCATTCTTTTGGTAACAAATAAATATTTCCTTCCTTTCTTTTGTCTAAATATGCTCACTATTCCCCAAAATCTCATCCGAAATTATGACAGAGGCTGAAAGTCTAGAATCTCACAGTAGGTTATTCATGGATTCCGATGTAATTCTTCTTGATATGAATATCTATGAACTAAATAGCTAATTACCTAGAGTCCATACACTAAGCATACAATGGCAAATTATTGACAAGAAATGTGCCATAAACACTAGTTTGGAAAAACAAAAAAGAACGGGAGGCACTATACATGGCAGTCGGTAGCCCATAGCAATTCCATAAACTCACTTGGGCAAAAGTTGCAAGGAACCATACAGTGGGAATTGTTCCTTTACCAGTATGAAGGAATTCTTCCTTGAGATAGTTGATCTGTTTCTTGGAATAGCTCTTCAGTTTATTGCTCTGTATGGTTCTTTGTTTCGTCTTGGAGTAGTCCTTACTTTTCCATTACCATTCTTAGCTACCTATGAAGAAAGTATCAGAACATATGCCAACCTGGTCCCTGAGCAATTTTCTCATCCTACTTCCTGCTCATAAAAGTTTAAAGGCCCAGAATGTGTTTTAAGTCCCAAGCTATCACACAGTTTTATTCGTTAGATAGCTCTTTGTGAAAAACAACTCTCTCAAAACTCTGTCTTAATTTCTTTGCTTCTAATGTGTAGCATGTGTCCAAACCACATCCATAATTATTTTACAGATGTGCTTCCCTCTCTAAACATTTTAGCAATACCATGAGTTTATCACATACCGGTAGGAAAGAAACACATACCTTTGTTGGTTTCTTTTTTTCTCTTGAGCCATTTTTTTAAACCTTAAGGCACTACCTTAAAAATATTCAGAGGTGTTATTAACAGAATAATAACTGATTCAAAGCTATTTTTAAATTTTTTTTTAAGCTTAAGTAATTTTCAACTGTATCTTTTATTGTTTAGATACAAGAAACAGTTACCTCTTTCATCATGCACATCCCAGAATTTCTGAATTCTTTCTATTCCCCAGTTGTAAACCAACCAATTCCCTTCTGAGCACATGTCTTTTTTCCTTATATTATATCAAGTACAGTCAGTAGTTACCAACATTATATTGGTTCCATTCTCTTTCACAACAATTTTGCCTGAAGCTGCTGATTTATTCATTATGTTATTGTTCAAGTACAGTGCTCCCCCCTTATCTGCACGGGATATGTTCCAAGACTCCCAGTGGATGCGTGAAACTGCAGATAATACTCAACCTTATAGTACATAATACTCAACCTTATAGTACATACTATGATTTTTGTTCTCTACATGCATACCTATGATAAAGTTTAATTTATAAGTTAGGCACAGGAGTGAGAGATTTATAATAGTAACTGATAATAAAATAGAACAATTACAACAATATACTGTAATAAAAGTTATGTGAGTGTGTTTTCTCTGTTTCTTGGAATATCTTTTTGTACTATACTCACCTATTTTTGGATGGTGGTTGACCATGGAAACTGCAGAAAGTAAAACTGCAGATAAGAAAGGACTACTGTTCATACTTGAAATGACATAATACAAACAGCTGTGAGTGAGTTTGCACATGCACAGGCACAGCTATGCCACAACTGCCACAGGGACATCAGTGGTAGTAAGTCACTATTGCAACTTTCAATATCTTCAATGTGAGGAAAAAAGTGCCTTCGAATCATTTATTCCTTAAATATTTACTGAGCAACTACTATGTGTGTGTCAGGCATAGTTATAAGAATGGTTTTATCAAATGTTTCCCAAATGCAAAACAGAGGTCACCATTTTTTCAGCTTCTTCTTATTACCTACTGCTAGATTCTATTGTCAATCTTATGAGTTTTAGGATTTTTATTTGTCTAGCAACCAAGTTCTTTGTAAGCAACTTTTATACCAACCTTCAATAGGTTATGTTATGGTAGCAAATATCCTGCAAATCTTAGTGAGTTACAACAACTAAGGTTTATGTTTTGCTCTCATCACATGCCGGGCTGTAGGTCAGCTGTAACTTTGCTCTAAATGTCTTCTTCTTTCTGAGATCCAGGCCAGAGACTGCAGATTCTACCTAAGATATGTGATCCTCATAGGAGAGGGAAAAGAACAATGGCTGAATCACCTAATAGCTCTTAAATTGTATGCTCAGAAGTGGCATATGGCATTTACATTCACATGTCATGACTAAAGCAAGTCTCATGTATAATGAGGTAGAGAAGTAAAATATTCTCCCAGAGTGTGGTGCAATCTATCACAGATTGGAAATAGGATGTTCATATGCCACCCTTGAGGGTAGAATAAAATGAATATTTACCAAACTTGTTGAAGGCCAGTATATAATATTCACATAGGAATATATTTTCTCATAAGGCCCAGTGCTATATCTGAAACCAATGAGTATTTAATCTCTTTGTTGATCTATTATTTTTATCCTTTATTCTGTTAATTATTAAAATAATTACCAATTATATTAAGGGCCAGCATAAAGTACTAACATGGAGAAATATAATTTCTTTTGTGGCTCAGTGCTATCATCTGAAACCAATTCTTTAGAACTATTATTTTCAAATCCATAAAGAAATAGCTTGGAAAAATATTTAATCTCAGAATTATACCTAATACTTTGATTTTAAGAGGAGAATAGCTTTCTACTCACCCACACCCATTTAGTTTCCCTGCTCTTACTTTCAACTATAGCAAGGGTCAGCAAATTATGGCCTGCAGGCCAAATCCAGTCCACCTTCTATTTTGATACAAAAATCTTAGTTACTGTACTATACCCATTCGTTTATTATTGTCGATAGCTGCTATTGCGGTACAATCGCAAGGTTGACTTATTGCAACAGATATAGCATGGCCCTTTGCAAGAACTATTTTACTCCATGTTTCTTTACAGAAAACTTTAGCCAATGTCTGTTGTGTAGTATTAAACCTCAATTAAATAGTAAAATTTAATATATGATAATTTGATACAGAGAGATTAAAGTATGTTATGTCATAAATCACATATTACATTGAAAAGTGATTCAATTTGCTATATAAGAACATCTTCAATTTCCTACATTTTTCTCATTGCTTATACTAAAATTCAACAATAAAGTTTATAAAACCTGAACAAAATGCTTGATTTGATGCTTCCATTTAGATATGGCTACAGGTAAAGTTAAGAGGCTTTTTTAAAACTTTATTTTCAGGTAGTCATAATAAGTGCTTGTATTAGTCAAGGTTCTCCAGAGAAACAAAACCAATAGGAGATTTTATACACACACACCCCTACACATATATAATGAGAATTGGCTCACTTGATTATGAGGGTTGAGAAGTCCCATGGTCTACTATCTGCAAGCTAGAGAACTAGGAAAGCCAATGAAAGCTAATATTGTCATTCAAAGGCCCAGTACAAAGGCCCAAGAACTGAGAAGAAAAGGGATGCTGGGGTGCTGGTGTAAGTCCTAGAACCTAAAAGCTAGGAGATTCAATTTTTGAGGGCAAGAGAAGATGGATGTCCCAGCTCACGAATAGAAAACAAATTCACCTTTCCTTTACCTTTTTGTTCTATGAGGGCATCAGTGGATTGAGTGATGCCCACCCACGTTGGTGAGGCCATCTTCTTTACTCAGTCTAGCAGTTCAAATACTAATCTTTTCTGAAAACACCCTCACAGACACACCCAGAAATAACATTTTAGCAGGTATCTGGACATCCATTAAGCCCAGTCAGGTTGACACATAAAATTAGCCATCCATCACAGTAGTATCAGGAAAAAATAGAGTAAAACAAGTATATTTAAAATTAGCTATCCTAAAATAAATGCATTACTTTGAAACAAGTGTTAACATTTGCCAATATCCTTTATCAAAAATCATCTATCCCTTTCTCTTCAATTATGCATAGCCTTGTTCTCTGTTCCAACCTTGTATCAATTCAGGTTAATATAATATTTTGACGCAATACCCTTTACTATAGCCCCGAAGAAAATTAAATATCTAGGAGTATAT
>VBSM01000529.1:80917475-80928198 GCA_008086735.1 Cheirogaleus medius
AAAAAAAAAAAGAACATTGAAAACTAAGAAGAGAGGAGGTTGGGAGGAGAGTGAAGGATAAAAACTTACCTACTGAGTACAAAGAATACTGTCTTGGGACAGACACACTGAAAGGCGTGACTTCAGCATTATGTATTGTATGCATATATTAAATAACAAAAACATTTTATCCTTTAATATTTTGAAAAAAATAATAAAGGTACCAGGAATAATATTAGGCAATGTTTGGAGAAGAAAATTATAAATTAGGTGACCACACCAATTAAGCAATTGAAGAATATTTTTTTTAAGTTAGTTGATTGCATCAGGTAGAATAAGACCATCATGCTATTATATAAGGGAGGTTTATGTACATGAAAAGAGAGAAAGTGATATAATAGTGATTTGGAAATGGGTAATGTAAACTAAATAGCATGTCTATCTTTTCTTTGAACACAATTGAGAAATGGGGAAGGTAAAAGCCTCAACAGAAGAGATTTGCAAAAGAATGGATGTGATCAATATGATAGAATGGAAAAAAATAAGAATACAATTTGTGAAGAGAATGAGGTCAAGGATTTCTGCTTTGCACAGCTAGCTTCATGAATATATGACCAGCGCAGTCACCGCAGGTCTGCTTGCTCAGAGGAGTCCAGTCCTACACTTGGCATTTAATACTTTTTGGTCACCCTACTGAAGTTCTCAATAATTTAATATCTGAATTTGTGTTTTGTGAGTGAAGTTCAAGGGGACAATAGAACATGCGTCAAGGGCTTGATGCCCCAACTCACATGAAGTCTTGCCTCCTACCACCTCCATGCCTCCACAGGAGAGTTTCACAACCATATGCTTCATCCAGGGCCCTCCTGGTCTCCTCCTTCTACTCACTGCCCTCTCAGTGATACCTGCCATTCCCTGACCCCTGGTGCCCAAGGCTCTGCCTGGCCTCCTTCTTCTTGCATCCACTCATCCATTGCTGCTGTCCTTTGCCCTTGGCAGGGGACGGGGCACTGGTATGGGAGATTCAGGATTGGGTACACACAAACACACATGGCATCTCTGTGCAGAGCATGGTTGCAAATAACCCTCTATCCTTATGCACCGTGGCATGTTTGGGCAAGCCTCTAGCCCACCTCAAACCAGGTATCCATTGTAGACTGGTACTGTGTTTGGAATCTACTGGGAATTGGCCATCCACTGTGGGTTGGGGCAACAGCCCATGGGAAAGAGAAATTGACTTCTGCACACCTGGCTGGGGCACAGTGCAGCAGTGGCTGGTGAGAAGAGGAATCCAGCTGTGGGCTGGGACCTAGGGTGTGCACCCTGGGAGGGTGAGGCCTTTGAACACCATTGAGGGTCTGCATTGTCCTATTTTAAGTTGTTAACTAAAAACAAAAACAAAAGCAACAACAAAACAAACAAACAAACAAACAAACAAAAAACCACCTTGACAATTTGTGAAAGAGATGACAGAAGAAAGGAAAAAGTTTTACATTTTAGTACCTTTAAGGACATATTTCTTTTGCTTCTTGAACAAGGTGCTCTGCATATTCATTTTACACTAGGCCTAAAAGTTATGTAGCCAACCTTGATACTCAGGAGTGGTCATTTGAATTTTGGAGACCAAAGAAGCTGCAGAGTAACAAATATGAAAAGAAATACTAATAATGAGAGAGGATTTAATCACCAAAAGTGTTTTCAATTAAATTTGGATCAAAATGTTGGTGTATGTCCCAGTTTGGGATTTCCCAGAAGCACAGCCTGAGACAAGGATATGAGAGAAAGTAGTTTATTTGGGTGGTGATTTCAAATAACACAAGAAGAGGAGTTGGAAAGAGAGACAAATGAGGATGAGAAGACCAAAAAAAGTGTGATATTGTGACATTGAATAGAAAACTATGGGTAGTCCTCCAGGGGAGCTTAGGTAACCAGAGTAGAACACGCCTCAAAGTTGCCCAAATTCCCATCGGAAAGGGCAAGGAAGCTGGGACAATTCGAACTCCAACTTCCATTCATATTTGAACTGCTTCTGAGAGTGTTAACCCCTCAGAGTTTCCAGGCTGGCCTGTGCAAAAGCTGAGAGAATGCCTCGAGCTCTAGAGTCCCAGAGGACACAGAAGAGACGACAAGCCCAGCCCGGATGGCAGTGCTAAGAGGACCTGGCTAGCCCACTAACAGGATCTGCTCTAGTGAATGTTTCCTTAAGCCATCTTCAGATGCACAGTGAGTTGACTCTGAGGATGATGCCTCTGATCTAGGCCACAGTAAATTAGGAGCATGCTCTACATAGATTCTTCTTCTCAACATTTATTTAGATGTGAAACTAATAATAATGAAACTTCAGAAGCCTCAAAACTGTATTTGCCATTTAAAGTCATAAGAATTCACAAAAGCTTAAGAATGTGAAATGCATTCTATATAAAGTAACTGATTTCCTGATTTCCTCAATATTCTTCCCTGTGTGAACAACAGTGTGTCTCAACTCACAGTTTTCTAAGTACAATTAGCTTTCTGCACTCAACTAAGTGCACTAGTTTTGCACAAACCAAAGTTTAAATACAACCCAAATCCACACACTTATAAACATCAATTATAGTGTCTTTCTCATCATAAATATACTTATTATTGATTTTCTATTAATAATTATTTATCTTTGGAAAACAAAATGGTATCTATCATTTATTAGAAATCACAAAAATTGACTCTGGGTACTACTAAAGCAAGGATCTACTAGGGGAATACTGTACTTGGAAAACTGAGAGGGGGCACATCATGTTGGCTGAGAGCAGGGATTCTGTACATGTGATGCCTGGACTTTGAATTCTGTCCCTGTTGCTCACTAGCCATGTGGCCATGAGGGAATTATTTCACCTCCCTGTGCCTCAGTTTATTTGTCTTTATAAAACATTTTCAGATTTAAATGAAATAATATTTATAAAGTACTTATATGCCTGTTACATGAAATGAACGAATCCCACACAATTGACATATTATGTATTCTTGGAGTAAGTACTCACAAATGTTTTGGGTTATTACTGTTCCCTTGAACCTAGGGGTAGAAAACAACTCCAAAACAGACTGAAGAGACCAGAAGTGTTTAAAAACCCACCATGAACCTGACAAAGGGAGCTTCACAAGGAAATTGACAAGATAATGTGTCTGTTCTGTTGGTAACATGAAGAATGGGTCTCCTTGGTTAGAATATGAAAGCTGCTGAGTTTCTGGATTTATGCTGTAGGCTTCATATATTTATTTCATTTTTTATCTATATTCCTTATAAAAATTCACCAATATTAATTAAACATATAATCTATGTCTTATTTAAACTAGTTTAAATAATAAAAGTTTTTATGTAGGTAGTAAAACCTTGATACCAAAATTCATGAATGAGATTAGTGCCCTTATAAAAAAGACCTGAGGGAGATCTTTTGCACGTTGAAAACTCAGCAGTCTGCAACTCAGAAGAGAGCTCCCACCAGAACCTGACCATGCCGGCACCCTCATCTTGGACTTACTGGATTCCAGAACTGTAAGAAATCAACTTCTATTGCTTACCAGCTACCTAGCTTATGATATTTTTTTAATAACAGCCCAAAAGGCATATAGATACATGAAGAAAAGAAAATAGGCTGATATTACCTATAAATATGAATCCAAAAATTATATACAAAATAGTACAAAAAATATAGAAAGGTGTGTATGTATAAATATATACACACAAATATATATTCATGTGTGTATATATAGAGAGATTTATACATATGTATGTATGTTTAAATTATTATCAAGCTAGGTCAACACATTCATCAGTTTTAAAAAATAGACATATGATCATTCTGACAAATGAAAGAAATGTCAACAAAATTCAGCAATAACTTAGGATTTTAAAAAATCCTCTTAGTAAACAAGTGATAGATAAGAATTTTCCTAACTGGATAAAATTGATCTACCATATTTCAGAAAATTCATTTTCAAACAAGTGTGAGAGGCATATTTCCTTTAAAAATCAAGGATGAGATAAGGCTTGCTCACAATACCACTTCTATTAAATATCATCCTGCAAATTGAAAGAAAACACACAAGAAAAAGAAAAGAAAATCAATAAGATGTATAAAGTTTAGAAATGAGGATTAAAAATTTTCATCATTTGCATATTAAATGATTGCCCATATAAACAGTCCCATTGAATTACCAACTATTAGAACCAATGAAGGAGGTAGGCAAAGTTTTGTAATACAAAATCAATAATCAATAAAAAAGTTTGTTAACTATAAATACATATCATATGCAAGAGCAACAACATTTTTAAATTTCTAAGAATAAATCTAACAAATAAGTATATGTCAAATAGCAAAGACCAAGAACAGCTTGAGGAATTCTCAAGAATAAGATGCAGAGACCTACCTTACCAAATATAATAATTTTTCCTAATTCTGTGAGGATTAAGACAGTGTAGTCTTGATACATAAACCAATAGAAGAGAAATGATAGCCGCAAATCAACCCTATCCCTGTAGAGAATCCAAGTATATGATAGGGGCAAATCACAATTCCATGGAGAAAGAGTTTACTTTCAATATTCAGTCAGTTGTACCTGGATGATTTTTTATTTGAATGGGAAAAATAATAAAACCAGGTTCCTATGTTTTCCCACCATCTAATTGCACTACAGTTGAATTAAAGACCAAAATGTGTAAGCTATAATAAAGTAAAAAACTTGTAAGAAAATATGAGATAATCTATTTATAACTGTTCATGATAAAGGCATTTTTAAACTATACACTAAAAGCATATATTATTTAACACATTAACTGCCCTGTGAGTTGTAATTAACTCAAGCTAATTTTGAGCCTGCGGACTCGTGAAGCAAATGTAACTCATACATCTCTTCACCTTGGGAGCCAAGTGAACAATTTTTCAAGTTGCATATAACTCACGCACAGAAAACAATAAAAAATAAATTTTTCATTAAATTAAAAAGGATTGTTTTAGAAGCTTTTATTCTATTTTTGTAATAAAACACCATGGCCCCAAGAAAATATTTTTTTCTAGTGTGGCAGTCAATGTGTTAAAGAAAATTAATGTGAAGTGAATACATTAAAATTAACATATTTACAATAAAAAATCAACATGAAAAGTCAAGCTGAAGACTGAAATAAAATAGATGCAATTCGTATGAATAACAGACAATATCTAGAACATATTAAAACTGCTACAACACAATAATAAAAAGACAATATATTTGATAGCCATTAAATACGCTAAGACCATTCAAAGAGGAGGAAACACTAATGGTTTATATATAATATAATGGATAACTTTTCATACCCTTAGAATGTCAAAACACTAACAAATCTTTAGTATCAAGATAGGGAAGTGTGTGGAGCTACAGGGATTCTCATATACTCTCACATACTCTTAAGGGGGAATAAATATCTTCAATATCTTTGAAGTGCAATTTGTAAACATCTAAGGGAATTTAAGAGGCATACATTTTATGGATCGGCAATTCATGACCAGACGCACAGCTTAGAGAAAACTCTGGTATTTAGGTGCAAGAGTATACATATAGGAATGTTAATGGTCTCATCAATTACATTTGCAGACTATTAGAAGCAATCTAAATTATCCATATTTAGAATGGATAAATAAATGGAAGCCAAACAGGATAATCTAAAGTGGATAAAGTGAATGACTTACCTAAATAGGCTTCATTAATATATCTCAAAACATAACACTGAGCAAAAATAATGGAATAATATGTTCAGTATTATGTCATCTATACTCATACTAACTTAAAAATGAAAAATAATCATATATAACTTATGTACATACAGGTACATAGTGAATTTAAAAATATGCACAACAATGATAAATGCCAAATTAGAATAGTGGTTACCTCTGGAGAGAGAGGAATTTGCAAGTTACCATGGAGTTTAACTCTATTTGTAATATTTAGTTTTTAAAAAGATAACAACTATCACAAAATACTAAGACTGATGAAGCTAAGTGGTAACTATGTAGGCAAAGTTTTCACATTATTCTTTATATATTTACAGATGCTGAAAATATTTATAATAAAACATACTAATAGTGAAAGGAAGTGAGGAGCCCAGGCAGGGGATTAATTGCAAAGGGGTAAGAAGGGAACATTTTGGCTTGGGTTAGTGAATATATTCTATATCTTGATAATGGTGGTGGTTACCTGATTCTATATATTGTCCAATATCATGGAATTATACATTTATCACTGATGACTTTTATTATATGTAAATTATATCTCAATAAAGCTAATTAACAAATATTTTCAGGCTTTCCAAACCTAAATATATATATATATATATGTGTGTGTATATATATATACATATATATATATATGGCAAGGTGAACACTAATTACTCTGTAAATGTCCCCAAAGTTGTCCTTCCCTGCCTCTGTTAGTTTCTCTCTCAGATTTTTCTTCTCTTTCTTTCTCCCTAGTCTCACCCCTTGCCTTTCTCTGTTTTTACTGGTCTCTCTCAGTAGCTGCCTATCCTACTTTCTATCTGTCTGTCTCTATTGTCACCATTGCCAGAATCATGTTTGCTTCTCTGCTAACTATGGGTCCTGATTAAGCTCAACTATGCAAAAGTTCAAATTATGTCAAGGATCTCTACCCTCCTTTCTTCCTGGTCCCCACACACATAATCTACTGCAGACTTCAACCTGGTGCAAGGAGAAGGAGGACCAGATGGTAACTTCTTTAGTCAGATGGATGCAACAGGAAAGGCAAGATATCACGCTAGATTATGTAATCAACTATGATGACTAAATTGATGAAGATGTTTCACTGGGGCTGTGTGGTCAAGGAAATGTGGAGAAATCCTATCCTTATTCAGTAATTATAGTATAAACAAAGAGAAAAGCAGAAGCTTTACATGGATGCTGGTGCCTGAATTCCATATTCAGAATTTAATGCATTCACACCTTACCCCAATGCCAGTCCCTTCATATCATTCCAGCTTCCTGGTTTTATTAGCCCACCTCAAGATTTTATAATGTGACCTACTTGCTCCTTCTGATTTCACTACTTTACCTCTCAACTCATAGTTTGAAGTCAATATGGAAAACATTAGCTCTGGCATATTCTGCATCCAGTGATAGAAGCTGGAAGGCTCAAGGGTGTTGAGACAGTTGTCCTCAAAGATTGCATAGTCTAGGAGGTGAAATGGGCTTAGTCTCCTCATTCTTGACTTTGAGATGTTGAGACCAACAGCACAGTGTTTGCAATCTTTGTGTTGACCTCAGTAACATCTCTTAAGAAATGCTCCCCAGTAAACTCAGCTTGGCATTCTCAGGAGACACTCCAGTTACAAGCAGTGAAAGTTTAAAGAAAAATGACCATGACACCAACTAATCTGATTTCTTTCAGATTTCTGATGTAGTATGATATAGGCAGGTATTAGTAAATTTGGTGGAGAATTAAGGACAGGACTTAGATATGACCAGAGCAAAGACATTATCTCTAGATTGCCTTTTTCTTCCAAAGCATATCATCACCATTTATCCCCTCATTTCTTCCTCCACTTCATGTAATTCTTTTGAAAATACCTTAAAGCTGTTAGCTGAAAAATAAAGATGAAGAATATATGAACAATTTACTGAATTTTGCCGTGATTTTCCACTCTACAATAGAAAGGCAATATGTCAATATTTTATGTCCTTTAAAATATTAAATTTGTCATTGGTTGCCTAATACAGAATTCTTTTCTATATAAACTATAATATTGTACATGATTTTTAATAAAAAGTAGGAGGCCAATAAACAAAATTAAAAAAACACGAAAGTTTACTTTTTTAAAATGTAACAGCCATGAGTGTCTCAGAAAACAAGAGAAAATAAATTTCTATGAATGTAGTTGCAGTATTAAATTTAATTATTCAATTTCAAAACTATCACTTCAAATTCATTTAAAACATCATATTTGGTTAACTTGAAATTCTTTGAAAAATCAGACATTAATATAACTACACCATGATTTTTCTAAATTAATAGCAACTATAGCTGAAAACACACAGAACTTTGTGAAAGATGAATCATAAATTTTGGGTAATTTTCATTTTTTTTCTCTAGAAATGTCTAACATTAATGGAAGAGATTGGTTAATGTTCAGTGTTAATGTAATCTCAAGAAAAATCCACAGTTTTTCCTATAGATAAAGGCTAGCCAGTAAATACTGCCTAACTTTACATGTTACATTTTATGTTAAAATCATAACTTTTCAGGATCTCTTAACTAATTTGAGTTTAGTTTCATGTTAAGTTGACTTCAGTTATTAAATAAGGGAGTATTTCTGAAGAAAAAAAAGAGGCTTTATGATGTAACTCTCAAAAAACAATAGCATTATTGGAACATGGTCTTCCAATTTTGTAAAGGTTAATTGTAAATGACATATTATGTATCTGTCATAGAAACATTATTAGTTGATAAAATTGGTCATGAATAGATTGTGGTATATGTTAGAAATATATGAAATTTAAAATTATGTTCATAGCATAGATAAGAGTTTATAAAAATAACTAAAACTAAAACAAATATTGCTATAAAATTATTTTACTTATTTAGACAATTTCAGGTCCCTTGGCTACACTTGATTCAGTATTTAAGCTTTATAGTACAATATTCTAGATAAAACTACCTTTGAATTTTATGGCACATAAATGTAGAGCACTATATTGGAAATCACATAACAGTTGTTTGTTCAGTTAGGTGTATGGCTACATTTCTTGGTATTAATAAAATAAAATATTTATTATAGGTCCTAAGAGACCAGAGGCCTATACTATGGAGCCACAAAGTCTGATTAAATGCAAGAAAGTACATAGCATTACTGTGGGCTCTCAGATAGCTACAAATCCAGCTCGTCCTTTTGACAGCTTAGCTCTTAACTCCTGTAATATGTCCCCTGTTTGATCACAGCACTGAAACAAGAGAAGTGTATCTGAGAACTCAACTACAAATCAATTCAATTTACTGTGTGTCTTCAGCTGCTAAATTGCTGGATAAAGCTCCAATTTATATAAAACACATACACATATGTCAGCAATGTGCTTTTACTTTGTCTTTAAATCAAATTATATGGCTACTTAACCAAATAATAATTCAATTATAGTAAATTTTAAATTCAAGATACTTTTGATGAAAATAGATTGCTCTTATTGACAGTTATTATTGGCTACTCTGAGTGACATTAATGTAATCTACCATCTGAAGTTTCATTCCAATACATCTTTAGCATGCATAAAACTGTTTGATTAAAAAATGCATTTCTATAAAAATATATATTTTATGCATGCTTTTAAAGAAAGAGATAATTTTCTTACCTTTGAGTCTATTGTGATGACCTGGGAAGAATATGATGCTCGTTTATTTAATATTAGTTAGTTCTTTAATATTCAAACATATTATTATACCAGTCAATGCCCAGGAGAAAATGCTCTGGATGTGGGGCTGCAATAGTCAAAGTTGAGGAGTTGCAATAGCTCAAGCAGCCAAAATTAATAGATTTTTGGCAAGATGCATGCGTTATGGAGTTAGGAAAGCTTGCTCAAGCCACCTTACAATACTTGGGATGTGCTTGCCCCAAGAGGTTCCCCAGCATGCATGGCAAGAACTTTCTGACTTAAATGGACTATGGGAAAAAAATCTGCAGTACTTTTTCTTGGAATATGAAATTTAAGTCCTAAAAAGTGGAAACAAATACCTGATGTGAAATATCAGTAAAGAAAGAAAAGTAAAGACAGAAAACTTCAGGGAGGGCAGTATCTTGCTCCCCTGAGTGCTGAGCTACAACCAGGATGTAGTTACATAAAAAAAAGTTTATTTGCCCAAAATGTGTGACACTGAAAAATATCTGACTTTAAATTACCTGGCCACTCAATAAATGTACATGATATTTGTTTTTAACATTTTCTATTTTAATTTAAAGACGAAGTAACTGGAAAGAGCACATATTCAAAGTATTCAGATTCAGTCCTGTCATTCCACCTCTCCAGGAATTATTTCCCTCAAGGCTAAAATATAAACAATACCTACCTAGTAGAGCCGAAACAAGGATCGGTGACAATGTATATAAAGTCTCTTGCAGTGTATTCAATGGAGGTGCTCAATAAATAGTAAAGAATTTGTTCTATAAAAATCCTCAAACAGCAATTAAAAGGCAGATGAATATGAGCACCTTTATCATTGTTTATTTACCTTGACATACTGCTTGTTCCGTTATTTATCTTCTACAGTTTAGGACAGAAGCAATGTAGAAATATCAGTTCTGTCATAATCTTTCCAGCACTGAGTGCTAGAGTATTTATTCATTTAATGAATAAATGCCTACTGTGTATAAGATCTTATACTAAGCAAAAGAATTACAAAAATAAATAATTATGTTCTTGTGATTGTAGTTTACTGTCTACTCAATGCAGCCAGGAATATAATTGCATGGATAAATATCATAATTCCTATATAAAATTGATTTTTACCTAATGTTATGCTGCGGGGAACTGTATTTTAAGGCAAATGTTTAATAGAAGATTTACTTAAAAGATAAAAGCTGATTATATTCATTTAAACCTGACTAAAAAATGTTTGTAGAATGTATTAGAAAAATATCACATTTCAGTTAACCTCATAGTTAAAATGTTGGAGTAAATTTTTCTACTCTTATGGTTGGTAAAACCACAAGATCCTACAATTCCTAGCTTTTTTTTTT
>VBSM01000529.1:80928298-80960252 GCA_008086735.1 Cheirogaleus medius
GGAGGGCCGTGGGAGAGTGCGGCGCACATTCCACACATGCGCACTGTGGGCCCGTGAGGAATTGGCTGCTAAGCAGGACAGGCAGCGTAGGCAAAAACACCCGGCGGGCCTGATAAATGTTCTCGGCCGGCGCATGTGGCCTGCGGGCCGTAGTTTGAGGACGCCTGGTAGAGTTTGGGGATGGCAGGCCTAAACTATTGGCACAGAAGAGAAATCTGATACATGTTAATTAATGTGGTACCCATTTATCCAGCTTCTTTACCTTGCTAATGTGTTTCAAATTGTCCAATATGTTAGAATAGTAACATCAAATCTTGCTGCTAATTCATGCATAGGTTGAGATGGATTCACGTCCACTACAGCTGTCAGCTCATCATTAACCAAGTTGGTCTCAGGTTGCCCAGGTGGCTTATTTTCAAGATTCCAGTCACCAGACAGAACTTCTCAAACCATGGACATATTGTGCATTTCTCAGCCACATCCTTCCCAAACACTTCATTGATGTTTCAAGCTGTCTGCACTGCATTGGTTCCATGACAGAACTCATATTTGAAAATAACACGAATTTTTTACTTATCCATGGTTTCACAAAAATAGCTCTAAAGAAAACTTTGAAAGATAATCACAAGCCAAACTATGCTTTTGAAAGAATGAGGATATACCTTCACAATAAAAATATCAAGAAGCGTCACAGTGAGATGTCACAGATATCAATTTTCAAACTTAGTACTTAAGGAAATCGGACATTTCATACTTAATGACCTTAATCATACTTATGGCTATGATAAAACAGAAAGATTTCTAGGCAGATTTGTGTCAAAGGGACAGGCCTTGTCAGTCCTGAGCAGGACTTAGGAGAGAGGTGTGCTTAAGCCTACCTCAGTGTGCTTACCAGCTGCAAGTACAAGATAAGGTGTTTTGCATGGGCTTTGATATTTAAGGATCAGTAGCTACACACAGGAGTAAAAGGAAATACAAGCACATCATGAAATCTGACGATTCAGATTAGAAACCTATCTGCCCTTATTTTGTGTGTTTATAGGGAGAGCTGGGGAGGAGAGGAGGATGGAAACACCAAAGAGAAAACACAAGGAGAGAGGAAACCATGGATCATCTCATAAAATAAAAAAATACAAACAATTCAGAAAAATATACCACTAAAATTAAGCTATTTGGCAAAATAAAAAAACTGAATAATAATTGAACAACTAATAATCAAATGGCACATTTGTAATTAATTCACTAAATTAGAAGCTGAGCTTGCCACATCTGACTTTTCATGTTACAATTAATCTATGCTATTATCACTCTGTATTTATATATAATTAAAATCTTAAAAGCTTTTATTTGAGATGTTAATATTTATTAATACGAAAGCATAAAATTTAAGCCCTATATTCTTTTTATTCGTTTAGTTTCACTTTAGCAGTTTTATTATTATATAATCAAGATATAAATAATAAACTAGCATTTTTAATGTGTACGCATTGAAGCTTGAAGATATATATATTATATATACATGTATATATTTATATATCCTTGAGACCCTTATTAAAATCAAGATAGTGAACATATCCATTATCCCTCATGAAGGTTTCCTCATGCCCATGATAATCCCTCTTTCAATCCCCTCCTCCCACCCCCCATGCCATCACTTAGCTGTTTGTTGTCACTATAGATTAATTTCTATTGTCTAGAATTTAAATAAAGATATTCATAAAAATATTCCGTTTTTTCTGTCTTCTTTCATTCAGTATAATTATTTTGAGATTTATTCACGCTATTTGTCAATAGTTCATTACTCTTCTTGCTGGGTAGTTGTAAGAGTTAATTTTATGTTTCAACTTGGTTGGCTCAGGGTGTGCTCAGATAGCTGGTTAAAAGTTATTACTGGGTGTGTCTGTGAAGGTGTTTCCAGAAAACATTATCATTTGGATTGGTGGACTGAGTAAAGCAGATGATCCTCCCTAAGGTACATACATATTACACCAAGGGATTTTCAATGAAAAATGGGCATCATCCAATTTGTTGAGGGCCTTAATAGAACAGAAGGGGAGAAGAAGGTTGAATTAACTGTCCTGACTGTTGAGCTCAGGCATTGATCCTCCACTGCACTTGGTGCCTCTGGTTTTGGGGCCTTAAGATGAAGACTAGAATCTATATTATCAGCTCTGATTCTCAGGCCTTTGACACCAGCTTTCCTGGATCTCCAGCTTGAGGAAGGTAAATTTTGGGACTTCTCAGCCTCCATCATCTCATAAGCCAATGCCTTAATAGTAAATCTCTTCATATATTCTTCATATATTCATATATTCTTCATATACACACACATACATATATATATATTTAAACATATATATCTTCTTGGTTCTACTTCTAGACAACTCTGAGTAATGTAGTAATAGTCCATTTTATGGATATCTCAAATTTATTTCTCCATCAAGCTATTGATGGGCATTTGGATTGAATTTTGGGCTACTATAAATAAATATGTTGTGGACACTCATTTTATAAGTCTTTGTGTGAACATACACATACATTCCTTTGGATAAATGTCTAGGGGTAGAGAACCTGGATAGTTTGGTAGTTTTATGAGTGACTCTTTTAAAAACTACCTAACTATGTTCCAAAATAGTTGCAGCATTTTGCAAGCCCACTAGCTGTGCACGAGAGCTCCACTTGCTTCACATGCTTGCCAAAACATGATTTGGTAAGTCTTCTCAATTCTATCCATTCTCATACGTTTGTTATGCTTCAGTCCCCGACCCCTGGACCTCAGCCTGTACTGGTCCCTGGACTGTTAGGAGCCAGGCCACGCATCGCTGCCTGAGCTCCACCCATTGCTCCCCCCTGCCCCCACCATGGAAAAATGGTGGCCTGAAGAGTAGGAGGTGAAGTGAGGGTTGCGCAAGCTGGCAAAGCTTCATCTGTATTTACAGCTGCTCCCCATCTCTAACATCACTCACTGCCTGAGTTCTGTCTACCCACCCACCTCCATGGAAAAATTATCTTCCATGAAACTGGTCCCTGGTGCCAAAAACACCGGAGAACTGCTGCCTTATCAGATATATGATTTCAAATTATTTTCTTCCAGACTGTGGCTTGTATTTCCATTCTTTTTTAACAGAACATTTTGAGTATCAGAAGTTCATAAGTTTGGTGAAGTATAATTTTTCAATTTTTTTTCTTATGTGGAACCTGCTTTTGATACTGCATCAAAGAAATCTTGATCTAACCCAATATCACTAATATTTCCATCTATGTTTTCAGCTAGAAGTTTTATAAAACATTTGGAGTTTGATGATGCAAGGAATGGATCGATTTTTTGTTTAACTTTGTTTTTGCATTTGGATATCCAATTGTTCTAGTACCATTTGTTAAAAAGACTATCTTTCTCAACTGAATTGTTTTTGCATTTTTGTTGAAAACTCCTTGATGTAATATGCATGTGTCTATTTTTGGATTCTGTATTCTATTTCATCGATCTATTTGTCCATTTTTAAACAAATGCCATACTGCCTTGATGATGCCTGATGTAGCAAATCCTCCAACCTGCTCTTCTTTCTCAAAATTGTTTTGGCTATTCTTTCTTCTTTGAACTTCTATATAAATTTGAGAGTCAGTGTTACTTTTTGAGAAAAGGCTAATGAGATTTTCATTTAATTGTACTGAATCTATAGATCAATTTTGAAATGATTGGAACTTTAAAATATTGAGACTTTTAATTCATGGACATGTGTGTCTCTCCATTTATTTAAATCTTTACTTCTTCTCAGAAGTGTTTTACTATTTTCAGATACAGGTTCTGCATATCTTAGTCAGATTTATTCTTAAATATTCCATAATATTGGTGTTATTATAAGTGGAATTTCAAATTTTCAATTCATTTGGTAATTTCTAAAATAAAGAAATGCAGTTGGTTGTTGTGTACTGATTGTGTATCCTTCTGCCTAACTAATTCATTTACAAGTTCAACTAATGTTTTTGTAGATTCCAAAGGACTTTTGTACAGAAGTGACCACACTGTCTCTTACAGAAAGGGCAGTTTAATTTGCTCCTTTCTAATCTGAAAGTGAACTATATATCATCAAGGTCACAAGGAAAGAAATGGATTAATACTATTATAAATTTTATATTATAATCAAAATGGCATAATAACTTGAATATAAAGTATAGTAATTTAAATATGTATACTGTGAATTCTAAAGCAACCACTAAAATAAAATATTATAGCTATTAGGCCAAAAAAGAGGGAAAATTTGAATTATTAAAAATTTTGCAATTAATCTGAAATATGGCAGGAAAAAGTGGAAAAGGGAGTAAAGAATAGAAAGGACAAGAAGAAAACAAATAGAAAAATTATGGACTTCATCATATCAATGATGACTTAAAATGTACATAGTCTAACAGGGCTTCTCAAAGTTTTCCTGAAAAGAGCCAAATAATAAATAATTTCTTAGTTTATATAGATTCTGTAGCAACTACTCCATCATTGTAGCACAAAAGCAGCCATGCAGTATGTAAGTGAGTAGGTGTGGCTGTGTGCCAATAAAACCTTATTTACAGGAAAATGGGGCTGGCTAGATGAATCATAATTTGCCAATCCTTGTTCTAAATACTCCAATTGAAAGGCAGGACTTGTCAGATTGCATTAAAAAATAATAAGAATTATCTATATGCTGCCCTCAAGAAGCATGCTTTAAAGATAAAGACACAAATAGGTTAAAAGTAAAGTGATGGGAAAAAGTTGCACCATGAAAACATTAATCAAGAAAAGGCTGCAGTGACTGCAGAAATATCAGAAAATTTCCATTTCAGAGCAAAGAATGTTAACAGATGCAGAACAAAAATTCATTTCATAAAGATAAAGGAGTGATCATGAAGAAGACATAACAATTCTAAATATTTATGTACCTAATAACAGAGTTCAAAATACATAGAGGGAAAAAAAAACCTGATCTAAACTTTTAATAAAACTTTCTCAATAATTAATAGAACAATAGACAGAAAATCATTAAAGATATAAGATACCAGAATAATATTATCAACCAACTTGACCTATTTGGCATTCATAAAACAGTCCATCCAATAATAGCAGAATACGCCCTCAACTCAAAAGTACAATGTAAGATAGACCAAAATTTGGACCATAAATTGAGTTTCAATACATTTAAAAATATTCAGCTCATACAAACTGTATACTCTGACTTAGAAATCAATAACAAAAGATCTCTGCAGATTCCGCCAATATATTTGGAAACCAAGAAACAATTCTAATTACTCATGGGTCAAAGAAGAAATCAAGGGAAACTGGAAAGTGTTTTCTACTGAATGACAAAGTGCTTTGTAATGAAAACACAACCTACCACTCTGAGGTTAAATGCACAGCACTAAATGCTATTACACTAAATGCTTAGAAAGACAGTGAGGTCACAAATTCATGGCCTTAGATTCAACCTTAAAGAAATACAAAAAGAAAAAAAATTCATCCCAAAGTGAGCAATACAAATCATAAAGGCCAGACAGAGCAAAAATCTAATAAAGATAAAATAGGAAAACAATGCTAAAATTAATAAAAAACAGAAGTGGATACTCTGAGGACATTAATAAACTTGATAAAAACCTTATAACCAAATTAATAAGAGGGGAAAATAAAGAAGACAAACATTAGCAGTCGTGTCATCACAACAGATTCTACGGAAATTTAAAAGGGCAATAAAGGAATATTATGAATAAATGTATAACGATATATTCGATAACTCAAATAAAGTGGACAAAATGCTTGAGATGCACTAATTGCCAAAACTCACTCAGGAAGAAATAGATAAACTAAATATTCCAATACCCATTAAATAATTGAGTTCAAAAGTTTCCCCCAAAGAAAATTCAAGGCCCACATGGCTTCACTGATGAATGCTAACAGACATTTGAAAGGAAATAATACGAATTCTAAACAATTCCTTCCATAAAATTCAAGAAACAGAGTACATCCCAATTCATTCTGAGGCCACCATTATTCTGATATCAAAATTGCATAAAGTACTATAAGAAAAGAAAACTACAAACAATAACCCTCATAAACATAGACACAAAAAAATCGTAAAGAAACTTCTAGCAAATTCTGTCAAATAGTATGAAAAGAATTAGATATTATGACCAGGTGACACTTATCCCAAGAACACAAAGTTGATTTAACATTTAAATCAAACATTCTCATCTACCATATTAACACACATGCTCACAAACATTCCCATACAAGCCCTATGATCATCTCAATTGATGCAGAAAAATCATTTGACAGAATCTAACATCTATTCTTGATTTTTTTAAAATATTAAATAAATAAAAATACCTCTTGGCAAACTAAGAAAAAAGAGAACATTTTTCATTTGATGATGCGTACGTAACAATAACCTAAAGCTAACAATCATATCTAATAGTAAAAGTCTGAATTCTTCCCCCCTAAGATTAGGAATGAGACAAGGATGTCTGTTCTTAGCACCCCATTCAGCACTGTACTGAAGTTTCTAACCAGTGAAATAAGGCATAAATAAATAATTTGCACATATATTTTTTAAAAAAGACAAAATTTATCTGCATAAGTCACTATTATCTGTGTATAAAAAATGTGTAGGAGGACAGGTCCCCAGGTGACCTTGGTCAACTCGGTTTATCCTTCTATTGCATGTAGTCCTCAGAATGTGGCAGAATATGTCAAGAAATCAACATTCTGAGATAAGGAGGAGGTGTTCAAATAATCCAGGCTTTGTCCTCATTCCTTTGAGACCAGGATGTGCTGTAAAGCTTGTGCTCAGAGACCCAAGTGACACCCAGGGCATGGAAACCAGGGCATAGTTCTTCTGGGGTCCTTCAATAAGTGTAACATGAGGCATGCGGAGAAGAGACTCTATCCACTCTAGGCAGCTTTCTGGGCAGCCTTGGGGAACCAACTTAACATGAATCTTAGGCTTCGGTTTATCTTTACTGCCTAACTGTGAGTAATAAATCTGCTTTATTTAACCTGTGAGTGTTCTGTCTCATGGGATTATGCAATTGGTAGAGACACTGGGGTTCTTTTTGTTCCTCTCAGCTGTCCTCATGGTGTTGGAACTGCTGCAGGAGCTAGGTCTACTCCAAGCTCCTGCTAAACTATAAACCTTTGCAAAACGCTACTTAAGTAAATGACTTTAGAAAAGTTGCAAGGTTGGACATCAAGATACAAAAAGTTATCCTATTACATCTTTTTTCTACCAATAAACAGCAAGAAAATTTAATTTAAAAGTAATATTTTCATAGAATAAGAATATGAATTACTTTTGGATAAATATAGCAAAATATATGCAAGGTCTATACATTTAAAACTGTTGCTGACAGAATTTTAAAAAGATCTAAATAAATGGTGAGATTTTAGCATGGTCCTGGTTCAGAGCACTCAGAATTAAGATATTGATTTTCCCCAAATTTATCGAAGATTCAGCACAATTCTAATCAAAATCCCATCAGAACTTTTCATGGAAATTTATACTTTAATTCCAAAATTTATATGGAATGCTAAGGATCTTAAATAACTGAAATAACTTTAGAGAATATAACAATATTGTAGGGCAAGGAAAACCTGATTTCAAGACCCAGAATAAAGAAACAGGAAGCAAGAGAACATAGTTTTGGCTTAAACATAGACAAACATATCAAAGGAACAGAATAGAGAATCCAGAAATAGACCCGCATATATATGGAAAACTTATTTTTGAAAATATTGTAAAGGAAATTCAGTAGGAAAAGGTAACTATCCTCAACAAATGGTGCTGGGACAACAGAAAGTCTGTAAAAAAAAAAGAGAGAGAGAGAGAGAGAACTTTAATTTGTACAGTGTGCTATATATAAAAATTAAGTCTAAATGCATCATAGTTGTAAATGCTGAGGCTAAAATTATAAAAGTTCTAAAATAAAATATGGAACATTTTAACCTTGATTTATGTGAAGATTCCTTAGACATAGCACCAAAAGCATAATTCATTATAGAAAACATTGATGAAATGAACTTTCTCAAAATACAAACTCCTGCTTTTTGAAAGTAAACCAAAAGATGAGCCAAAGACTGGGAAAAAATACTTGCTCACCATATTTTCTGTCTCCAGAATTTATACACAAACTTTTAAAAGTCAATAATAAGAAAACAACTTTTAGAAATGGGCAGAGAATTTGAAAAGATACTTCAAAAAAGAAGATTAAGAATAGTAAAGCACATGAAATGATGCTCAGCATCATTTGTCATTAAGAAAATACAAATTAAAACCACAATGAGATACAAGTTCACACCATCTGAATGCATAAAATTAAGAACACTGATCATACCAAGTGCTGACAATGCTACAGAGTAACTGAATCTCTCATACCCTACTGGTGAGAACGTAAAATGCTACAACCAGGTTGGAAAATAGTTTGGTGGGGTTTTTTTTAAAAGTTAAACATACATTTTGTATGATTTGGCCATTCTACTCTTGAATGTTTACCTGTCAGGAAAGATGGTTTATGATAATTGTACACAAATGTTCATATTAGCCAAAATCTGGAAAACAACGCAAATCTCATCAATGGGTGAAGTAAACCAATTCTGGTATAATGAATCCTCATTAGTTTTGGATTCCCTATCTGTGAATTTGGCTATGGGATAAAATTTCTTTGTAAACCCAAAGTCAATACTTACAGAGCTTTCATGAGCCTTTGAGAATATGTATGTGCACAGCAACGTGAAAAATTTGAGTCATCCAACTCACACTTTCTCAGCTGAGGATGAATAAGGTCGGTGATGACGCTCTGACTTCCTGTTTCAGCTTTCATATTGTCTCCTATTTGCAGTATATGGAGTGTCATGTTTTTGCATTTTTATGCTTTTCATTGGTGATTTTGTTATTTAAAATGGTGCCCAACCATAGTGCTGAAGTACTGTCTAGTGATGGGCCTTATGAAATAAATATGTGTGTTAGATGAGCTTTGTTCAGGCATGAGTGATAATACTACTGGCCGTGAGTTCAATGTTAATTATTCGAAAATATATATTGAATAATGGTCCTTAAGCAGAAATACACATGAAACAGGGTTATGTATTGATTTGTTTGATGAAAATGTTGTGACCAGAAGCTGGCAGGACATGATTCAGTATTTGCTAATTCATTGTTTGCGGCAACTTTATAGCATGTAATTACGTTAAGTAGTGGGAATCCACTGCATATCTATACAATGGAATACAACTTAGCAATAAACCAGTATGAACCATCGGCGCATGTAAGGTATATGTCATAATAATTATGCTGAATAATCATAATAATTAGTGAAAGAAGGCAGGGGAAAAATGAGTACTTATCTTATGATTCTATTTATGTAAAACTCTCGAAAATGCAAACTAATCTATAGTGACAAAGCAGATAAGTGTCTGCCTGGGAAGTGGTAGAGGTGGGAAAAGAGGGAAGAATTAAAAAGCAGTGATGAATGTATTACTATGTTGATTTGGGTGAGGGTTTCATGGATTGAACATACATAAAGATGGTAAATTGTATATTTTAAATATATGAAAATCTGTATATGTAAATTATACTTCAAGAAAGCTGTTCAAAAATAGATTCTTACCAAGTGTATAATGCACAGATGATGCAGAATTATATAATTATATAAAGCCTGTAAGATACAAAGTTAAGGATGACTGTATAATACTTGAATTTGATATACTAAGAATATAATTTCTGACTCCCATGGAGTGACGTTCCTTAGTGCTTAATTTTTAATTTGTTCCCTCTTTTTTAGTGTCCTGTCATATTAACTATGCTTCTTTGTTTCTTAGATGTCCCCACTGAAACATAGAATGTTCTTAAATTTAAAATAATCTTCTCTATAATTCATCATTATGATATTCATACAATTTCACTAATTTTCATGAAAAATGCAGTGTAAGCCACAATGATTTTTGCATAAAGAATCAAAATTCCACTGTTAAACAATAAAGTTAACAAGATCTTCATGTAGGCTCGCTCCTTTATATTCCTTATCATAACAAATAACCATGATTACATTTTCTTAAAAACAGCACAAAGATCATGTTTCAGTTTAATAGCATATTTCACCTCTTTTATTGGATTGATAGCTAAATATCACATATTGTCAACAAATATAATATTGATAGCTAAATATCACATATTGTCAACAAAAAGGTTATTTGATTACTAGTGACATAAATTTTTTATTCATTTATTTATTTCAGAATATTATGAAGGTACAAACATTTTGGTTACATATAATGCCTTTGCCTCGCCCAAGCCAGGGCAGCAAGCTTGCCCTTCCCCCTTACAGTGCGCACCGCTTCCATCAGTTGTGAGTTTACCCATCCCCAGAACCCCCTCCCACCTGACTGGCACCTAATGAATATTACTTCCACGTGAGCACCTTAGTGTTGATCAGTTAGTACTAATTTGATGGCGAGTACTTATGGTGCTTGTTTTTCCATTCTTAGGATACCTCACCTCAAAGGATGGGCTGAAGCTCTATCCAGGATAATAGAAGAGATGCTTGTTCACCATTGTTTTTAGTAGTTGAATAGAACTCCATGGTATACATATACTACATTTTATTAATCCACTCATGTATTGATGGGCACTTGGGTTGTTTCCACATCCTTGCAATTGTGAATTGTGTTTCTATAAACATCCAGTTGCCAATGTCTTTATTATAGAGTGTCTTTTTTTTTCCTTTGGGTAGATGCCTAATAGTGGGATTGCTGGATCAAATGATATTTCTATTTTTAGCCCTTTGCTATATATCCAAATTACCTTTCACACGGGTTGTACAAATTTGCAGTCCCACCAGCAGTCTAAGAGTGTTCCTATCTCTCCACATCCATTCCAGCATTTGTTGTTTGGGGACTTTTTGATAAAAGCCATTCTCAGTGGAGCTAGGTGAAATCTCATTGTAGGTTTGATTTGCATTTCCCTAATGAGTAGAGATGTTGAGCACTTTTTCATATCTTTGATGGCCATTATTCTGTCTTCTTTTGAAAAGTTTCAGTTCATATACTTTGCCCACTTTTTGATGGGGTTGTTTGAATTTTTCTTCTTAATTTTCTTAAGTTCTATATAGATTCTTGTTATCAGCCCTTTGTCGGATGTGTAGCATGCAAAAATTTTATCTCATTATGTAGGTTGTCTATTCACTCTAATAATCATTTTCTTAGCTATGCAGAAGCTTTTTAATTTGATCAGGTCTGATTTTTTTTATTTTTGTTGCTGCTGTGATCGCTTTGTGGGTCTTCTTCATAAATTCTTTGCCTAGGCTGATGTCTATAAGAGTTTTCCCAATATTTTTTATTATAATCCATTAATAAGAATTTGTCTACAACTGATGATTTAGACTTTTTGACTCAAGTTTTTACATTGGTATCCATTTTAATTTCATTTACAGAGAAAATGTTTCTAATTTGAACCCTTAGCCTTCTTTCTGTTATTATATTTTCTGAACTATTGCTTCCCTAAATACAGTTTTACAATTTTATATAGTTGTACATATTCTAGTTGAAATAGTTGTGGCATTTTTCTAAAAATAACAAAAACATAAGACATTCCTGAAAAAATTTATGAATGGTGAAGAGATCAATTAACAGCTTATCTACCAAATTATGATCATATAATTCTAGGGAGGCCTGTTTACAGTTTCTGGATCTAATCTATTACATACAAATCAGATAAGATATTTTAAATTTGGTATAGAAACAATGATCTTTCTGATATTCTCTATTGGGTTAATTTATAGCTGAAGAAACTACTCTCACTTTTATATAATCTTTGAAAGTGTTTTAAGTACACCAAAATACAACATAACTTTGATATATACTAAAGAGAAAGTATGGTAACCATTGTATAAAAAGCTCATTTGACAAAAGGGAAAAAGCTTTTTCAAATATTATCAATAATTTTTGTGATTTCCGTAAAAATGAATAATATTATTGTGATAGTATTTTTTTTTTTTTGGCCAATCTGATACAGATCCATTACCCCTTCTTTCCACTTCTACTCTTTAGACTGAGAAGATTATATACTCATTTTTCCCACTTCTGTTGACATGAGGTGTGGCCATATGACACAGATCTGATCAATGAAATGCAATTTGAAGACTATGGAAAACTTTAGAGAAGGATTTTGCATTTTTTAAGATAGGAACAGATGCAGGTGCTACCATTCAAGTCTGTCCTCCTATTTTGGAACCCACACATGAAGGCTAGAGCTGCTGCAACCTTCAGGCCATTGTAACAAAAAGGAAAAGAGAAATTTAGAGATTCAGGGACCAGGGTTATTGAACTTTTGAACTAAAGACACAAGCTGCCTACTTCCTTATTTCTTCATCTAGAAGAAATACTGACTGCTATTTTTTTTAAGTCACTGTAAATCAGTATTAATTCTTATCAATGTAGATGTTTTTAACTGGTACAATATTTTTTGTTTGGTTAGTTTCAGCATGGCTCTTTAGATAAGTGATTTTTTTTAATTTACATGATGGTTATGGTTAGACTTATGCTGTTCATAAAAAGCAGAAAAGACTGATTTTCTTATAATATTCAAAAGATCAAAAGAGCAATCAGGTTAATTTGGGTCAGGGAATTAGTGTTACCAGGATAATTCAACATGCTATCAGAAATTTCTAAGCTAATTAGATAAACTTCCATTTTACTTAGCAAGCATAATGTGGCTGTTTATCATGCATATAGAAAGAACATAGAGGTATGCTAAGAGAAGTATTTTTAAAACAGAAAGACAAGTATTTCATAGGTGTTCAATTATAATTATGTATATGTTAATACATATTGTGTTCCCTATTCAATTTTCCCTTCACTTTATAATCATTATAATCATAAGCCAAATCTCTACCTTACAAATTTTGTTTCACAGAAGGTTTATAAAGTTAGATTTGTTAAAGAAATGAAAAAAACTATATATAATGATGACTATGATAATAATAACTGAAATTCATTGAGTGCTTATTATGTTCTGGATGATGGTGTGATATACACTACATATGTAAATCACTTACAAACTTATGAATCAAATGCTAATATTATCTCCATTTTACAGTTGAAGAAAGAGATAAAGAAACTTGCCCAGATTCACACAGTTGTAAGTCCTGGTATTAAATTTAAACTCAATAATTCCATCTCCACAGCCTGTTAGCTTATTTTCTACAAACTGTCTCATATCTTTTTTGTGCAGAAATGGGATATTTGTAGGCAGAGGAATTATTCATAGTTCTATCTCAATCTTGAAAGAGGGACTGCCTGGGATGCATTAAAATAGAGATATAGTTTCAGATTCAAAAGAACTTCCTTTCTCCAATAGACTATTCACATTGGTAACTGGCCTTCTCTGCTACTGTACAAAAAGGTCTGAGATATTTGTGAAGAATGAAGAAACTGGTTTGTTAGTATTTATTTCTATTAATCTAAGAAAGTTTATTTTTAGTTTTTTAGTGTCTTCTAAGAGCACAGTCAATTGGAATTTAATTATTTTCCCCTTCTTTTCCTTCCTCCCTTTCTCCTTTTTCCCTCTCCCTCCCCTTCTCCTTCATTCTTTCCTTTTTTCCTTTCTTCATTTTCTTCCTTCTTTCATTTTTTTCTCCTTCCTTTCTTTTTTCTTCTCTCTTTCCACTAAATGTTCTCAGACTTTGAAAGTGAATTTGATGAACAGCAAACAAGATTTTATCATTTTTTAAAAATAAGAGGAAAAGAGCAGCAACTTGTCCTAAAACATTTTAGATCTTTTTATGTTTCACATATATTGGAAGAAAAAGTACCCTTTATATTCTGATGTTATAGGAAAACAAAAAACTCTATTACTTATATTTTATTTAAAGATGTCAAAATTGGGATGCTTCTGAAAAGATGAAAAAAATAAGGAATTTTGGGGAGTGAGAAAAATAAGTAATCTCAAAAGTCATACGATAAATTTGAGAACTCATAAGAAATCTCACCATTGGGCACTAATTGAGTATTACTGTTCGAATATAAGCTAGAACTGAGAAAAGAGCTTGTACAGTGGGTGTAATAAAGTTGTTGGTGGCCTGATAAGTTGCAAGTGTTCGTCACCTACAGCACTGCATTCTTTAAAGATGTCTAATACACAAAAAAACTCCCAAATGAATTTATTGACTAAAACCAGTTCCACAGAACCAATTAGTATCTTACACAGGCTGCCCTGCAAGGCTTATGAGGCCATCCATCACCTGTCCATTTAACTATTTAGCATTTGTTCCAGCAATTTGTCACTGTGTCAGAATGCTAGCATTTCAGAACAGGAGTTTTTGGTTGAAAGAAATCTAACTCAGATACTGCAGATATCTCTCCTTTAATAAGACTTACAGAAGATTTATGTTTCTATTATATTTAACCTTAAGCATCTTGTCTGGAGAGTGAGGTTAATTCTTGGTAAGGCAGATATTTCAAATTTAAGTTAATTGTTTTATGTGAATTTAAAAATATTATGCAAGATGGAATGATTTTAAATTTTAACAATTGAGAGTTAACATCACTCAGAGTGCCAACATCACGATACACCTTATCTCACAGCTTTAGTGATTACATTTTTATCACTTTTCCAATTCAGTCATTTGCTTTTATATTCTTTTTTCCTACCTTTCTTAATTTCACAGTACTGAATGTGTTACATTGTAGTTACCACTGTGATAGACAAAATATCTGTGCTGCTCTTAATATTTTGCAGCTCCGCTACTTTTAGAATTCTAGACGGATTTAATGGTGGAAACATTTCAATTAAATTGTATGCTATTTACAAACAAATGTGTACCCATTTCAAGCACAGAAGATTATAATGCTTGGCTGTTGATAACAGATCACTGTCAAAACAATTTTTCTCCCATAGAATGCCAAATAAATATTATAATAGTATAATTTGAAACATGATGGCTATTTGTGTAGAGAAAAGTGACCAGAATCACTGAGCAAAGGACTATATAAAAACATAATTTATAAAATGGGTCCACATAGTACAATAATTATAAAAAACATATAAAATTTGCATATTTCTCTCAAAGAACCAGCCATTTCACTACCTTAGGCCTGCCAATTAAATGAAAATTATTCAGGTGTCTAACCTTTACATTTTATTCAAAAATAAGATGCATCTTTTACTGGTAAAAACAAATATGCAGGTAGGTAGTCTCTTTTCCAACTACCCTATAAGTTCACCTGATTAGTATTTCTAATGCAAAAAAAAGCAGGCAATGGGGACTCAAATGCCATCTCTGCATCTGAATGCTGTTAAGCAGCTCTCCTGGCATTTCTCACAGACTTTCAATGTGTGCTTGTCACTAAACTCAATCCCAGAGATAAAACAGAAAATGTAAACTCCTGTGGGAATAGAGTTGAGTAAAAAGCTTTCCTGAAGCCCTCATAGTAATGTGTTCTGTCTATTGCCAAGGCTTCAATCAGCAATTTCATCCCTCTTACCTTGTAGGATTCAGAGTTTGACATGGATGAATATTAAGTTGGAGTAAGAAATGCATAATATAAATATATATGTATACGTGGGCACACATATGCACATATGAATGTCCAAAATTAATCTTCCTGTTTAAGACATTGCAAATCCCGTTACTCATATTCATTTTTGACAATATGTATCGTTACTTAGAAAATGTACATAATTAGCTTTTAAAGTGTAGAAGCGAATAATGTTTCTAAATATTATTAATTTAATATTTATATTTAAGTATGCATATGACACACAAATTACGTTTCTATAGTGTTTTTTTACAATTTTTATTTTCAAAAGAATTTCACAAAGATATTTTTCCATTGTTGACTAAAGTGTTAATAACACCAAGATATTTTCTTAAGCACTTGTCAAATAAAAAAGAAAGTATCTGGCAAAATTGTTTAGCTGAAGCTCTTCATGAAGAAGGCTTAAGGCTTTGTGGACAGGCTAAAATATAATTCAGGGAAGAAATAATGCTCAAGAAATTCTTGAGAAATTGTGTAAAATTGTGTACTTATGAGTAAAAGAAGTGGAGAGAAGAGACCGAAAGAAAAGGGTGCGAGATAACTGAGCTAATAATGAACTGAAGCAAAGTAAATTGAAATGTGGACATCTACAAAAACACTGGAATGGGGAAAATGTATTGTGCTGATGACTGAAAGAAATGTTGACTGTTTTTGCTGGTTTGGGGGGATGCTGTTGTTTTTCTCTTAGAAAAATTACAGGTGTGTAATTGCAAGATGAGTTGGTTTTCTTATGAGCTCCCCTAATCAGAGTAAATATTAGAGTTGAATAAAGGGAATTGATGATGTTAAATCAAATCAATAGTATACATTTTGGTTGATTTCTTAACCTATTTGAGGCATAAGGCTTGGAAAAATTATTTTGTTTTACATGTCTTATCAGATTCACAGACACAGCAGCTACCTAGAAGTTACCACTGGGTAGAGTAGGCTGCCTTTGTTCATTAAATATAATAACACTAATACTATGGACTATACCTCAGCACTGTTCTTTATATATATATATATATATCATAACTCATTTAATCCCTTCGGTCTCTCTAAGAGCTAAGGTATTTGTAAATTAAGACACCAGTTTCACAGTGGAGGGGCTAGTATTTGAGCCCAGAAGGAACTGTAGTGTCCATCCTCTAAAGCCTTAGATAAAACTCCTCTTAGTGGCTTATGTTATTTATAGAAACAAAGAGAGAAATTACCATTTATTGAGTGCTATCATTTTTACATGGAAGTCTCTTTATATGTAATATCTCATTTAATACTTCTCAAGATCTTGTGAGTTTATTGTTATTGTTCTGGTTTAATTAAAATAAAGTAACTTATCAGTGATTATAGCACACTAGTTCACAGAGGAGAGATTCAAACCCAGGTCTTTCCAATATCAAAGTGCAAATTTGATTGCCTTTTCAATCAGTGAACAAAGTACTATGGCCTGTACAAAGCCTGTTTTTCATTTTTCATTTAATCTATAGTCTTCCAAGTACCTGGAACCTGTATGTAGGAGCATAAGTTAACATGATGGATACCCAAATTCTTCCTATGGTGACAGGAAATTTTGGGGCTATCGAGGCACATATCTTTCTCAAATGAAAATATGATTTACATTATGTATCTTAAAATATAATTTTGAAATGTATGTTAAAGCTTAGAAAAGAGTGGGCACAGTATGAATGTAGATTTTCTTTCTTCTCATAAAAGTCACCTTGGAGTAGCCATCTTAAATTTTCTCTAAAAATCTTCAAGAAAGAAGAGATTAATAAATTTTCTTCATGAGTCACGTGCCATGCAAGGCTTACTTAATGAATATGTAGGCACGAATAAAAATCTATTGCTCTAGATGTACCAATGGTATTATTTTAGGAAAGGCTAAATGAGAGTGCCTTGAAAGCTTAGATTCTCTTCTATTGAGTATGATATCTCTAAGACTAACAATAATGCCTGTCACACAGTATATACTTAGACTATGTGCTAAAAGAGAGGGCTCAGCACAAGTATGGCTAAAGCACCTGGAAACAGTTGAATAATATCAATTATTATTATTATTTTATTTTTTGAGACAGTGTCTAGCTCTGTTGCCCAGGTTAGAATGCAGTGGCATCATAATAGCTCACTGCAACCTCAAACATCTGGGCTCAAGTGATACTCTCGCTTTAGCCTCCCCAGTAGCTGGGACCACAGGTGTGTATCACCATGCCTGGCTAAATTTTTTTATTTTTTGTAGAGACAGGATCTTGCTATGTTGCTCAGGCTCTTCTCAAACTTCTGGCCTCAAGCGATCCTACTGCATTGGTCTCCCAAAGTGCTAGGATTATAAGCCTGAGCCACCATACCAAGCCAACATCAATTATTAGGTATGCCAATTAAAAGAATGCTGGAAACATTTGTAAATGGGGCACTTTTTAAAATTTCCAAATATTAAGGGGGTACAAATGTTTTTGGTTACATGGGTCGATTTTGTAACGCTTGAGTCGCAGCTATAGGTGTGCACATCACCCAAATAGTGTTCATTGTACCCCTTAGGCAGGTTTTTGCCTCTCTCCTCCTTCCCCCCAACCCCTGCATGATTTCCACTGAGTTTCACTTCCCTCTGTGCACATACGATAATAAATTGGTTCCAATTTATTAATAATAATGAGTTCATGGGTGTTTGTTTTTCCAATCTTAAGATATTTCACTTAGGAGAATGGTCTCTAGTTCCATCCAAATTATTGCAAAAGACATTAATTCGCCCCTTTTTATGGCTGAGTAGTACTTCAAGGTATACATTTACCACATTTTGTTAATCCACTAATGAACTGATGGGCACTTCGGTTGATTCCACATCTTTGCAATTGTGGATTGCACTGCAATAAACATTCAAGTACAGGTGTCTTTTTGATAGAAAGACTTCTTTTCCTTTGGGTAGATAGCCAGTAGTGGGATTTCTGGATCAAATGGTAGGTCTACTTTTAGTTCTTTAAGGAATTTCCATGCTGCTTTCCATAGAGGTAGTACTAATTTGCAGTCCCACCAATAGTGTATAAGTGTTCCTTTTTCTATGCATCCACATTCGCATGTATTGTTTTTGGACATTTTAAAGAAAGCCATTCTGATTGGAATAAGGGGATATTTCATTGTGGTTTTAATTTGAATTTCCCTGATGATTAGTGACATTTAGCACTTTTTCATATGTTTATTGGTTATTTGTCTATCTTGAAAAGCTTCTGTTCATGTCTTTTGTCCACTTTTTAATGGGGTTATTTATTTTTTTCTTGCTACTCAAATAATTTGTGAATAAGACTCCAATGGCTACAACAAAAATAAATAAATGGGATTTGATTAAACTAAAAAGCTTCTGCACAGCTAAGGAATCAATCAACAGAGGAAATAGACAACCTACAGAATGGGAGAGAATATTCACAAGCTATACATCCGATAAAGGGCTAATAACCAGAATCTATTAATACAAAGAACCCAAGCAAAAAGGACACTTTTTAAAACTTTGTTGGGCAGGGCAGAGAGGGGTTAGGGCAGAAATGTGAGAAGAGAAATTAGTAGCATAATCTGTTAGTAGTGATCTTTCAACTCTGTTCTAGAAAGCTGGTGGATGGTCTCTGTACCACTGTATTAATTGGTGATAGGGTCTGTATAGAATAATTTGCAACAAAGACCCTCAAAATTCTATCTGGAGAGGAAGCAGAGAGGAAAGTACTAGACATGATCTAAACATATACATCTGTAATAGAAAATTGTATGTGTGTGTGTAATAATCGCATATATAGGTGAGGAGGCTTTAAATATCAATGTTTTCCCCTTCCCCTATAAGTAACATTTGACTTAAGCCAGAGCTAATATTGTCAAATGAGCAAACATTCATAGATAAATGCCTCACATCTGGCAAAGTGAAGTTAGCTGACATTTACTTGGTACAAAGGAGCCGGGATTAAATCAGACAGAATTTCACAGGATCTAGTAATGGTACATTTTTTCCTTGGCTTTTTAGTTGTTTTTGAAGAAAAGCAGAAAGATTCATATCAACTAGGAGGTGAAAAGGGGAAATCTATATATTATTTATCTTTTAAACTTATTTTTCTGATTATATCAATAGATAAATATTATAACAAAACCAGAAAGCACATATATGAATTGTAGATAATTTGGAAAGTTCTGGAACATGTAAATAAGAAAGAAAAATTGCTATAACTCCTAATTCAAGGACACACACTCTTAAAGTTTTGATGTGTTTCTCTACAGTAATTTCTATGCATGGTTAATGAGATAATAGATATGTTGAAAGAAATAAAAATAGACACAGGTAGACAGATAGTTTTACATGCATGCATAAACATTATTTTTTTACAAAACTAAAATAAAATTATATAAACTTTGTGATATACATTTAATTGCAAATATATCCCAAATATTTTCTAATATTATTTCATAGTTTTATAAAACATTTTTAATTATTCTATATTATATTATAATTATTTCATTTTATAATAAGATGCCACTGAAGGTTATAAGAAAATTTACACATGCACTTTAGAAAGATCACCTTGATTATACCATGGAGCATGGAATATTGTTTAAGAACGCATATTGTATTAGAGAATTTGTGGCAGTAATCTAGACTGGATATATTAGTAATCTAAACTGGTGTAATGAATGTCAAGATGTGGAAAACTGAAAGATTAAGAGGAAGAAAGAATGATGTAGGCAACTGGGTAAATGAATGTTGGTGTTTCATTGTAATTTTGAGGAAAAGAAGAGGAGTTACAGTGTTGCTGTTTGTGGAGGAAGTCAAAAAGGAATGATCACTTCAGTTGATACAGAAGGAAAACCAGAGAAATAATATTGATAAATATATGGTTTAAATTAAGAATGGATTTAAAACAAGTAAAGACAGAGGAAGGCTAAATAAGAAGTAGTTAAGTTTCTAAGAAATGATGACTTACATGATTTCAAGGACAAATATCATAAGAACAAATTTTAAACTGCTAGGATAGACCCAAGGTTATAATCAAGGAATGCATTTTTGAGCACTTTTGAGCACTATACATGTAAAAGAATGTGTATAGTATATATGGAAGTTTTAAATCATGATAATACAATGAACACTAATGAGATAGGAAAACAGCAAGCCCTGCTTGTTAAAGAATCATAAAACCTGAACCAAGGTCTCTGCTAAAACAGCAGGCAGTAGACAAACCAGCCAAAACCAGCTAGCACCAAGAAGGCTAGCAAAAATGACCTCAGGTTAACCTCACTGCTCATTATACACTGCTTATAATGCTTAGTATGCTTAGTATGCTTATTAGCATACTAAAAGAAATTCTTGACACATACACACACACACACAGAAAAAAAACAAAGAAAGAAAAGAAAAGAAATTCCCACCAGCACCATGACAGTTTACAAATGCCATGGCAACTCCTGGAAGTAATGCTATATGGTTTAAAAAGAAGAGGAACCCTCATTTCCAGCAACTCCCCACCCCTTTCCCAGAAATCTTATGAATAATCCTCCCTCCACTTAACATAAAATTAAATAGAAGGTATAGAATAAGACCCTGGAAACTCTCAAAGTGCTACTCTTTATTGCTTTAAGAGATAGCCACTGCTCTGCCTATGGTGCAAGCCTCTTTTACTCTCTTGCTCCAATAAATTTGCTTTTACTTTACTCTATTGGCTCACTGTTGAATTCTTTCCTGCGTGAAGCCAAGAACCCAACTGGCCTTAAAGCTGGACCCCATTTTTTTGGTCCATTTTTCTGTATCACTAATAATCTCAAAATCTAATAGAAGAATGGAATCATCATCAGAACCATTGAAAAAACCTGTATTTTCCTCTTTTTCCCCATTCTCATAGCACTTAGAGTTAAATATTTTCAGGAATTTTGAATTTATTATTAACTTGCTTTTTTAAACATAAATTTTTACTAAATACATGTTTTTTCTATCTAGCATACATTTTAATCCTTGAACCATACAGCAACTTCATGCTTTTGAGGTAAAACCTACCACAGTTAGATATACTCTTAACATCTCTGCAAAAAGAGCATACACAAAGTTCCAAAAAGTCATAGTAACGGTATCAATTCCAGGGATTCGAAGCAATATATATTCCTTCTTAGTTATGGATGTGGTTTTTACTGATCTGCTAATGATCTACGAAAGTGAAGTTACGCATTACCAAAAGTCTTCATTTCAAATGGAAAAGAAAAGGAGAAATTTATATAAACAAACTTACCAAAAAATGGACAGATAATTATTTCTTTGATGTAAACCTAATAGAAATATACACTGGAAATGTAGCCAATATTTTGTAATTGATCAAAAGGCCATTGTTTGAAAGCTATCTTTCCATGAAGGAGATTCTGTGATACTCTCCTTGGTCATGATGAATTTGGTTGGGAACAATTAATATAGAGTCAATAGGGGTTGGCGGAGGTGAGTCTTGAGGAGAATAGACATGATCTCATAAAGCAACTGCCTCTGATCAGGTCATTTCAAATTATTCATGCTAGTTAGTATCCATAGACAATGGTAAAGGAGGCTACTTCCATTGGTGAGGAAAATTCAAGGGAAACTGGAAGTTCCAGGTTCTCAGCTTCATTCAATTCTTCATAAATGTCAACAATAAAAATCTCAGGTTCCTACTCCATCCCAAGTAATTTTATAATCTTAATATAAGAGATTATGTGAAGTTTTATAACAAATGTGGTCATTTTGCAACCCACACAATGTATTTCAGAGTTTGTCAAAAGCCACTACTGCCTTCAGGGCTGGGAGGATAATGAACAGAGGTAATATTATAATGGGTCCAACAGCCTCAGTGTGGACTGCCTTGCAGAGCTAGGACCAAAGAAAGAGCTTGAGCTATAGAGCAGAGATGTCCTCTATTTAGAAACCACATGAAACAGATAGAGAAGAAGACATTGAAAAATGTCTTAGAGGCTTAGAGGCCTCTAAAAATGGCTTAGAGGTTTCTTTATACACTCAAACCAGTCTTTCTTTCTTTTTTTTTTATTAAAAAAATTTATTGCAGTAAAATATACGTAATGTAAAATTTACCATTTTAACTATTTTTAAATTACCATTCAGTGGCATCAAGAACATTCACAGTGTTGTGCAGCCATTGCTACTATTCATTTCCACAACCTTTTTCATCTTCCTAAACTGAAATTCCCCATCCATTAAACAATAGCTCCCTATTCCCCTTGCTGCCAGCCTCTGGTAACCATTATTGTACTTTCCATTTCTATGAACTTGCCTATCCTAGGTACCTCATATTAATGGAATCATACACTATTTGTTCTTTTGTCACTGGCTTATTTTGCATAATGTCCTCAAGTTTCATCCATGTTGTAGGGTGTGTCAGAAATTCCTTCCCTTTTTAAAAAAATATTATGAGAGTACAAATGATTTTAGTTACATGTATCGATTTGGTTATGCTTGATTCAGGATTATAATTGTGCCCATCACCCCAGATAGTGTTCATTGTGCCTATTAGGTGGGATTTTACTCATTCCTCCTCTCTCCTCCCCTCCGCTTGATTTCCACTGAGTTTTACTTCCCTCTGTGAACACGTGTGCTCATGCATTAGTTTTGGTTTAATAGGAAGTACATATGGTATCTGTTTTTCCATTCTTTAGATATTTCACTTAGGATAGTTGCCTCCAGTTCCATCCAAACTATTGCAAAAGGCATTAATTAATCTTTTTAACGGCTGAGTATTATTCCACAGTATATATATACCACTTTTGTTAATCCACTCGAATTGGTGGGTACTTGGGTTGATTACACATCTTTGCAATTGTGAATTGTGCTGCAATAAACATTAGAGTGCAGATGTCTTTTTGATAAAATTACTTATTTCCTTTGAGTAAATATCCAGTAGCGGGATTGCTGGATCCAATGGTAGGTCTACTTCTAGTTCTTTGAAGAATCTCTATACTGTTTTACAAAAAGGTTGTACTAATTTGCAGTATCAACAACAGCATATATGTATTTCTTTCTCTCTGTATCCATTCCATCATCTATTCTTTTTTGAATTTTTAATGAAAGCCATTCTAACTGGGTTAAGGTGGTATCAAACTGAGGTTTTAATGTGCATTTCCCTGATGATTAGTGACTTTGAGCATTTTTTTATGTTTATTGACTATTTTTCTAACTTCTTTTAAAAAGCTACTGCTCATGTCTTTTTTCCACTTTTTTTTTTTTTAGACAGAGTCTCACTCTGTTACTCGGGCTAGAGTGCCGTGGTGTCAGCCTAGCTTACAGCAACCTCAAACTCCTGGGCTCAAGCAATCCTTCTGCCTCAGCCTCCTGAGTAGCTGTGATTACAGGCATGCGCCACCATGCCCGGATAATTTTTTCTATATATTTTTAGTTGGCCAATTAGTTTCTTTCTATTTATAGTAAAGACAGGGTCTTGCTCTTGCTCAGGCTGGTTTCGAACTCCTGACCTTGAGCAATCTGCCTGCCTTGGCCTCCCAGAGTGCTAGGATTACAGGCGTGAACCACTGTGCCCAGCCTTTTTTCCCACTTTTTAATGGGGTTGTTTGTTTTTTCCTTGCTGAATTGCTTGAATTTTTTGCTGATTCTGGTTATCAGTCTTTTATCAGATGTGTAGCTTGTGAATATTCTCTCTCATTCTGTAGGTTATATATTTGCACTGTTGATTATTTTCTTAGCTATGCAGAAGCTTTTTAATTTAATCAAGTCCCATTTATTTATTTTTGTTGTTGCTGTGATTACCATTGGGTCTTCCCCATAAATTCTTTGCCTAGGCTGATGTCTAGAAGAGTTTTTCCAACATTTTATTCTAGAAATTCTTATTGTGCCATGTGTTACATTTAAGTCTTTTATTCATCTTCAATTAACTTTTATGAGTAATCAGAGATGTGGATCCCATGTCATTCTTCTGTATGTCACTATTCAATTTATTGAATATGGCTTCTTTTCTCCAGTGCATGCTGTTTGTCAAAGATCAGGTGGCTGTATGTGGATCGTTTTATATTTGGGTTCTCTGTTCTGTTCCATTGGTTTATGTCTCTATTTTTGTACCAATATCATGATGTTTTGGTTACTATAATAGCCTTGTAGTATAGTTTATAGTCTGAGAATGTGATGTCTCCCGATTTGTTCTTTTTTCTTAAGGTTGCTTTGGCTATTCGGGCTCTTTTCTGGTTGTAAATAAAGCATAGAATTATTTTTTCTAGATCTGTGAAATATGATGTTGGTACTTTGATGGGGATTGCATTGAATCTGTAAATCACTTTGAGTAGTATGGACATTTTAACAATGTTTATTCTACTGATCTCCATGAGCATCAGATGTTTTTCTATTTGTTTGTGTCCTCTGTGATTTCTTTCCTCAGTGTTTCATAGTTCTCCTTGTAGAGATTTTTCACCTCCTTGGTAAAGTGTATTCCTAAGTATTTTATTTATTTTGTAGCTATCATGAATAGTATTGAGTCTTTGACTCACAGCTTTACTGTTATTAGTGTACAGGAATGCTACTGATTTGTGTACATTGATTCAGTAAACTGAGACTTTGCTGAATTTATTAATTCCAGTAGACTCTTGGTAGAATCTTTAGGGTTTTCTTGATATAAGATAATATCATCAACAAAAAGTGATAGTTCGACCTCTTCTTTCCTGATTTGGTTACCGTTTATTTCTTTCTCTTGCCTGATTGCTTTGGCTAGGACTTCCTGGGCTTCATCCCAGGAATACAAAGATGGTTCAACATATGTAAATCAAAAATTGTTATCCACCACATAAACAGGAGCAAAAACAAATACCATATTATTATCTGAATTCATGCAGAAAAAGTATTCGACAAAATTCAGCACCATTTCATGATAGAAACCCTTGAGAAACTAGGCATAGAAGGAACATATCTCAAGATTATAAAAGTCATATATGGGAAACCCACATCCAACATCATACTGAACAGGGAAAATTTGAAAGCATTCCCACTAAGAACTCGAACAAGGCAAGGAGGCCCACTGTCAACACTTCTATTCAAAACCAGTCTTCCTTATTGGCTAAACATATCAAGAATTCAGAGGACACATTCCATACAATGTGTTGCAGAGAAGAGATGGGAAATTGTGGACAATTATCTTGAAAGTAAACATGCAGTTGTCCAGCATAATACCACAATACAGTTAGCCACTTTCCTATAAAACCATTTATTTTATTCAAGTATACATTTTAATAAAAAAATAAACAATACACCTATGAATTTTGTGTCACATGTGAAAAGTTTTTTCCAGTGTATATACCTCCAATAGAATATTCCTTTCTTTGAATTTACAAAATAACATGGAATAGTTGAAACTTTTCACTCTTACTCTAGTTTCATAAGATTTTTTGTTGCTTTACATCTTTGTCAAAATTTTGAAAATCTTGAAGGCATAAAACTATAACTCAATGTTGTCTAAGACTGGACACTTTAATTTTTTTTTTCAAAATTAGAGTTGTTAGGGTTTATATGGCATAAGAAAAATGTTGATAAAAGCCCCTCTACATGAAGAAGCCAAACACTTCAGAGACTAGGATAGTTTCTTAGTCATTTATGTAGATTACAAAGCTCCTCTGATAATAGCAAAGCTTGAGACAAAGACAATGATGAAGTGGATGTCAGGGGAAATCAGGGTTCAGTAGAGGCATAACATTGGGGGAAAAATCTGTGACAACATAGAAGATGTAGGGGACATTTGTATTTTGTGTTTTGGAATAATACTTATAGTACTTTGTCTTAATTATATTTATAGACAAATTGAATCTATCCTCAAAACAAATGTTTTATACTACAATTTGCCTCCTTTAAGCCCTTAAATCATCTTTCAGTCTTCTTCAAATAGTTTCTTTTTAAAATTGAATATGAAAATTATAAGTTTTAGTACTCTTTTATTCTTTGTATTCACTTGAGAATAGTCAGGGAATGAAATTCTTAGGTCACGGAAGTTTTCCTCAAATCTATGTAGATGAATTATTGTTTCAGTATCTTCATTTGATAGTATAGGTGACAATATTAAAAGAAGCCCTAATTATTCTTCCTTTATGGATATTCTATCATTTTATGTTTTCCTTTTTTGAAAACTTTCTGCTTAGACGTTTATATCAGTCTTTCTCTATTCTTGAAATTTAAAGAAAGTCACCATAATTTGTATAGACATTGGTCTACATCCATTAATCTTTCCTGGAACCCTGTTGAAGCCTTTCAATGTGAAGACATGTGACATTCTTTTACTTTTTTCTACTGTCTTTTTGCTATAACTTCCATTCCATGGTGTTCTGAGGTCTCTCTAGGGAGCACCAATTATCTCTAGGTTTAATTCTATTCTTGGTGTTCCACATATAACCTCTGTGCTTATTATTTTCATCCCTTTGCCCAATTGCTCCTATTCTAGGACGTGTTCTTCCTTTATATCACATTCTATAGTATCAACTTTGTTATTTCCTTTTCCTAAGGCATCAGGTATTTTTCTCCCTGATACTACATTTAATTTAATTTCAATATTTTCCTATCTCATCCATCTCTGTTTTATTTAAATCTGAGTCTCAACTAGAACTTTAGTCATATGTCTTTTGTCTTACCATTTTACATTTCATTTCTTCTTATAGTGGATCAAAGTTATATTTAATTATATTAAAACATAGATATATTCTACCAATTTTTTATTGTAGCAATATTTTTCCAAATTATCTTTAAATTGTATAATGACCATGTTTTTTTTAATTTTTTTGGCCCTGGTGCATTTTTTTTCATAGAATAAAATGAGAATTTTTTCTCTGTTGAATAATATTAATAATAGAAAGTCTTATTCAGAGATATCATTTGCATCAAATGGAAAAGTTCTTCTGGTTCTACTCATCCTCTAGTACATTGCTGTTAGAATCCACATCATAGGCATAGTAATACGAGCCCTGTTTCAAATGCTTATTACACAAGGCTTCATGAAAACTTAACATTTGCCTTTCTGAATACCTAAGGGAAATAGCTACCCCAATTTTTGCCAGGCTATAATTGAGGAAATTGTTCTGATTTGTAGCCCTGAAAACTAAGAAGCTGATTGAATTTGAGTTTAAAAAATTTGACCTGTGATATAAATGCTTACATATTAACATTCTTCCCTCCTTTTGTTATAATTTCTATCTTTTTGGATTTAAAAGTTTTACCTATATAGTTGAGTCCCCTATTTCTGATGAAAGAGTCAAGGAATCAAAACTATAAAACCAGTAGCTGATGAACAAGACATTTGGAATTACAGCAAAGATGCATTTCGAAGATATTGAAAACTGGAACAATTCTTCATTTTCTCCAGGATAAACATCAGGGCAGGGGATCAACAGAAGCTAGAAAACTAGCACATAAAAATTTATATGTTGTGTTATTTAACAAAGAGGTCAGAATCAGAGAAGTTCCACAGGTATCCAGAAGAACAGTAATATATTAACACATATTTACACTCCAGTCTTCAGGGTGTGGCTGGTGCCTCTCCTTTTGAACATAAGATGGCTGCAATCTTCCAGCCATTGCACGTAGAAACTACTATTCCAACAGTGAATAAAAGGGCACTTTGGTAGATAACTCTTTTATTTACTTATTTATTTAAGAAAATATTTCCCAAAAGTTCTCCAGTAAGTTTCCATTGGTCAGGATTTGGTCCCATTAGATGCAGTACAAAAAAAAGATAAAGAAAGTCTGTATTCAGCATTTTTCACCTCTGATATGAGAGCCAGACTCTATAAGCAAGGAAGAATGACACATTTAGTGCATGAGGTTATGTCACATATAACCAGGCATGAATATATCTTTTCCTGGAACCAGAGGACATGTTCAAATGTATCATCTTACTCTGAACCTCCAGAACTATGCCAACAGCCCTTTAAGATAGTCAACAGTCTTTTTAATAGTTCCCAAAGAAAATGCATGCATCAGATTGATTGCAAAGGATTTTGAAGATTAGAGTGTAGTTGTTTTCCTAATGGTGTGATAAATATGCTAATCTATTATCCTTGAATCATGTTATGGCGCTAAGTGAATTAACATATATAAAAATTGTCAAGGACCCTCAAACTTACCCCCCAAAAACTTACTCCCTAGGATTTTAAAGAAATGTTCTTATGACCACCTTAATATAAGATCTAGTAGAGGGATAAAGCAAAATATCTTAATATCATATCGGGTATCCACTGCTTTGCTAAATATTAATAGTATTTCTACTTCTTGTATATGTTATTAAACCATCTGTCAGAGCCAGAGACTCCTTCTCATCCTATTAGATATATCTCACCTACATCTATCCAAAACAGAAATGTTAAGCTGGAGAGGTGGTTGATATAAAATTGCTTTGTCAGCTTGGAGATAAAGCTATCTGAAGCTAGTAGGGAGCAAACCTAGAATAACCTAACAGAGGTACTGCATATCTGGGTGTCTCCTCTGGGAATGGTGAACCTGCAGCAAAGGTAGACATGCAACTTATTGTGTTCATCCTTCTGTTTCAGCAGACGCTGTACCAAACTTGTGGTTTTGTTGCACACACTTTCTGTTGCTGTCTCCACCACACACTGCCTTTCTGTCTATGTTAACCACTGACCAAATTAAAATATATAGTAATTATTGCTGTTTTCCAATACTGTTAAAGGCATGATACACAGAGAAAAATAAACAAGTTTAAATCATACAATCCCTATATGACTTAAGGCTTTCCTTGCTTCCATGTCTCACTGCAAATCAGTTACTTTTAATGGTCTTCTGTTGAGGTGTTCTCTAGTAATTTCCCAGGGACATTACTGGTATAAGGTGTGCCTTGATGACTTCATGTCTAGTTCAGTATGCAATATATCTACTACTAATTCCTTATTAGTGACTACCTGTGGACAACACCCTTTTCAGCAGAGTTGCAGGATCCTTTTTCTCTAATTTAAATGTTTTATTAGTCATTTCAACAAGATCTGGGAGGGAAAATTGGACAAAGCTGCTTATTTCTGCATCTTGATATTATTTTTTGCATGTAGTTCTACTTTTAGTTCTTTGAGGTATCTCCATATTACTTTTCATAGAGCTTGTACAAATTTTCAGTCCCACCAGCAGTGTAGGAGTGTTCCTATCTCTCCGCATCCACACCAACATTTGTTGTTTCCGGACTTTTTGATAAAAGCCATTCTCACTGGAGTTTAGTGATACCTCGTTGTGGTTTTAATTTGCATTTCCCTGATAATTAAAGATGTTGAGCATTTTTTCATATGCTTGTTGGGCATTGATTTGTCTTCTTTTGAAAAGTGTAGTTTCTTTTACAGTACTTAAAATATTGATAAAATATATTTTATTTATCCATTCATTTATTGTGAACAATTATATTTTACATTTATAAGACTAAAATTTGAGAACAAAGTGGGAAAATGTTTTGTTCCTTAGAGAAAAATAAGATATATTTCTATGTAACAAATATTTCTCTGAATCTACTGAAATCAGTGTAAACTAATTCAATATTCAATTTTCTACCTACAGGTATTTTTTTTTTTGTTTAACTATAGATATATAAATGTTTTATTGGGGGTAAATCAATCTTAGAATGTTACTTAGAATAATTTCTCATCAGACAATACAAAGTACACTCTAAAATTAAGAAGTCTATGAGATGTGTTGTACATTTGCTCTTTCTAAGTGAGCTTAAGATCAAAAATGCAATTAAAGAGTTCAAATAAATTATTCACTAATCTTCTCCCCACCATTTCAGGAGCACACGTACTATTCTTTGTCCCAATCCAGTTCCAGGGAACGACATCATAATTAACAGCTCCCCTCACCACATGGGATAAATAGGTACCTGATCAGAACACAAATGCTTAGATAAAAGAGATGAGAAAGCTTAAAAGTAAAAATTAATTGTTAAAAATTTATATTCATAGCTGGGTGTGGTGGCTCATGCCTGTAATCCTAGCACTCTGGGAGGCTGAGATGGGAGGGTCACTCAAGGTCAGGAGTTCAAGACCAACCTGAGCAAGAGCGAGACCCCATCTCTACTAAAAATAGAAACAAATTAGCTGGACAACTAAAAATATATGGAAAAAATTAGCCGGGCATGGTGGCACATGCCTGTAATCCCAGCTACTTAGGAGGCTGAGGCAGAAGGATTGCTTGACAAGGCCCAGGAGTTTGAGGTTGCTGTGAGCTAGGCTGATGCTACGGCACTCTAGCTCCAGCAACAGAGGGAGACTCTGTCTCAAAAAAAAAAAAAAATTTATATTCATATATACATACATAAAACAAAAGAGGTAGCTAGAAGAAATTTTACAAGAAGAATTGTTAACATCCAATTTTATTTTATTTTCAGAGTATATAGTGGGAATCATCTATTGAGAAATGTTTAAGAAAGACATGAAACATGAAGCAAACAATTAGAAAGACTGGATATAAAAACCTACAAGTATTTTCTAAATTATAATAAAGGTCTTCGGGCTCTAGCACAAAAAAGATTATGAAAACTGATATAGCATTCTGGGGAGAATTTCGTAAATATTTAAATAACCTTAAATTATACATATTCTGCAATCCAGGAACTCCATCTCTCTGTTTTTACATATCCCAGCAAAATTTTAGCCAAGTAGACAAAGAAACATGTATGAATACATTTATGACTGTGTCTGTGTGTATTTTGTAGTAGCAAAGAGTAGAAAACAATCTAATTGTTCACAATAAATGAATTGATAAATAAAATATCATATTTTATCAATATTTTAAGTGCTATAAAAAAAACTACACCCACATATATGAACATGGATCTCAAGATGAATCAAAGATCAGTACTAAGAGAAAAAATATGAAAAAATCAAACAACCCTATTAAAAAGTGGGCAAAGGATATGAACAGGAACTTTTCTAAATAAGACAAACTAATGGCCAACACACATATGAAAAATTGCTCAACATCTCTAATAATCAGGGAAATGCAAATTAAAACTACAATGAGGTATCACTAAACTCCAGTGAGAATGGCTTTTATCAAAAAGTCCGTAAACAAAAAATGTTGGTGTGGATGCGAAGAGATAGGAACACTCTTACACTGCTGGTGGGACTGAAAATTTGTACAACCTCTATGAAAAGTAATATGAAGATACCTCAAAGAACTAAAAGTAGAACTATCATTTGATCTAGCAATCCCACTACTGGGTATTTACCCAAAGGAAAAAAAGACATTCTGTAATAAAGACATCTGCACTAGAATGTTTACAGCAGTACAGTTCAGCATTGCAAAGATGTGGGAACAACCCAAGTGCCCATCAATACATGAATGGATTAATAAAATGTGGTATATGTATACAGTGGAGTACTACTCAGCCATAAAAAACAATGGCGAAAAGGCAATCACAGCAGCAACAAAAATAAACAAATGGGACCTGATCAAATTAA
>VBSM01000529.1:80960352-80992946 GCA_008086735.1 Cheirogaleus medius
GCAACGTTTGGGGGATGGTCATGCTTGAGGCTCTGCCTCGAGGGGGAGGGGGGCCATGGGCAATATACATAACCGTAATATTTGAACCCCATAATATGCTGAAATAAAAAAAAACCCAAGTAAATAAAAAAAACAATGGGGAACTAGCACCTCTTATATTATCCTGCGTGGAGCTGGAGCCCATTCTTCAAAGTGAAGTATCACAAGAATGTAAAGCACCACATGTACTCACCATTAAATTGATACTAATTGATCAACACTTATGTGTTTGTATGGAGGTAACATTCATCAGGTGTCAGGCAGGTGGGAGGGGAAGGAGGAGTTGGGTAAATTCACACCTAATGGGTGTGGTGCTCACTTTCTGTGGGATGGATACGCTTGTAGCTCTGACTCAGGTGGTGCAAAGGCAATACGTGTAACTGAAGTGTTTGTATTCCTCTAATATTCTGAAATTTAAAAAAAGAGAAAAAATCCACAATTATAGTGTCATTAATTTTATAAATATGAAAGCATGATGAACATGTTTTTGAATAAATAATTGTATAAATGATTTTAAGACATACCTTTAAATTGTGAGCACCAGTGGGGTTAGAGAAAATAAGACAAAGAATGAGACATCAAGAAAAAAATGTAAAAAAATACATAAGGGAAAATGCAATATTCTACATACTAAAGGTTATAATCCACTTAATTTTGTTAACTTGATATCGAATATGAAACAAAAGATAAGTGAAATAACATCAGACCAAAAATTGAAAATGTTAAAGTTAACTCATTTTCTTATTGTTTTTTTAATGAAGAATAAACTCAAAACTAATATTAGAAACTCACAATATAAATTATGGAGTTTGTTTTATGTTACAGTTAAATTAGGTATGGATTAAATTGCTTGTGAATGTATATATACATATATTTTAAAATCCACTGAAAAGGCACTTTGGCCAATTACCTCTACGTTTCTAAAAACAATAAATATATTCTATTTTTCATTCTATTGGCATTTTATTTGCCACTCTGGAAATTCCTTTTTTATTGATATGCTCTCTTATATTAGTTTCCATGTTTTTTTCATTGTCTAAATTTTCTACTACTTCCCTAATTGCTCCTTCTCATTCCCTTCTCCTCGACTACCCTTCTCTCTCCCATGTCTCTAAATAGCAACATTCACTCATTGTCTTCTCACTCCATAATATTTCCCTTCATGACCTCCAATCTAAACCTAGTCATGTCCACGAGGATGTCTCAGTAGACCCTCAAGCTCATTATTTCAAAACCTGCACATAGGATTTTTATTCTGCCAAACCTGATCCTTCTCTAGTGCTCCCCATCTCATTGAACAGCTCCATCATCTAAAAATGTTCTTCTTCATCTTTTTCCCATAAATTGCACATATGTAGTTCATTAAGCACTGGTAATTCATATCCTGATTTTGTTTTTCAAAGCGGTTTCCCCCCGCCCCATCTTTACTGTCATTCATGTCATATCTTGCCTGGACCACTTCAATAGATTTGTGACTGCTTTTTTCTATTTCCACTCTTGATCACTACAAACCTGTTCTCTGCATGAAACTCAGAGTGATCATTTGAATAGTAAAAATCTATTCATTCCATTATCTGCTTAAAACCCTTTATTAGCTCCCTATTGTAGCATAGCAAAAAGAACAAGTATCCAATAGATCTTACAAGCTCCTATGTTACCTGTTTTTTGCCTTCATCTTCTATTTCCTCTAATGTCTTACACAAGCCAGGTGTGACAACTGAAGCAAACTGTAATTCCAACACAGGTCCAGCCAACATTAGCCGTGCAAAAACATGCATCAGTTGCTCCTAGAGATCATAGTTCGGCAAGAGAAGCTAGAATTGAAAAATAAAATTACATGTAAACTTCATATTTTTTATTTTTATTTCAGAATATTATGCAGGTACAAATGTTTTGGTTACATGGGTTGCTATTGTACTGCTTGAGTCAAACTTATAAGTGTGCCCATCACCCAGATAGTGTACATTGCACCCATTAGGTATGATTTCAGCCATTCCCTCCGTCCCCTTCCCACCTGAATGAATTCCATTGAATTTTACTTCTATCTGTGCACATGAGTGCTGATCGGTTAATTCCAATTTAATAGTGAGGACATGTGGTGTTTGTTTTTCCATTCTTGCAATACTTCACTTAGGAGAATGGTCTCTAGTTCCATCCAGTAAACTTCATATTTTAAATTCTTTGCACCTAACTCAAATGTTTTTAAAACACTCTGTAAAATACACAGATGATGTTTGTGGCAGAATTTAAGCCATGGGCCATGAGATGGCAACTGCTGTCTTGCAGAGGCTTCTTCCTTCAGAATAGATTTGGTTTTACATGTTACTTAAGGGCTTTTCAGTCTCCACATTCCTTATATTTGTATACATTACTATAAATATTAACAACATGTTGGAAGAATTCAGGAACTCAACATAATACTATTGTTTTTCAGTAATCTTCATCATGATTAAGTTAACAGATAATCAGAAATTAAGGATCCATGAACAGGTAAGAAGACACAAATGATTGATAAGTGAAACAGCTGATATACATTTTCAACTCTGAAAGAGAAAATAAAACACAACACAGACCCCAGGTGGGAAGCTCAAAACCAGGAATGCAATAATGATAAAATTAGCTCTTGCCTGAAAGTTTCCCCAAATCGGATGCAAGTTATTGGCATGAGAGAAATAGCTCAGAAGAAATAATACAGAATAAGTCAGAGACAGGTACTCTCACCTGTATAAATATGATTAAAGTACTACTTATATTCTATATAATTTTTCATGGCACTTGGAAATATTTTGGAATTCAAAAAGCAATACTAAAATGTGCAAGACTAAAGAGGTAAATAATGGTCAAAAATAAGTGAATGATATCTATTCTTTTTTTGTTTTTGAAATATGACATGATGATTTATTAAGACAAATGTGTTTATAAAAACAAGACTTAATTTGTTTCTTTCAACTTAAATGAGTCTTATACCTTGGCAATTTCAGCATTAATCCTCTTAGAGAAAGTTTTCTCTTGCTTGTCCCTTTGGCCTTGTAGAGTGAATCTGAATACCTTAAAAAAGTTATTGAAACATAAGAAGCTACTATGCTAGGTCTTATTGAGAATGTTATTAGATTTCTTTGGAGAGTTCTAATTTCTCTGCAGTGACACTCAGTGTACACAAACTATTTGGAAAATTAGTGGTAAATATGAGAGAGAAAATTGATTATTAGAGAGATTTATATGAACATTAGGAATAGCATAATGATGATAGCATAGTCAAATTCTTCTAGAAATAGAATGGAAAACTTTAGTCTAATTTTGTTCATTTCAAAATATCCTCAGATTAATCTCCATGTGGTCAGTGTAGTCGTAAAACACCTAATCTTAAAATGCTTGAAACCATGGAATTTTTAGGTAAGCGAAAGTTCTTTTTCCTTTTAGAAAAAGAAAAAGAATCTCATAATTTCAAATTTTCTCAGGTTTACTACCAATTCTACAGTACTATGCGCATACTGAATATGACGTACTACTCAGCCATAAAAGAAAATTGGTGAACTAATACCTCTTGTATTAATCTGCATGGAAGTGGAGACCATTATTCTAAGCGAAGTATCACAGGAATGGAAAATCAAACACCACATGCACTCATCATTAAATTGAAACTAGTCGATTAACACATATGTGCACGTATGGAAATAACATTTGTTGGAAATCAAGCAGGTGGAGGGAGAGGAGGGCATGGGTAAATTCAGACCTAACAGGTACAATGTACACTATCTGGGGCTTGGGCACACTTTGACTAAAATGCTACAAAAGCAATTTTATGTAACCAAAATGTTTGTAGCCCCATAATATTCTGAAATAAATTTTAAAAAAATTAAAAGAGAGTGTGTTACATGCCAGGCAAGGCACACATGGTAACTAGTAGCAACTCAGAGTTCTAATACCTCTGCATTCATACTATATTCTTAATCTCTAAGGAAATTTGGTAAAATAGTCACAAATTCATAGAAGATAGAAATATCTCCAACTAGAGAAGTGATGTAGGCACAAAATCACAAATGAAAGTGGTAGCAGCTTAAATTTTTGGAGCCTTCCACGTCTTCAGAATAATGCTGTGTTAATAAGTGAACTTTACAGTAAAGAGTATTAGTCCCAAATAAATTACACATTTTCCTTATAGTAAAAAGAGCTCAATAAATTTTTCAGGGCAAATTCCCCAAGTTACAAGGGAAATTAATTCCCTTCCATCTAAGTAAAAGTGTTAACCTATTATTTGTGCCCTGAATCTCATCACCTAATGTCTCCTCTTAGATTTTCCTGAAACAATTACCTGTTTGGTTTCTAATTACTGAACCTCTGATAGACTTGACTTTTTCTTTCTTCAATGTACAAACATTCTTTTTTTAATCTTTTAAAGAGATCTTAAGAGTCTAACTCACCCCAACTTTTCACTTTCCCCTAGCCTACTCAGTTTTTAGGATTGCTTTATCTTCCATCTTTCTTTAGAACCAAAGACCTAGAAAGAGTACTTTATTCTCTCATACCATAATGGAGGAGGATAATCATATATGTTATAACAATGTAGAGGTTCTTGTTAGTATAAGAGCCAGTTAAATTGTAGAGCTTTGTATTTGAAAACTAAAAGTTCAAACCATCATCTCTTTCCTATTGCCTGTTTTAAAGTTTCTTCTTCCAACATAGATTATTTTGCTGATTAAGGGCTAATATGTCTGAAGTACTGTGCTGAGAGTTTTATATACCTTATGTAATTGTACGCTATCTTAATTATTTGGAAATATTACATTGTATTAAATCAGTATAAAAACTTTCAAAAACAACTAGAGAAAATGCAAGTTGCCATCTATGAAGTCAGCATCCCAAGTTCACGTTCTACTGGAACAACCAGACCAGAAAAACAACAATTAAAAGAGAGGACTGACAGAATATTTTCTTAAAATCTTTTATATATCCTATTACATTTACAATAAATATTAATGTTTTGAATGTTGCAGCTATCAGGATTCAGCTTTTGTGTATGTGTTGTGTGGTATCTGGTCTCTTCAGGGTTTAGGATAACAAAAAACAAACACAAATACAAGACAACAACAAAAACAAAACAAACACTTCCCTCTCAAATGCAAAAAGTACAGGGGGAGACAAAGCCATGTTTCTCTTTTTTTTTAATATGACAAAATTTCTTGTGTATTAGAACCCAATTCAAGCATCTTTCCCTCTGGAAAGCCCACCCATAGTTATTCTGTCTCTCCTCTATGTTCCTATAGCATTTTCTCTTATAATACTTTCTACCCTCCATTTTAATTTTTGGTCTTATTAGCCTTTCTTTGCAATGAATCCTAGTTCACTGAGATTGTTATTTATCTGTGTATTCTAAAGTATTTTCTAACACATAGTAAATGCTAAAATACAGATGAGGAGAAGGAATAGTGGAAGAGAAAAGAAACTGAAGAGAAAGAAGGATGAAAAGAGAACAGTCAAGAAGCCCTGAAAAAGAAGAGTGCAATTATACAGGATGTGGTTAAGATTATTCATATAGAATGAATAAGAAAGACTGGAAAAGATGTGGACAAAAAGAAAAGCTAGAAATTATCTTTAAATTCATTGACATCCAGGAGCTTAACAGCTTGTAATTTCAAAAGGCTAATAAATAAAAGGGTAAGTATTTCTGAAGCTCTGTGATGTACAATGAAATAATAAAATAAATAATAATTAGGGTCTATTAACATACACAGTAATATATCTTGTAGTGCTAACTAATGACAGAGCCAGGCTCTTTTATGCATTCAAATTATATACGTCTAAAGTTTAAAGCAAATAACAAGAAATCAACTGCTTGTATTATGAATATATTTTAAATATTTAATTTATCAATTAATTATGCTTTTTATTCAAGAAATAATTAAGATGAATGCTTTTTAAATTTTTTGTACACTGATCATGCCATATCTGAGAATATAGACAGTAATTTTCATTATTATCATTATTACAATCACATATAATATTCCTTTGCTTGAACACTCTCATTATAGAAGTAAAGCTTTATCTTTTATCTTTTGTGAATCTTTCTCATCTGCTTCATCTAATTAATGTATCTGTAACATGAAACTTTAACAGATATGTCACTATGTAGATATCCTTCAATCTTATGATCTAAACTGTTGTGAGCTCATTTTCCATTTGTTAGTTTCTGTTCTTTTCAATTCTCTATTCATCGTAAATGCAGCTGCACAATTAATTTTTCCCTCCCTAAGCTCATGTTACTTCAGTTACTTAAAGAACAATTTCCTGCTCAAAAGAGAATTGGGCTGAAACTGTTATTTTTTGCATTTTTGAATTTCTATTGAATGGCTCCCTTATATCTAGTTAACAATCTGTGTCTGCTCTCTTAGAGGAGAACTGCAACCTTTCAATGAATCCATCTGGGCCTTGTTCCATTTTTAAATCTAGGGCATTTTCCCATTTGACTCCCTGGTGAAGCAATGTTCCAAAATTTGAAGTTCAAGCATGTGAAGTTATTTAATTACTTTAAGTAATTAAAGTTAAAGCACATATTTTCCACTATGTATTGTGTGTTTGTGTTCATCTGCATGCTGAATATAGCCGATTTTGATTTTCCTGTTTGCACTAATGTTCTATAATCCTGAGATACAGGATTGAATGGAATAAGACTGCTATCAACGTGATTTCTGCAGTTTTACTATTATGTAGGGCAAATTCTAGAACCTTTTTATTGATTTTTTTTCTATTGCTGCTGCAACAGAATAAACTTGGTGGCTTAACCAATGAAACTTTATTGTCTTACAGTTCTATAGGTGAGATTGGCATTGGTTTCCTTTAATAAAAACAAAGTGTTGGCAGGGCCACATTCCTTTCTGGAGGCCCTGGAGGAGAATCTGTTTCCTTGCTTTTCCAGCTTCTAGAGGTCACGCACATGCCTTAGCTCAGGGCCTCTTTCCTCCTTCTTCAAATTCAGCAACAGTTAGTGGAGTCCTGATAATGCTGCCATCTCTCTGGTTCTCTGCAATTAGGATGGGTTCTCTGATTTTTCAAAAACATGATAGATTTGCCATACCTGGATAAACCAGGAGTATCTTTCCATGCCATGGTTTTTAACCTTGATCAAATCTCTGCAAAGTCCTGTTGGCCATGTAAAATATCTCATTCGCAGTTTCCAAGGATTGGGGCATAGCCATCTTTGGAGGGCAATTATTCTGCTTGCCACACCGTCAAATACATGGCTCTATAAACATGTCTTATGTTTCTCCTACATGCATTGACAATATGAGCTGGAGAAACTTAAAAGTTCAAGAGTGCCGGGCGCGGTGGCTCACGCCTGTAACCCTAGCACTCTGGGAGACCGAGGCGGGCGGATCGTTTGAGCTCAGGAGTTGGGGACAAGCCTGAGCAAGAGCGAGACCCCCATCTGTACTAAAAAAACCCAGAAAGATATTAGCTGGATAAATACATATATATATATATATATATTAGCCGGCATGGTGGCACATGCCTGTAGTCCCAGCTACTCGGGAAGCTGAAGCAGGAGGATCGCTTGAGCCCTGGAGTTTGAGCTTGCTGTGAGCTAGGTTAATGCCATGGCACTCTAGCCTGGGCAACAGAGTGAGACTCAGACTCAAAAAGTAAATAAATAAATAAAAGTTCAAGAGTATCATTTAAAAATTATTATAAGAATAATTATTAAATGTAAAAAAGGAAAGGAAAAAAGAAATGCCAGTATAAATAATAAGTGATGAAAATCTTACTTCATCTTAAAACTACCATCAATCCCATTCCTTCAGTCATAATAATAACTATATCCATATTTTAATGTGTATCTATACATTTATTGCACATATAGGTAGGATAATACTTTAACAGTGTTTGGCAATTACTTTATTTATTTAATAAATATATTATAGTTTTTGCAGATCATTGCATATACATTCACCTCATTCCTCAGCCTAGCTATAACACAATTTATTAAATGACTGTCGTATTAAAGGAATTCAAATTGTATCCAAAACTTTAAAAGCAATAATACTGTAATGGACATTTTGGAATTAAAACTTTGCGTATGTGTATTAGAACTCTAGTTGCACATAGCAAAAATGCAATTCAAATAGCTAAGCAATAAAAATATATTAGCTAAAGTAATTGGGAAACCAAAAGATACATGTAAATTCAAGAACTGTTACATTTACGTATTAAGCAATGTTATCAGGCATCTGTCTATCCATATCTTAGCTTTTCTCTGTTTGATGCCATTCTGAGATAGAGTCCTTCGATATGGTGGGAAGATAGTCTCCAGCTATCCAAGCCTACATCTGAAGAAAGGTAATTTTTCTCCAATATTTTGGAATGATCCAGTGAAAATACTGTTTGAGCTAATCTGGGTTATGTATGTCCGGGAGGTAGGCAGCAATCAGTGTAGATAAAGAGATGAAATATTCTAATCTCCAAACTTGAGTGAAGAAAGGCTGAATGAAAGGATGGGATACAGCCCCATCTAAACATCACAGATTTAAAATATTGCTGTGGTTTAGAGGAGCAGTAAGTTCCTAAAAGAAAGAAACCACAAGCTGTGTATTCCAGTGGAGCCCCTGAGTCAAAGCATATGTCCATTTCTAAATTTTATAGTTATTAAGGGCTGAATTATGTCTTCTCCAAATTCTTATGCTGAAGTCCTAGCCTTCAGTATCTCAGAATGTGACTATATTTGGAGATTAAGCTTTTAAAGAGGTACCTATTAATAAAATAAGGTCATATAGAAGGAGGCGTCCCTAATCCAATATGACTGGCATTCTTATAAGAAGAGGAGATTAGGACACAGACAACTCACAGACTAAGGGACTACTATGTGAGGACACAGCAAGAAAGTAGCCATCTATAAGCCAAAAAGAGGCCTGAGAAAAAAACAAAACCTGCTCACATTTTGATCATAGACTTCTAGCCTCAGAAACTGTGAGAAAATAAACTTCTGTTTAAGCTACCCAGTCTGTGGTACTTTGTTACAGCAGCTGTAGCAAACTATATCATACAGTCATTATTGTCAAATTTGAATACGGAAATATTATAACATTAACACTTCTAGCATCACATAAGATAGTGACCAAACCATATTCGTTATTGAATATTATCAATGTGTTCTGTTTTTTTACCAAAAATGATACCTCCTTAATAGTGTAGTTGTTATTTGCCTAATGAATGAGAAGTGAAATATTTTGCACCAGTTGATCATTTTGTATTTCATTTTCTATGAATTCACTATTTATATTCTTTCTTCATATTTATAGGGTCATTTTTCATTTCATATCCTTAGTTTGATATTATGACACAAATACATTCTTCTAGTTTCTTGTACGTCCTTTAAATTTATTCATTTTCATTTGTGCCTGAGTATTACTTCGAGTCACTGAGAAGCAGATAAAACAAAATGGAATTAGATGTTCAAGAGATTTATTCGAAAACACCTATGAAGCACCATGCGGAGCAAGCCCAAGGTGGCTGGAAGAATCAGTTGAACCACGATACATGTCTTACTGTAGAAAAAAGAAGCAGGAAAGAAACAATAGGTAGTAAAAGTCATAGACTGTGGCATGGTTCTAAGAAAGTTTTGTCAGAACCAGTGGGAAGTCTACAAACCAAAATCTACAATCAGAGGAGTTACTCATCTCCCAGGAATGGCCTTGCCATGGTATGCACGCTACACGCTGTCATTTGTTGGGAGCAGCTCATGTGATGTGTGGTCTCTCGTGGTTTATTTCAGAGCACAGAAGCTGGAGTCTTCGATCGATTATGCTCTCTGCACTCAGAGATCTGAGGGATATACTTTCATGGCCGCTGCAGACTGTTTGCTCTAAGATTGACTACTTGTGCTTCTCCTGCTCTGTTCAGTAATACAGAGAACTTCATTTCCCAGACTCTCTTGCCAGCTTTCATTTTGTGGTTTCAAGTAATGGTAGGTGCTCACAGAAGCCTGGGAAGTGTGGAGAATGGAAAGACCTTAGTATTTCTTCTTCTCTTGCGCTGTCTTAAAGGGTATCTCTAGCATGAGCTACACCTTTTCCAGGGTCCCAGCTTTTACAGAACCATTCCTTCTTATTTAATCTTGTCAGCTCTTGTTGCTGCTGTGGTGTTAGCTGCCTTTAGAAAGATCAGCTTCTGGGATCTCATAACCTGGATTTTCTATTTGTGGCTTGAACTTCCTGCTGTTCTAAATTTCTGGGTTGCCCAAACATCCTCTCTTTGGATCCTCAGTTCTTTTCTTACCTATACACTAATTCTATGTATTAAAGCCCATTTGCTTGAAACATCTAGAATAGTTTTTATTTTTCTTACTGTAAACTAACTGATAGAGAATTTTTCCTGCGTAGAAGATTTTCAAGGAAAATTATCTGTGCTATAATAGATGTGTCATACATTTATTATCACCAAGTATTGCCAAACACTATTAGAGATATTGGGGATAAAATAGAAAATAAAAGAGACATAAGTTTCTATTTGAAGGTTATAGTCTAGTTAATAGAAGCAGAGAATAAATAATATATATAACATATATAAAATATATAGTTTAGAAGCCAATAAGCAATGTAAAAATAGAGGCAAGCAATGAAATTTTTTTAAGTGTGGTGGCATTTGAATGTAGCGGGTGGTCAGGATAGGCTTCAGTGGAAGATGACATTTAAGCAAAGACTTGAAGGAGTTGAAGAAGTAGTCCATGAGGTTATCTGGAGGAGAAATATTATGAAGAAAGGAAATAGTCTAGGCAAAGGCTTTAAAAATGGACCATGTTTGACATGTTCAAGAAGGAGCAAAGAGGCCACTATGGCTGGATAGGAATGGTTTAAGAGAAAATAATAGGAAATAAAGTCAGAAGGTAATGGGAAACCAGATCATTTTGTAATTTACAAACCACTTATGGATATTGACTTAGGTTCAAGAGAAGAAAACACAAGAAAGTCTTAGCAGAGGAAGGACATAATCTGACTTAGGTTTTAAAAAGTTCACTCAGACTTTTGTTGTAAATAGAGTTAATGTGGAAGTAGTAAAGGAGGAAACAAGGATAATAGTTAAGAACCTATCACAGGTATCCAGTGAGAGATGATGGTGATTTAGAACAAGTGGCAGGTTCTGGATCTCTTTTGAAGGTAAAGCCAACGGGATTTCTGCACAGTTGTTGGGGTATAATACAAAGAGTGGAGTTAAAAATGACACAAAAGTTTGTGACCTAGACAACTGGAAAAATAGATTTCTACCTGTTGAGATGAAGAAGATAGTGGGAACATCATATATTTTATATTTCATTTATTCAATTGGAGATGCTTACTAGATATCCAAGTGAAAATGTGAAGTCATACACAAGAATGGAATTCAAAAAGACATTTGGAATTAAGATAAATATTTTGAAAAAAAATTATGCAAATGATATTAAAAGCCTTGAAATAGAAAGTGATCACCACATAAGCATATATATAAAGAAGAATGAAGTCCAAAAACTGAGCCTTAATCTATTCTAAATTAAAAGATTTAGAAAATGAAATGAAAACAAGCAAAGGAGATTGAGAAGAAGTGAATAGTAAGAAAGAAAAAAATCAACAATTGTGGTGACCTAAACTTTAAGTAAAAAAAAAAAAAAGTATTTTCAAGGGAAAGACATGATTACTTGAGCCAAATGCTGTTATGTAGATCGAACAATGTAGAGATAATTGTTGAACATGCAAGAATAACTTTGGTGGAATGGTAGAGACAAATGTCTGTTGTAGATAGGTTTGGGGAAGAACAGGAGAAGAGGATTAGGAGGAAGCAGTAGAGTAAAAAGAAGGAAACCAAAAGACATATCATCGAATAAATTACCATTGCAGGCAACAGGGCCCAATTCCACTGGGAAATTTGGGAGACATTGTGAAGCACACTTTAGCATTATCTCAAAGAAAGGGCAAATAATCTGAAATATTTATTACTCATTACCCATTTGTCATTGATACGTCACCCTTAGGTACTTCCAATTTGCCCTGTGTGTGTGAGCTGAACACTCATACATGTTGGGGTGAAGGTTGCAGGGGAAAAACATGTCCTCTGACAAAGCCCTTGTGTAATTATGAAGGTGAGGACAAAGGATGTGGGTTGAGCATATGCTTTATCTTCTATAGTTTATATTTCTTCCTTTGGGGAAAGACATGAATCTACCAAACATTGTGTACAAACACTTTAATCACAAATGGGAAATGAGAAAAGACTGTTAGTCTTTTCATTCATCAGAATAGCAGTAGAGTTATATGTGAAGGATGAAATGGGATGGGAGATTCTGGCTACTGAAAGAAAGAAAGAAAGAAAGAAAGAAACAAAATCACATGGTAGTGCCAGGCCAGCTTCTTCATGTGAGAGAACATATGTAATAAATGAAGTCACTCAAGGAGTTATAATAATATTTGTACTTAATCCTTGCCCATACCAACTTTATGAAACACTGGTTTACCAATACAGCATTCTGAGGAAAAGGCAATTTCCATCAAATTTTTCCAAAATATGAATAATTATGAAGTGTTAGTTAAGGTATTTCAATTCTAAGTGACAGAAATGTAGGCTGGCTTAATTCAGGAGGTTTTACTTGAACTAGCCAGAATGGTCACATGGTAAAACATAACGCGGACTGATCTTATGAGAAACTAGAATCAGGAACTGAAGAGCCATCGGAAATAGAGCAATATGTCTCTTCTATTTTTTTTTTCTTTCTGATTCTCTGAGTTTAACTGGTCTCTTTTTTTCAAGCTGTTTGCTTATCTATGCTTCTTCAAAAATGTGTTAGTTTTCTATTGCTATATAACAAGTTACCAGAAACTTAGTGGTTTGAAACAACACTAATTCATTATTTCTCTATATTCAGGGGTCAGAAATCTAGACATGGATTGATTGAGTCCTCTGCTAGGGTCTTACAAGGCTAAGATCACAATGTCAGCTGGGGCTGCAATCTCATCGGAGGCTCAGGATGCTCTTCCATGCTCTTTGTTTGTTGGCAGAATGCAGTTCATTATGGCTGTAGGACTGAAGGCAGCTGAATTTTTCAACATCAGCAGGAGAATCTCTCTCATCCTTCTAATCTCTTATTTGAGGATGGATCAAGTCTCTTTTAGTGTTTATCTAATTAGACCAGGCCCACCTAGGATTATCATCATTTTGATTGACTCACAGTAGACTGATCATGAACTTTAACTACATCTGTAAAACTCCTCCTCCTTTATTATATGATATCATATAATCATTAGAGATAAATCCATCATATTCACAGTCCCATCTACACTCAAGGAGAAGGGAATTACACAAGGCATGTATGTCAGGGAATGGGAATCTTTGGGGCCATCCCAAAATCTGCCTAATCACTAGACATATTGCCATATTTGGCTCTGAATGTCAAGCTTTAGTTCTGATAAACACTAGCAGAGATTGACCACTTCAAATTTAAATTTCAGTCCCTAGGAATAAGACAGAATGATTGAGTTGGAGTTGTAGGGAGCAAGCCTCTTGTCCCTCTAAGGTTTGCTAAAAAAAATCACCGATATGAGACAGATTGATTAATAGGAGGAAAAAGTTACACATTTATTCTAACATGTACACATGGAAGCCTTCAGAATGGAAATTCAAAGATACAGGGGAAATCGTCCATTTTTATGCTTAGGTGTGGACAGCCATGTCCCTGCCTTTGGGAAGAGAGATTCTAGTTTCTATGGCCAGCCTTAGGGAAGAATGGGACTGAGAAGCAGGACGGCAAGGGAAGGTCAGAGGAGCACTTTTGCTTCTGATGCCTTCATTATGTGGTACTGGTTTCTGAACCCCATCAGAGTCTAGTGAGGACCTCTGCCTAATCATCTTTTTCTTGTGGCGTTGAGTAACATATTGTAAGCATGGTTTTTGGTGTCATCAATATAAAGGGAATATACAGTGCTCAGACAGTGAGAAGACTGAGGAGTGACTAGTGAGAAAACAAGAAAAACAAGGAACTGTGCTGACCTGCAAATTAAGCAAAAAAAAAATTTTTCCCAAGGGAAGGGCATAATGAGCTGAGTGAAATGTTGCTTAGGATTGACAATTAGATCTAGCAATATGGTGACATAAATAATAAATACTATAGTGATATAATCACTATTTCTATTACAAGTAACCCCTGACTGCCTATAAATACACACAACTTCCTGCATTCAAATATGGCCATTCTTCTGTTCCTAGAACTTTCTTTCTCTGATATGATTTAAACCCATTCCTGCTGCCTGCTGTGAACTACTCACCATTCATCCACCCACAATCTAAGTTGGTATTCAAATTTTGATATGCATCATCATCATCTGGACATCGTCTGTTTGTGTGTGTGTGTGTGTAACCTCTACACTAAACTTACTAAGAAAAGATATGCAGGGTATCTGTTTTGTAACAATCTTTCCAGATTCTTCTCTTTGCATAGTAAATTTTGAGAATTTTTGAGCAATTTGTGTGCCTCAACACCCCAAATATAAGGGAAATGAAAACAAACAGGTTGCAGTAACAATTTCAATTTCAAAAATTTTGAAAGGATAAAACTGCTAAAACAGTGCCACATGTTGATCACTGGTTGAGACCATTTACATTCTACAGGAACATACAAATAATGTGAAAAGTGATATAGCCGGTGACTCTCATGGGTCTCATAGTGTCAACACAACTGTGTGGGGGAACAATTTTGCTGGTCAGAAAATCTGGTTGCTCAGGTTTTGACAACTGATAAAGAGGTCTTTGACCTAATCTTTCTAAGGTCAGTGAAGAGGGTCAATAACATAACAGAGTTTGTAGAAGGTAGCTTTCAGCTAGTATTGGCATCCTTTGTACTCATAAACAAGCTCAGTAATAGTGTGACTAGCCAAGACTCTGCACTTCTGGTTTGAATCGAGCAAAGCCCATATTCAATGATATTTGGGGATTTTATGAGGTGAAATACATATGGTACTTGGAAATTTATTTTAGTGACACTTAATAACCTTAGTCTAGAAATCTATATGAAAAATAATTAGCTAAACCAGAGAGCTGGCTTTTCATAATGGTCTTATATAAGCCAGAATGGTAGAATATCCTTTAATAGTAAAATATAAATTAATCTATATTCTGTATAGAGAGTTCATCTTAGTTACAGAAAGTATTTTAGGGACTGTTGTTTCATGTTTCTACTACTTGTCATAACCTTCCCCATGAAAATTCCTAAGACTTTATTCATTTTCAATCAGGGAATCAACCTGTCAATAGGTATAAATAGAAACAGACAATTTAGTAACTGGAATTCAGTAAGGCACATGTTCAACTTCTTGATAATGTCCAATATAGAATAGTTGTTAAAAGTGTAGTAGTTATGCCGTAAAGCAGAACTGGAATCAAATCTATCCCTAACATTTCGGGCAAATGTCTTCACATTCTAGATCTCAGTTTACTCAGACATATAAAGGAATATAAAAGAATCTACTTTTTGAATTTTTGTGAAAATTACACAGGACAATGATATAAAGTTTTTGCCTCCCAGCAATCATGCATGCAAACTATTGTTATGATTATAACTATTATCAATCTCATTAACTGGGATCTCAGTAACTTCAGAGCACTGATAATGCTTTTCTCTCTTCCTCTGCATTTCCAGCCAAGAAGCTTTGGACTTTAGCTGTATTCTTTTCTACTATGGATTACTTAAGATCTAATCATCATAATTTGATTACATCTGGCTTCTAAGTCTTTTCAATTGTTGCTTTATGAGAACATATCATCTGGATGCCAAAAGACAATAGGAAATCACTTGATTGATGTATATATGGAATTAGTTTCACATGCTAAGATAAGAGGAATTCTCACTTTCTCTACTCCCCATCCAGGTAGGTTTCTGAGGTGTGTTACTTGCAGTCTCAGGTTTGGGGACAACTCAGTAAGCTACAGTTTGTATGAAGGAAAAATGCAATCTAGTTTAAATGTAAAAGAGGAACTTATTATAACCTGCAGAAACTAAGAAAAGGCTTTGTAACATACAGAGCTTGGATTCCCTGTTTGGATTCATATGCTTTTCTAGCTTCTGTGTCTCTCTCAGTCTGCTTCATTTTCTACTCTCTTTCTACCTAATAATATTTACTTATTCATATGCTTAGCCTACTTAAGATAAAGGCTCAGCTGCTATTTCAAAAAAGAGTCCCAAAGTAAAGTAGCTTAGAAAAAAGAAGGTTTTCTTTTCTTTTCAAATATAAAAGTCCCCAAGTGAGCAGCTCAAGTTGGCAATCATTCAAAGACTCAGATTCTTTTTAAATAGGCCCTGATATTATTAATATCTTCTACAATTCAGGCTGAACTATAGGTATATTTATGTTTCAACATTTTGGGATGCATGGAGGCAAGGGATCACATAATGTTTTAAAGCCAAAATATAGATATTCCAAAAGTGAGAATTTAGTCTATGGTCACATCTGGCACATGGGAGGTTGGAAAATATTGTCTTTACTTAGGCAGTCAAGTGAAAACCAGCAAATTCTACTTAAATACTTGAGGCTTCCGAAGGTGGTAACAGATCCTTAATGTATGTTCCCTAATTCAAGAAGTCAGGAAAATGAACTAATGCCTTTAAATACCATTTCTAAGTTTTCAGGAGAGGTAATCTTTCTTAATGAACCACTTTGGGTCGGGTATTCACTCTTAATCCAAAAAGTTATGGACAGAAGATAAGTCATATAAACCAAACATGGTTATCAATATCCATACCTAAAGTCAGAAAGTAGTTCAGAAGAGGAGAATTATAGGTTGAACAGATATTCCAATGTTTATTTCCTAATTTACTATTAGACTTTTAAGTTTGAGAAGGTAACATAAACCTTTACATCAAAACAGGATAAAATATTCACAAATAGAAAGCTACTGACTAAACAAATCTAGTTGGTGAAAATATGTTCATATAAAATAGTTTCAAACTAAATTTTGAAAGATAGTTAAACAATAAAACACAATGTTCAATTAGTTTATTTTACAAACTTAAAGGTATTATAAGGAACAATTTTTTAATATAATTTATTCTACTAATATGTCAAAATAGAGGAACTATTATTATTATCTTTAGATGATGAAAAGGCATTTGAATTAATTCAATACACATTTTCCTGTTTAAAAACATAGTACCAGAAATAGATGGACCTACCAGTAAGAGAATATAAGAATATAATATTTCAAAACTTTTCAGTTATTAATTATATCTGGTGATAGCCTATCTTTTTCTAACTCAGAAAGCTCATAGAATACTAAGCTAGTATGATATAAGAGTTGGTCATAGGGTCACAGTCCTTGGTTCAGTTTGCCAGAACATGAATGTCAGGGTCTCTGGCCTCCTTCTGTATTATGATACAGAGAGAAAGGAAAGGAACTGGAGGATCCTTTTTTGTGTAAATACAGAAACTTTCTGGAATATTCTTTAACAAGATAAATGTAAATCTTTGATGGTGATACCAATGATATCTATTGCTATTTTTTTCTATTCAAAAACAAATTATGGAAAACAAAGTATTTTGCCAAGTTTGGGGTACTTGAGATATTTTACTGTAAAAAAATTATAGAAGTAACTATTTAGATTATTTTCAATTGAGAATTCTCTTTTTTCTTCTATCTTTCACAATATCAACTAATTCTGCAATTGAATTGTGAATTCTAGCACTTAGAAGTACTGCCTAGATGTATGACTGTTTGCAGAGAGATAGACTGCTAAACATAAAGTATAGCACTCAGCTACTCACACACATTATTTGTTTTTATGTAAAAAGGAGTTATTGATTTCTATGTCTATTAATAAATCAGTTTTATAGTCATGCAATCAAGATTCAGTGAGAGTTACTAATTCAGACTTGCAGATACGTTAGACATGAAATATTTTTAAATTTAAACAAGCAGCCCTAATTTCAAAACTTGCATTGCTACTTCCTATCTTTCAGGAGATAAAATTTTTCCTTCTATTATGCAACACAGCCTAAGTTTCTGAACCCCATAATTGTAGATGAAGAAAATAAACAAGCTTTGATTGTATTTCTTTACTATAAAAAAATTTCTATTTCTTATACACGTTTTTCAATCTTTCCTTTGCTCAGCATTAATTTAGTACCTGCATTCTAATTGTTTATTTGTGTATTTCTAAAGAGCTTTGCCATGAGGAGCTTTGCCAAGGACTGCCACAATCCATTGCTTCTAGGTAAATTATTGCTTATGCAAGCCTACATACAGATCATCTTTATAGAATCCTGATGCAACTCTGTCCATGGGATGCTTAGTCATTATTATGTAACCATTGAACAATGTAACAAGATAATGTTGATTGCATAATAAATTATATTTAGGACCTCAAAATTAGTTCTGGTATTCTGGCTTGAAAAAGGCAATTTTTGCAAACAAATAAGGTAATTTTTCTGGAGTTTCATGGTGACATAGTTGGAGTATAAGAAGGTGCTTGCTAAACTCCAATTCTCTGCTTCCTATAGCATGGTAAGATCTTACTCTGGGAGGCATAATTTTATCACCACTATCCTTAGCACAATTCTATTTAGGAAACTAGGGAAACATAAGATTCCCTATACACTGAGCACACATCCACCACCAGCTTGATGGCCTCTAGTAGCTTTAATTAGAAAATGATCAATTTAGAATATTTTAGTTAACTAATTACTTTGAAATTTATGTGTAATTTCTGCCAGATGTCAAACTCTATCATTTTTAGAACAACTTTAGTAGCACACTCTAATGCAAATAGTAATAGTAGAAACTCCGTGAAGGGTTATTAAGCAAATGAAAGGATAAGTAATTACTACACTTTTGAAAGGATCTTCCTGATTTTCCTACTGCATTCACTATAACTATCTGTCATTTACTGATTACAATGGATTGAATCTAAGTGAATTCTAATGAAAAGACACATTCATTGAATTTGGGAAATTGTAGGAGGAGCAGTTTTCTGAGACTGAGGAAAAAGTATTCCTTGTTGAGCTTGTTAATCTTGGGCTAACAAGTGGAAAGCTGGAACTCAGGGAAGAGGACATCTAACTATTTATACGTTGGTGTCATCCATATGTAGTAGAAATTTAATAACCGTAGGATTAATGTAGGTTCCCTAGGGAGATTATGCAAATAAGGAGGAGGAAAAACTGAAGACAAAATTTGAGGGATGGTATTAATACTTGCAGAGATTACGAAAATTATGTATAGATGATGATGATAGCAACAAAAGACAGGAAAAAAGAAAGGTAATCAGGAGATAGGGTTGTCATAGACTCTGAATGAAGAAAGTGTACCAAGAAGGAGGAATTGACCAAAAGTGCCAAATGCTTCATAGGAAGATGGAATTACATGAAAATCACTGGATTTGAAAAGATGAAACATGTTGGTGACCTTAACCTGAGTGGTTTCAATATATTGGCAGGATAAGAAATGGATTAAAGTGAAAATAGGATCTGAGGAAACAGACCCAATGAATTCAGACAAAAGTTTCAAAAAGTTTTGTAATAAATAAAAGGAAATAGGGAAGGGGAAGCTGAAGAGGAATACATATGGGGGTATATATTTTTGTTGTTTTATCTTCTGAGTAGTCATTTGCTTTACAATGGAAACTATAACAGCATCCATGTATGTTGATAAGAACAATCCAGTATAGAGAAAACAGTGATGATGTAGACAAAATACAGATGCTTTGAATAGGCAAGGTTTATAAGATCTAGTGCACATTGAAGGAGAGATTGGGCTGAAGTAGGGCCAGAAACATTCATTATACTAAAGGAAGGAAGAACAGAATATTTGTATGCAGGGAGTCTTCTGAGAAGATGAGACAGTTTCTTCTTATTTTACAATTAACTCTTGAACAATGTGGGAGTTAGGGGTGCTGACTTCCTGCATAGTTGAAAATTCCATGTAAAAACTTAACTACTAATAGCCTATTGTTGACCAGAAGCCTTATCAATAGCATAAACAGTTGATTAACACCTATTTTGTATGTTACATATATCATATACTGTATTCTTACAATAAAGTAAGCTAGAGGAAGGAAAATGTTATTCAGAAAATCATAAGAAAGATAAAATGTATTTATTATGCATTAAGTGGAAGTGGATCATCATAAAGGTCTTCGACCTTGTCATCTTCATGTTGAGTGGCCTGAGGAGTAGCAGGAAGAGGCAGGTTTGGTCTTGCTGTTTCAAGGTGGCAGAGGTAGAAGAAAATCCTTATATAAGTGGGGCCATGCAGTTCAAACTCATATTGTTCAAGGGTCAACTGTACTTTTTATTTTTTTTTAAGCAGCATCAGCAGCTGAGAGTGAGGAGAAGATGAACTGTTGGAAGGTTCTAGAGAAAAAAGGTTCTTAATTGCTATGTATGATGGCAAATATTCTTGTCATATGTAGTAGGATAGTTGGATAATGTTGGTGCCCATTTGGAATGTGTGATCTTAAAGTTTGTTGGGGAACAACATGTTCAACTGCTCTTGAAAATACATAAAATAATTGGATGGTTGCTTTTATTAGAATTGTTTTTTTTTTTTTTTTTTTTTTAGAGATGGGGTCTCGCTCTTGGTCAGGCTGGTTTCGAACTCCTGACCTTGAGCTATCCACCCACCTCGGCCTCCCAGAGTGCTAGGATTACAGGCGTGAGCCACCGCGCCCAGCCAGAATTGTTTTTTTAAGAAAAATATTATGGAAGAATTTAAGATTTCATGGTACTTATAAGTTACTTGTTACGATGTTGGATCATGGAATCTAAGCCGGATCAGGTAAAACCTGAGAACATGGAATGTTAGACACTGGGGAAAGGATGAATATTTGATGAATGGTAGGCAAGAGATCTAGGATTCTCAGTGAACTTGTACAAATGCTGGAATGGAAATATTGAGCTGGAGGGATTAGGAGAAGGTGGTCAGAAAACCAGATGGCACACAAAGATTTGAATGAGGTTCTGCTATTGGTAATACAGAGTTAGGGGTCATGGTTAAAAAGTAATGTGTGGAAATGCCTTTGAAACTCATGACATCAGGGACAAAGAGCCTCAGTAGTTTTGTTGGTTTGCTCCTCCTTGTGGATTTTGACATTAGGCAAATATTCACAACAGTGCGGGAATATGGGCTGACAAATGACTTAAGCTCTAGATTCTATTAGTCACATAAGAAAAGGACAGATAGGAACAAGACAGACTTAGAACATATTGAAACTCTACTATATCAATTTTATATAATTAACATAATATTAATAGACAAACATTCTCAATAGATGTTTAAGTGATGTTTGATAGAATAATTAATAAGTTAAATATATATAATATACATTATATATAAATCTATATAAACTAACATCATTATTATTAAATTTTGTTTTAAACATACCAGCTGAGGCAATTAGAATGAAATGAGGGTTAAGTATTGGAAAGGAGATGGCAAAATAGCATACATTCATGTTGCATCATTTGTTAGTAAATTTGGAGGACAAACTAGGTAATTTCCATGGTCTCTTTCAGGGTTATTGATCTCTAATGCCTCAGTATGTCTTCTCTAGGACGTCCAAGAGGCACACCTTAAGCATTTCGGAAATACAGCATGTGTTTTACTTCCCACTCTTTGTATCAGCAAGGAAATATCCATTGCCTGGAAGAATCAAAGAAAAACACCTGTGATTATTTAGGATCATTGTGTGTATCTACAATAACATTCCTCACAAATCATCTTTTGCTTTTTTACATGTTACTATCTTCCATGCACACACAAATATTTTTTTTCTATATGATAGAGAAAGGACACTCTTTGATAAGAATGAAACTATAATAAAAGCTGTAGCTTGGCACTCATGTTTCCCTCTCTAGCATTAAGTATTTTAAGCAACCATAAAAAAGTAATGGATGAGGAATGGGGATAACCAAGAAATTAAATGATGGAAATGGTTTGGATGATATTTAAGTTTCACTCCAGCTGGAAAATTTATCTCCTCACTTTTTTTGTTCTTATTCTTGCTGCAGTTATTCACTTTTTTTCCTCCATTATACAGTCTTCACCTCATATTGTTAAAAAAAAAAAGTAAAAATAATAAAACCACTGATACATTGAACAAAATTTTGACAAATATAACCACCTTATCCAAAGAAATTTTTAGATATTCTGGAATCAGTGGAAAACCTGAAAGGACCAATATAACAGAACTTCATTGCCTAATCTTTGCCTGAAAGACAGATAGATATTATTCAGCAAGCCCAAGCAGACACGAATGAATGTTCTCATAAACAAAATGCTGGAGGCTAGCTACATCATCTCCAGCTTTACTTTTTAACTCCTCATTTTGCTGTTCCAGACCAGGCACATCAAAAGACCTATTACCTTTCTGGAATGTCAGAGAGGGTAGTGATTACAACCAGGGAACATGCTAATCAGCAGAATTGATATGTTTGTGTCTACATTCTCATTTTCCCCCCTTCTTTTCTTTTCTCCCTCTGTCCTTTATATTTTAAATTTGGCTATCACTAAATTTATTGTGGCCTGGATTTCTGCCCTTCCCCCATTCCATTCAGAAGCAAAAACTGTACAGATATGGAATCAGGAAAGCCACACACACACTTTCATTTATGAGATGAAAAGTAGTCGTGCCAACCAAGACTTCATTTATTGCCATAAAACAGCTAAAAAGATCATATTATTACATTCTGATATAATAAATATATGCAATAAGTATATATTAAACACTGTACATGAAACACAGATCAGTGAGTTTAATCCTATCTTCATGGGCTTTGCAGTCTAATAGGGATAACAAGACATTTACCCAAAGAAAAATTAAAGAAAACATGATAAATGTTTGCTCTTTAAAAAATAAACATATCATTATAGATTTTAGAGGAGACACATAGTTCAACTTTGTGGGGACTCAGAATAAAAATAAGGAAAACAAGACAGGGAGAAGGGAATTTGGGTAAAATTCTGAAAGATTAAATTGAGAGTATATCAAGTGGTAATAAAACCACAAAAGTAGGAAATGAATAGATAAATCTGGAATATACTTACCAGCCTGTAGTCCATTTTCACTGAAGAATAAGAGAGGAATGCTAATTAGGGCTGGGTAAGCATTGAGTGTGAAAAGCCTTGAGTTTTAGGCAGGAGGTTAGTAACAAATTTATTCATTGTCATTAGAAGCAGGAAGGGCTACATGATTCTCAGGGCCCAATGTAAAATAAAAATGAGACCCATGTTTAAAAAAGTTATTAACAATTTCAAAATGACTGCAGCAGAACATTAAACCAAATGTGGATCCCTTCTAAGCATGAGGCCCTGTGGGATGCATAACTCACACACCCATGAGCCAACCCTACTGGTGAGTCATTGTTTTTGAGTGTTAGAGTAAATGATAGGAAGTTGCACTTAAGGAAAATAGATCTAGTGAGAATACTCAAGATAAAGTGGAAAGAAAGAGAATAAGAAAGGTAAAACAATTAAAAGACACTGGATTCATAAAGAAGAGTTATAGTTTGACTGGTGGGAATACAAATTAATAAAGTGGTTAAAGTATTAAATATACATTATGAAGGAAAAATTCACCCCTAATAGTTGGCAAATTACAACCATCTAAAAAGAAAAAGAAGAGAACTGAATCAAATATGAGCCCACAGTTTTCATTTTTGAAGAATAGGAGAGAAAGTAAAAATAACAAAGACAGTAAAATCAGAAGAGAAGCTGAAAGTAAAGTTAACAAGGCAGTAAAATTAGGAGAGAAGCTAATTTGGGAGAACACTGGGAAAAGGCTGATCTTAATTGAGAAATGCCAAAATACAAGTAAATAAATAATATGTGATGTAGCTGGGAATATGAGATCAGATGTCAGAAAAAAAAATTATTAGAGAAAGAGACAAAGATTTAAAAGTTATGCAACCCAAAGGAAGGAATGGTTTTACTCTTTTAGGATAAATTGTTCAAACAATTAGTTCTTACATTTATGGGAGTAAATTATTCTCAGATTATTTCATATCTTAATTTTCTTATCCTAGACTTTCCTAGGTTATTTCCTAGATGAAGGTCAGAATTGAAGGTGTGAAGATGAATGGGATAAATAGTGAAGAGATATTTGAGTAAGAAAATAATTTAAACTCTAACCTTGAGGGTACCAAGGGAATAGGGGAGAGAAAAATGATACTATGAGGGATATTTTAAAGGAACAAATGGAAAAGTAAAGTCACTGAAGTTATAGGTAGAAAAACTTCCAAGAAGCAAATGGATGGAAACAAAACATGTCTAATGCTGTAGGGAGGTCAAGAGGGTACAGTCTCATAAGAAGCTGAATTTGATAAATAGGTTGCTGGCACTGATGTGTGAGCTAGGAGTTCCTGGGACACTGTGGAAGCAAACAGATTGAGAAAGATAATGATAGGAACTTGGGACATTGACAAGCCTATATTGTGCAGTGTGGAGGTGACTCCTAGTGGTGGATTGGACATACTAGATGATAGGGAATGACAAGGAAGTTAGAGAGTCTATGAACAATGATAAAAATGTAGTTCAACCTTGAAGGGAGGGGCAAGTGAAGGTGCAATGAGATAAAATCGGAGAAAATAAATGAATTCAACCATTGAAGGTTTGAAGATCTTGATGACACAAAGTATCAAATCTTGTAAGAGAAAGAAAAAAGGTGTGTGGGGGGGGAAGGAGAGAGAGAGAGAGAGAGAGAGAGAGAGAGAGAGAGAGAGAGAGAGAATGAATATTGAAGATAATTTGTTAAGGGTAAGAATTTCCAGATTTCATGACCATAAAGACAAGACAGAACTAAACGTTTCTGATACAGTGTAATCTCAAAAGAGGCCAAAAGTAACTTCTTATAATGTGTTTCATGTTTTCTTATTCTTTGAAAACGCTAGTCTAGGGTTAAAGCATTGTTGGCATATATTTATGTTATTATTTTCATATAACTTATCTTTTAGTTTAGTTCCTAAAACTTCAGCTTTCTGGGCTTTTACTTTAAGTTCTATACATCTATACAGAAGAGTTGTACTCTGGCTCTGTTGCTCATAAGCTATTTAAATGAATTATATTTAGCAAGTATTTTCAGCAATCTGAGAGCTAATGATGCAGCAGCCCTTCACTTCCACTGTCTTATTTAAATTTCAATCCCATAAAAGACAGAAAGCTTTGGGTTACTGGGAAGGTAGAAAAGCTAAAACAAATCTCTATCTTTTGACTGTTATAGTTGCATTATAATAAATCAGAGTTAAGAATTTACTGTGTATTCAGACTAGTACAGACAAGGAGCCAGAATTATCTTGGCTATTTCTCTGAGTTTATAAAATATATGCATAGCCTTGATTCTGGCTGGGACAGACAAATATTTTGTATTTTTCCACCTACACTATTGGGGAAATGGTTTGGGTAATGGTACTTCAGTGTGACCAAGGTCACATACAGTTATTGAAAATAAAAGGGGTACTTGATAATATGTTAAAGACATTTAAGGAATATCTTTCTACTTTGTTGTATTAGGTATTAGGGATGTCATATATAAAAACTGTGAAAGAGACAAAGTTGCCCCTGGATTTTGTCTATTTTGTCTCCCTTCCATTGCTCTGCCCTTTACCCCAAAAGTACTCTTGCTGAACATGGTCATAGTTATTACAGAGTACAATAAGCAATAATTTACTTCTCTAGGTCTACCTTTAGACATCAGACCCCTTTATATGAAGGTCTCTGTCCTAATGATGTTGGTGTCAGTAACTTCAAAGACAATGCCCAAATTATAATAGATCCTCAACATGTTAACTTGTTAATGTTAAATGTGTACACATGCCCCAAACTTTGTGAAATAATTAGGTGCATTTTCCAATTTCTCTCAGACTTAGAGCAAGACTCTCCACCATGGAAATACAAATAACAGTTTATAAGTTGTTCCATGCACAGATGGTGACCTTCAAAGCTCCACAAAGGTGAAAACCTTAAAGCAAAGGTCTGAAACATCCTGACACTCTGTGACATAGGCAAAGTAGGACAATTAAAATTTATGAAGAAGAAGTGGAGTTAAGGATCTTCTCCCCATCATTCTTTCATCTCAATAATATTTGTATTCCTCATACCTTCACTCAAGGCTTTCTCTGCCACTGTTTATGCACCTGGAAATACGAAGCGTAAACACCCAGCCTAATGGTGTAAATGCATCTATCAAAATTGTTTAAATGAACTCAATCAAGAATCACTTTATTTTGAATATACTGTGGCAGGGTAATTAACCATAGAATTCACAGTTTTAGTCAAATTATAATAGATCACAGTTGCTATTTTTAAAGAAACACTCAGAATTGCTTGTTTCAAATTTACAGGTAGCTTCCATTGGTCCTACGTTTCAATAACACCAAAATATGAAAACTTTCCTTCAAAAGGAAATGAATTTGTAAAAATAAGTTATCTTAGGTTGTTCTCTTTAAATTACAGATAGGGCTTTTGAACTAATCTGCATACTTTGACAACCTCTGTTGTGTTTTCATCAATGATTGATTTAGTACTCCCTCTGACATTGTTTTTTCCTCTTAGTCTGACTCAATATTCATGCTTAATTGATATGTGTATTGGTCAAAAGTGCTTGCAATTGGTTCTAGCAATGAAACCCTTCTGATGACTTTATATATTTGAGTTATTTATTGTTTGGCAATCAATTTGGGCATTATATAAAATTTATAAATAAAGAAAAGATTTCTCTGCAAGTAAGGAGCAACATGAATATATTTAGAAAGTTTTTAAAAATAAACTAGATTGCATATATGAAATCACTATTAAAACATGATCTAATTTCTAACTCTTTTATGACAAGAAAATGAAAAAAATAATAGTATTGTATTTTAAGGGAGCAAATGATTTACAAAAATGAACATTTTATAAATAGCTAAGTTATATGCCTTTTAAATTTAAAAATATATAATACAAATGCAATGCCCCATAACAGAACAACAGTAGTGAAGTGCAATCTTTCAGGGACATTTCTGAGAGTGACTCACATTTATGTGAGAAAATTAAAAAGTAGATTATATTGTTTTTGTGTTTTCCCTTTTTTTGTGGCAGAGAGTATGTGGGCAACAGAAAATAGGCAATAGATGATCAAGACTTTAAAAAATATTTAAAAAGGGCAAAAAAATGTGTGTCTATCACCACTCTAAATCATTATATTATCCATCTGAAAAATTAAAACAAATAAAATTGTAAAAAAATTATAAATTATTCTATTTGACCCACATTTTCAGTCATTTAACTTATAGTTTTAATCAGCATTGGTATAACTTTGTGAAAGTTTGAGTCTTTATTAGCTTCGTAGTTTTAGAATCATCAAAGGACCATAAACTAGAAATTATAATAACTGATGTAGAAATATCATTTACTATTGCTTGTGTCTTTGGTAACTTGTAAGAAGATGTTGTTGAAATCAATAGTAGACAAGTCTAATAGCCAGGGTTGAATCCTGACTATCCCATGGTCACTTTACTTAATACCTCTAAGCCTCAGTTTTCTCCTCTATAAAACCAACATATAAATATCATCTTTATTATTATAATATTTCAAAGGAAGAGGTCAGATAATGGGATAAAGCATTTTGACAATGGCAAATAATACACACTAAATGAATGATGATTATATCATATAGATATTCACAAATATTTAGGATTATCCCAAGTAACAAATAATTCTGGATCAAAGATCTTCATAGATAGTCTCTACAATGTTACTTTAGCCTAATAAAACTATATCTCACGTGCCCATGTAATAGTGCAATATTCAAATACAGAAATATTAATGAACTTGAAACACTAAGAAAAAACAACAGATCTCCTTGAAATGCTTTTGTTTTTCCTTTTATTGTGTGTGTGTGCTTTCATACTGCAAAGGAAATTACAAAAATAGTATATAAAGTCTTGTGTATCCTTCAACCATCTCACTCAAATGGTGACATCTTGTATAGCTCTAGTAATATATCAAAACCAGAAAACTGACATTGGTACAATACTGTTAAGTAGATTATAGATTTTAATCCATTTTCACCATTTTTTACATCTTTCATTTGTATATGTGTATGTACATGAGTGTACATGTGTAGTTATGTGTAATTTTTTATTATGAATAGTTTTGTGTGACCTGCACCATAATCAAGATGCAGAAAAATTATGTCACCACTCTATTAGTAAAGGTTCTCCAGAGGACAGAATATATGTATACACATACACAGTCATGTGTCACATAATGGCATTTCAGTCAATAATGGACAGCAAATATGATGACTACAATATCATATTTTTACTATACCTTTTCCTTATTTAGATGTTTAAATACACAAATACTTGCCATTATATTATAATTGCCTACAGTATTCAGTAGAGTAACATGCTGTACAGGTTTGTAGCCTAGGAGTAACAGGATCCCTAGGTGTCTAGTAAGCTATACCATTTAGTTTTGTGTAAGTAAGCTCTATGATGTTTGCATGATGACAAAATCATCTAGCAATACATATCTCAGTTTGCATGACTATACCTCCAGAGGGTAGGAGAATACATACCTCTGTATAGATAAAAAGATTTATTATAAGGGATTGGCTTACATAATTATGGAGGTGGGAAAGTCCCAAGGTCTGCAAGGTGAGTTGGTAAGCTGGAGATCCAAGAGAGCCAATGGTTTAGTTCCAGTCTGAGTCTAATCCTGAGAATCAGGAGAGGTGACTGTGGTTCTGTCTGAAAGCTGGCAGACTCATGACCTAAGAATTGCTGATGTTTTAGTTCAAAGTCAGGGACTGGTTGGGGGGAAAGCTTATGTCCCTGTGCAAGGGCAGGGAAGAATTCTCTATTGCTTAGAGGAGGGTTAGACTTTTGTTATTGTTGTTATGATTCAGGCCTTCAGCTAATTCAATGAAGTCCACCCACATTAGGGAGAGCAATCTACTTTACGAAGTCTACCAATTTAAATGTTAATCTCATCCAAAACTACCTCACAGAAACACCCAGACTAATATTTGACCAAATATCTGGGCACCCTGTGACCCAGTGGAGTTGGAACATAAAATTAACCATAATAACCAAAAAGAAAAACCCTTCTACTTCTATATTTGTGCCCACCCACCATATATGTCCCTTGGCAATCACTAATCTGTTTTGCATTTTTATAATTTTGTCATTTTGAGAACATTTTAAAAAATGAGATCATACAGTACGTAACTTCATGAGAACATTTTTCAAAAATACTAATGCCCTTGAGATCTACTCAGATTGTGGCACATGTCAATAATTCAATAATTTTTATTGCTTAGTAGTATTGCATTGTATTATATTCCATTGTGCCCAAGTTGCTTTAACAATTCACCTGTTGAAAGACATCTGAGTTGCTTCTACTTTCAGATTATTATAAATAAAGCTAGTATGAACATTTGTGCACAGGTTTTTCTGTGAACATAACTTTCATTTCTCTGGGATAAATGCTCAAGAGTGTGATTCCTGAGTCATATGGAAAAATGTACATTTAGTTTTAAAAGAAACTCTCAACTATTTTCCAAAGTTGCTATGCCATTTTACATTTTTTCCAGCAAGGTACATGAGATCAAGCTTCTTTGCATCCTCACCACCACTTGGTTTTATCACTTTATTTATTTATTTATTGCTATTCTAAAGTGTGTTTAATGATAAATCATTGTCGCTTTAATTTGGATTTTCTTAATAGCTGATGATTCTGAACATCTATTTGTGTTCTTACTTGCCATCTTGACAATCATATCTTGTTTATGGTAAACTATCTACTCATGATTTTTGCCTATTTTATAATTAGATTTTTTTTTTACTATTGAGTTCTGAGAGTTCTTTTTATAGTCCAATACAAGATCTTTGTTGAACATGATTTGCAAACATTTTATTGTAGTAAATTTTTTGCCTTTTTGCCTTTTTGATAGGGTCTCTCACAGCACAACATTTTTAATTTTGATGAAGTGCAATTCATATCTTTTAAAAAATGGATCACACTTTCGGTGTCATGTCTCAGAACTCCTCACTTACCCACTTACCCCTATTACCAAAATGTTTTCTTTTGTTTTCTTCTAATCCTTAACATTTTAAGCAATTGCCTAGTCCAGTAAATTTTTTTCTGACATACTATAAAACTACTTCCAGAAAATATTTGATGTACTCAGATTTAGTCATAAATTGAGATGTATAAAGTATGTCCTGAGAGATGATGTAAACATGAAAGTGGCATTACCTCATTAAATATCATTCTGCTTCAGAACTAAGAATAAGTGCTGGCAAGGACGTGGAGATATTAGAATCCTTATACATTGCTGGTGAGAATATAAAATGATACAGTCACCATGGAAAACACTCTGGCAGTTCCTCAAAAAGTTAAACATAGAGCTACCATATGACCCAGCAAGTCCTATGCTAAGTAAAAGAAGCCAGACATCATAGGCCACAGGTTGTATGATTTTATGTATTTGAAATAACCAGGACAGGCAAATCCACAGAGACAGAAAACCAGGGAGGATGGTAGGGTGGGTTGAGGAGTAACTGCTTAATGGGTATAGGGTTTTCTTTGGGGTGATGGGAATGTTTGGGCACTTGATAAACACAATAGTTGTACAACATAGTGAATGTACTAAATGCCACTGAATTGTGCACTTTACAATGGTTAATTTTAAGTTATGTATATTTCACCTCAATTTTTAAAAAAAGTTATTTAAAATAAACAAAAAAGTATCTTAAAAAACAAAACTAAGAAGATGAGTGAAAAATTGCCAAAGAAAAATACATGAACAGAAAGAATTTCACTAAGTGGTGCATAACCAAAAACTTGAATAACATTTTCTACAACCACTTTTATATAAAATTTTAATTAAATAATTAGTTAATTGCTTCTACTCATTTCAAAACACACATACATATTAATGATTCTATAATAACCCCATTAATTAAAATAATTCCATAACAAGTGTCACATTTTAAAAGCAAGTGTAGACACTAGTATTACAAGGAAATGTAGGTTAAGCATTATCACTGCTATTAAGAATAAAAGTTAATTCTGTATTTCCTGGAATTGCAAGCATAAATAAAAGCATAACGAGTATAAAATGTTCATTAATTATTATTAAGAAATATGCTAGCTGGTTAGAAGGAATTTGTCATTCTCTATAAACTCTCAAAAGGCTTAATTACATAGATTTTCCATGCTTGCCATCAAATAAGAAAGAAACAATGTTTCCAAATGTAATATTACCAATAAGCAGAAAATATATCCATATAGAATAATGACTTTGTAAAATCAGTTCTCAAAAGAACTGAAGAGATAATTTTTAGTTATATAAATTTCTGGTGTTTTAATTTCATTTATCAAAAGAAATATATTAACCATGTTCTTTTGTCAATTCCTCTTAAATTTTCCAATTAGCTCAAACACATTTTTGAGAGGAGCTGTAGATCGTATTATTAAAGTCAGGGTCTCAAGAAAGAGCTAACATTCATTAAGTACCTGCTGCATGCTGCGGCAGTTTATATTCACAAGAAATGGTGAGGACAAAGAAACTTCAAGAAAAATTGCTATAGCTTATTAATATGATCAATTTAATGTCTTCAAGAGATACAAGGAAGTTTGAAATTACTTTTTATGTACTGTTTTGTTGTGTGGGTATGTTTCTTTGAATGTAAAATCATGCTCAGATAAAGCTTATATTATGATTATATTTTAGAGCCATTTTAAGAGATTTTGACTGATAGTGTAGTGTCCAGCTAGACCTGCCATGAAAAGTACTATTCCATGACAAAATTTTATTTTTATTACAACTCCTCTGACTTTATACTTATATGCTATGTTTGTGGTTCAAAACATACAGGAGAGAGTCAAGCAGTACCATGGGAATATTATTGTGACAGTTATCAGTGCTATGCTTGTCCCCTCCGAAACTCATGGTGAAACTTACTCCCCAGTATAATGGTACTAAGAGGTGAGACCTTTAAGTGGTGACTTGGTCATGAGGGCTTTATACTCATGAATGGATTAATAGATTAATGAATCAATAGGTCGATGGATTAATAAGTTGCCATGGGAGTGGGTTAGTTACCATGAAAGTGGATCTGTCATAAGATCAAGTTTGGCTCTCAGTGGATCAAATATTTTCAGGTTTGCAATTAATACCTTGGGTATTAATTGTATAGAGAATAGAGAATAGAGAATCTATACAAGTTGGTAACAGAAAACTGATAAAATTATCTAATCTCACCATGAGAGAAAAGGAGGAATGTAATAAAAATATATTAAAAAGTCAGGATGATGCCAATAGTTATGTGCTCCCCTTCTCAAAGGTCAACAAATATTTATGTTAACATTGCAATTTTAATCTTCAGAAGCTTTTCCAAAATATGTCCTGAAAAAAGTTTTCAAAATAAAAAATAACAGTTATTGAATGTGCTCTTCTTGCTTCTCTTTTAGAAAGAGGGGAGCAAGAAAGAAGTGTAGAGTATTATATTGTCAGCTATCCCTACCATCCCAGAGAAGACTGGAGTGCCAGACATTTGAGTGTACTTGAGCAC
>VBSM01000529.1:80992956-81013007 GCA_008086735.1 Cheirogaleus medius
AAAAAAAAAAAAAAAAAAAAAAAATACTGTGGAACATCCAACGAAATAAATTTCAAAACCAGATGGACAATATGCTTGGGAGAGGCATTAGGAATGAGGGAACAGTGGAGAAGAGAGGCTTCACAGTTAGCTGTAGAATATAAGAGAGATAAAAACACAATAGAAATAAAAGAGAAAGGAGAGAAGTTCTTGCAGATCCAAAAGCAATTGGAAAGGAGAAAGGTTCTCACACCAGGTACAGTTGAGTAACCACACTCTACCCTCTCTTTCCTTCTGAATGAAGATATAAAATGGACAGAATGTTAGGAACAGCAATTTGTGAACGCACAAAGTAAATAATATAAGCATATCACATAAGAAGACCAGAATTTAAAATGCCATTTTTTTCCATCTCTGGGTGTCTCTTAACCTGATCTCGATGCAGCCTGAAAACTAGAAGTGAGCACTAGAACAGACAGAGCTCTAAAAGAAGCCCTCTAATTCTGGTTTGGAAAGTAGGAAAAGAAACACCCAATACTCAGAGAGAGTGCAGAAATCCTCCATTTTTAATCATTTTTCTCTTTTCCTCCCTCTGCTTTCTCACTCCCAGCCCAGGCTCTATCGTGGTGGTGGTGGCAGCAGTGGTTACAACAGGCCCCTGCAGGAGCCATAACTCGAGGGAAGCCCCTCATCCTCTTGTATTTGGCGGAGCTGTGCTAGCAAAGCAGGTCAGGTGAACACCTATTATTTTTTTCTTTCTGTCTTCCCACTGCTTGTCCTCGGATGCAGAACAATTGCAGAAGTGCACGGAAGAATGGAGCAGCTAAGGCCTCAGATTTCTGGTCAGAGGACCAAATAGGGGACTCCAGGAAACTAAAAGGTTCTATGGAGATTACGGGGAGGGAAGAGCTCAGGAAAACTATTCCTTAAAGTTGTTTATGAACTCCTGAGATCATCCCTGAGATCTGTTTGCATAAACCTAATAGTGATCAGAATAATAATGATAGACTAAATAAAACTGATAGACTATCACACAGAATCACTATGTGAATAGCACAAATGAAGGAAAGACCCAAATAACATTTAAAATGATTTGATGACTGAACTGACATTCACACCCCAGAGAGAGTGGGTTGACATTTTTGACCCAAATCTAAGGTCAAGTGTCTTTTAACACAAAACCATCACATTCTCCATAGGATTTAAATAAGACCCAGAATTTCATAACATAATATTCAAAATGTGCAGGACACAGTTACAACAAACCAGAGAAATCTCAATTTACATGAGAAAAGGTAATCAGCAGATGCAAATGCTGAAACAACACAGATGTTGGAATTATCTGACAAAGATTTTAAAGCAGCTATTATAAAAATATTTCAACAAGCAATCTCAAACTCTCTTAAAACACAGGGAAATATAGAAAGTCTCAACAAATAAATAGATAATATAAAGGAGAACCGGTGAGAATTTTAGAAATGAAAGATACAATAATTGAAACTTAGAAACTCACGGGATGGGCTCAAAAGCAGAATGGGGGTAGCAGTGGAGCAAGTGAGAAAATGTAATGATAGATAAAACAAATTATCTAAACTGAACAACAGAGAGAAATAATATTTTAGCGAAAGTTTAACAGAGAGCTTTAGAGACTTGTGTAATAATAACAAAGATCTAACTAATATTGATATTTGTGGTATTAAAGTCCTAAAAGGAGAGGGGTGTGATGCTGAGAAAATATTTGAAGATATTATGGCTGAAAACTTTCCAATTACGAACAATAAACCTTTAAAAATATAAACCTACTGACTCAAGGAGCTTAATGAACCTCAAAGATAATAAACCCAAAGGAATCCACGCCTAACAAAATTAAATAAAACTACTAAAAGCTGAAGACAAATGAAAAAATCTTCAGATCAGTTAAGACAATGAATCATCTATATAAATCAATAATTCAAATCACTGTATATTTGTCACAGAAATCATAGAAGCCAGAAGCAGAAGGAAACTGTATATCACTTTTCAAGAAGTGTTATCCCAGAGCATTATATTCAGTAAAAGTATCCTTTAGGAATGACATTATCAAATAAGAGAAAATCAGGAGAATTCATAGCTCAGAAGAACTGTTCTGAAAATTTTTTACAATAAGTTCTTCAGACAGAAGGGAAATGAGAGCAGAAGGAACTTGGTACATCGAGAAAGAAAGAAGCAAAACAATGGAAGATAGCTGGGTAAATATGACAAGTTATATCTCTTCTGATTTTTAAAAATAAGCTTTAGTATTGAAAAAATTATAATTTTATCTTATAGAGTTCTCAATATATGTAGAGATGATATGTGAAAAATTATAAAAGGGAGCAGATAAAGGGATCTCTAAAGTGATAAGTTTTCTACATTCTAGTGGTAAACTATGGATCTAAGTAAACTGTCATTCCTCAGTATTCATGGAGGATTGGTTCCAGGACTCCCTGAGGATACCAAAATTCATGGATGCTCAAGTCCCTCATATAAAATGGTATAGTATTTGCATATAACCTACACACATTCTCTTATATACTTTCAATCACCTCTAGGTTACTTATAACAAATAATACAATGTAAACACTATGTAAATAGTTGCTATTCTATATTCTTTTCAAATGTGTATTATTTGTTATTGTTGTATTATTTGTTATTGTTGGATTTTTTAAAAATATTTTTAATTTGTGGTTGGTTGAATCAGTGCATACAAACCCATGGAAACAGAGAGCTCATTGTACTGTGAAAAATTAATTATATACGTTGCAATCCCTGGAGCAACCACTGAAAATTTGAAAATTATACAAAGATGAATAGTAAATAATACAATGGATGAATTAAAATGAAATAGTAGTTCAAAAGATGGCAGGAAAGAGGAAACAGAGGAGTGAAAGATAAGAATAGTAAGACACTAACAAGATTGACTAAGAAAAAAAATGGGTGAAGACACAAGTTACTGATATCAGAAATGAAAGAGGAATATTACTGTAAACACCAGAAACATTAAAAATATAATGAGGAATATTACATAAATGCTATGTGCATAAATTTGATAAGTTAGATGAGTTGTATTAATTTCTTAGAACTCACAACCTACCAAATTTTCTCAGGATGGAATAACTAACATGAAGAATATTGTAACTACTAAAGGAATTAAGTTCATATTTTAAAACCTCCTGGACCAAAACACAAACAAACAAACAAAAATCTCTAGGTCCAGATGGTTTGATTGAAAAATTCTGTCGCCCACTTAAACACCAGTTCTAGACAATCTCTTCCAGAAAAAAAGTAAAGAAGGAAATACTTACAAAACCAGTATTATATCAATAATTGGGAGAAGGATGATAGACTAATACTTTTCATGAGAATAGACAAAGAATCCTCAGCAAAATATTAACAAATTGAGTGAAGCAATGGATTCTTTTGTCCAGGAAAACAAGGCTGGCTCAATATTTGAAAATCAATCCACGTTATCTAACTTATAACAAAGGATAAATCTTTATGACTTGCAGTTAGCCAAATAATTCTTAAATATGACACCAAAATCATGATCCATTGAAGAACTATATTGATAAATTTTCTTTTTGTGGGAAAAAATGAACCATTCCAGTAAACCTTTCTCCCACTGTATTTGGGAAATGCCTTGTATAAAAGCATGTAGAAAACATATGTGAAATAAATGAATAATTAATTAACATTGATCTAAAGACCTTATAAAATTTAATGCTAAATAATTTTGTCATGATTTGGCAATAAGTTTTAAAAATTCAAACTGAAGTAATAATGCTTGACTAATGAAATTTGTTCTTAAAATGCTGATAAAGGCACTGTTCCCAGTCATAATTTTTCCAAAATCATTAGACCTGCAAATCCAATGAGATTTTTGTAGTTGAATGTACAATTATTATTATTTTTTATTTCAGCATATTACGGGGGTGCAAATGTTTAGGTTATGTATATTACTCTTGCCCCTCCCAAGTCAGAGCTTCAAGCATGTTCATCCCCCAGATGGTGCCCACTGAACCCATTAGGTGTGTTTATACCTATCCCTTCCTCCCCCCTCCCACTTGCCCGACACCCGATGAATGTTACCACTGTATGATGCTGATCAGCATCAACACATACGTATTGATCAGTTAATATCAATTTGATGGTGAGTACATGTGATGCTTGTTTTTCCATTCTTGTGATACTTCACTTCAAAGAATGGGCCCTAGCTACAACCAGGATAATATAAGAGGTGCTAGATCATCACTGTTTTTTGTGGCTGAGTAGAACTCCATGGTATACATATACCACTTTTTATTAATACACTCATGTATTGATGAGTACTTGGATTATTTCCACATCTTTGCAGTTGTGAATTTTGCTGCTATAAACATTCGAGTGCAGATGTCTTTATTATAGAATGCTTTTTTTTCCTTTGAGTAAAAAGGAAATCCCAGTAATGGGATTGCTGGATCAAATAGTAGTTCTACTTGTAGCTCTTTGAGGTATCTCCATATTACTTTCCATAGAAGTTGTACTAGTTTAAAGTCCTACCAGCAGTGTATGAATGTTCCTACCTCTCTACATTCACACCAGCATTTATTATTTTAAGACTTTTTGATAAAGGTCATTCTCACAGGAGATAAGTGACATCTCACTGTGGTTTTGATGTGCATTTCCCTGATGATTAGAGATGTTGAGCATTTTTTCATGTTTGTTAGCTATTAGTCTATCTTCTTTTGAAAAGTTTCTATTCATGTCCTTTGCCCACTTTTTGATAGGGTTGTTGGATTTTTTTCTTTCTGATTTTCCTGTGTTCTTTATAGATTCTAGTTAGTAGCCCTTTATTAGATATGTAACATGCGGATATTTTCTCCCATTCTTTAGGTTGTCTGCTCTTATAATAGTTTCCTTGGCTGTGCAGAAGCTTTTTAATTTGACCAGGTCCCATTTATTTATTTTTGTTGTTGCTGTGATTTCCTTTGAGGTCTTCTTCATAAATTCTTTGCCTAGGCCAGTGTCTATAAGAGTTTTTCCAACATTTTCTTCTAGAACTATTATAGTTTCACGCCTTAGGTTTAAATCTGTTATCTATTGTGAGTTGATTTTTGTTAGAGGTGAAAGGTGCGGATCCTGTTTCAGTGGTCCTGGGAAATCTGGATAGCCACATGCAGAAGACTGAATGTAAAATTATTAATAGTAAAATGAATGAAATGGTATGAATGAATAAATGGTATGAAGTATTTATTTCCTAAGTTAAACATATTTAAAGCTATATAGTTAGAGATATATATATTTATAGATAGGGGATATGGATGTGTATGATACATGATTTGCATCTATAGATAATTTACACTCATTATTCTAAATTATCTTTGAAGGAAAAATAATCTTTGTGATAAAGCAAAGCATTTTTCTGTTTAAAATATATGTTCAAAGATTTAAGAAAATTTAGAAGTTAGGGGTGTGTGTGTGTGTGTGTGTGTGTTCAGTATATTTTACAGTGTAATACAGAATAGTTAAGAGATTAAAAATGGCACTCTACATTTTGGTATTTTCTCAGGAATTTATAGTTTCATTATCTTGTCAGTTCTTTTAAAGTTCATAGGTTAATACCATCCTGGCTTCAGCCATACTTTTAAGTTAACAAAATACTTTAATTATAGCTATAATTTATTCCTTGTAGTTTAATATCTTTGTGTAGAGCAAAAATTTTAAATGAGAACTACAAGAGGTCAATATCTGAGATTCTTAATTCACTGCTGGAATAAAAATTAGCACATTTCAAAGGCTGTAAAAGGATGTAAAGAAAGCTAATTTTACTTAATTTCAAGAATTAGAAAGATACAATTGGTCCTACTCTGAAATTTGATACATTTGTAAACTGTGAATTTTTTCATATGTTTTGCAGTAAATCTGTAGTAAAAGAAGTAGACAGTTATCCTATCAATGTACACCTTTAAAAAATGTAAATACATTATTTTGTGCCTGATATAAAAGTATTCTATTATGTAAATCAGAGTTTTGAAGAGCGTCTGGTTGTAATGAACGGTTGACTTGAAAGTCATTCTTTATGAATTTCTTCCCAATTTATTCTGAAATTCCAATTTATCTTCAGTCATAGAAATTTTCTCAATAAAATGACCATCAATGTCACTGCACCAATTTGGATTTTTATTTAAGTTTCCTGAAATTAGGAGCCATAGACTATGACATGCTGTCCAAAAATAATGTTCCTGGATAAGAAAAGAATCACGTTATTGAAAAAATGATTCCAAGACAAAACTATTCTAATATCTCTCTTACTTTAATTTATTCCATCAGTGAGAAGCATAGACAAAGGCAAAAATAAACAAAATATCTTAAAGAGGAAATTAAGAGAGGTTTCCGTTTAAAGTAATGCCCTGGATTAGAGATCTCCATATCTTCTGCCTATAAGACATGCGAAAACTTGGAAATATTACTTGACAAAAATGAAAAAGACTTCAAGAAAGTAGGATAATCATTTGAAACTAGCAATGAAACAAGAGCCACTGTTCAGGAAAGTAAGTGAGTGGGAGAATTGTCATAATACCCTGATGAAATTAAGCTTTCCATGTATGGAGCCTACACAGAGATGTATGGGAGCATGGACCATGGACTAAACCTTGGACTTGTGGTAGGTAGTAAGCCAGAAGAGAAACTACACTGCCAAAATCTGGGACCCAGGAAAAGCTACATCTTGAGGAAAATCATTAACTAAAAGGATAGACATTTTTGTGTGGGATAGAGGATTAAAAAACAAATAAACAAGGTCCTCCCTAGTATTTCAAAGGGATTAGCCATTTTTCATGTGTGTTTAGGGCCTGAATGTTTACATCCCAAATCATCCAGATGAGATGATACTTCTGAGAGTACCAGGAAAAGTCAAGCACAAATCTGCTTGGATAGACACACCCTTAACATACACATAGGATGTGAGTGATGTTGCCTAGGCAAAGGGTTTGGGTGTCTCCAATCCAGTACATGTGTCTTTGAACTGCTGTAGAGAAATTTCCAACAAATGTGAACCCACAATAGTAATATGACAAACACAAGAAAGCGGGAATCCGAAACTATTGTCTGTACAGCAATAAAATCCTTAGCTATTTTTAAATAATTTATTTTTCATGACTTTTATAAGTTACATCATAAGCTACTGAAGAACAGTGTTGATTTCTTGGCAGTGCCACAGTAATTAATACTGGTTTTACAGTCAGGAAGAATCAGAGCTGTGTAATGTGAGGTGGTGGATAAATGTAGCAGTATTTAAATGAAACTAATTTATGACTAAAATTAAAGGGTAGTAATAAAAAGACACTAATAAAATCTTGCCTGAATTGTTAAACAGATTCTTTGGAAATGCTAAAGAAGGATGTCATCAATAGTAGCCCTGAATGGAAAATCCAATAACATATAAATAAATAAATTAAATAAATACATAAATAAAAACTAAAATGTGTTTTCCCAAAACTCCCATAGAATATTCAAATAAGTAAATCCCATAGAATGTATACATATATTTGTGCACATATATATGTGTGTGTGTATATATGTGTGTGTATATATATATATATATATATCTCAATAAGTTTCAATTTTCTTGTGGACATTGTACAGAGATGTTAGTTGTGGAAATTTTGATAGATATACTGTTACATTGCTATATTGCTAGTATTGTAGAAAAACTGTACCAAAAGAATGCTCATTATAGAACTATTTAACGTGAACTGAAATTTCTTGCAGTGTGTCAAAGAATTATCTTTTCATTTTATTTATTCACTCATTTATCATTCAGTCATCTTTATTTGACATTTAGCGCATCAGTCACTGCTCTAATCACTGAGGATGCAGCAATGAAAAAAGTGCAAAGTCATCAGTCTCTTACATTAGTGTGCTGGGGAGACAGACAAAAGGAGTAAACAAATGAATATATGATATGAAGATGCAATACATGCTTTGGAGAGAAACAAGGGATGGTAGAGGAGAATAGAGAATTATAGAATGCAACTTCATATAAACTGGTACAATACAATTCCTCTGATGCACTGTTATTCCTTCAGAGACTTGAAGAAAATGACAGAAAAAAAAAATAAAGCACTTGGCAAAACCAAAGTGTTATATCAAAAGGAACCGCAGGTGCAAGGGCCCTGGGGCAAATGTAGATTCAGCACATTTGCTAAACAACAAGTAGATCATCATGGTTGGAGCAGAATAAACAAAGGAGAAGGTAGCAGGAGGTGGTATCAGAGTTCTCAGGGAACTATATCATGTAGAATCTTATAGATCATTGTAAATACTCTATTTTTCTTTAATATGCATCATAAACTTTATTTTTATAGATTTAGGGGATACAAATGCAGTTTTGTTCAATGAATATAGTGTGCAGTGGTGAAGTCTGGGCTCTTCATGTATCTATCACTCAAATATTAACAGTATATATTGTAGCCACAAAGTAATTTTTCATCCATTATCACCCCCTCCCACCTTCCCATCCTCTCACCTTTTATCATCCCACTCTATGGCCATATGTACACATTGTTTATCTCCCATTTATAAATGAAAACATACAGTATTTGATTTTCTGTTTCTGAGTAGTTTCATTTAAGATAATGGCCTTCAGTTCTATTCATGTTGCTGCAAAAGACATGATTTCATTATTTTATATAGCCAAGTAGTATTTCATGGTGTATATTTACCACATTTCCTTTATCTAATCATCCACTGATGGACCCTTAGGTTGATTCCATATCTTTGCTATTGAGATAGTACTGTGATCTTAATTATTTTGAATGAGATGAGAGTCATTGAAGAGTTCTGACAAAATAGTTACAAGATCTGACTTACGTTTTAAAATAGTAATTCTGGCTGCATCCAAGAGCATGATCAATGGAGAGGATGGGGCAAGGATGGAAATAGGGAGGGAAGATGGAGAACTATTGCAGATGCCCAGGTAGGAACATATGAAGGTTTAGATCATGCTGGTACCGGTGGTAATTAACAGCAGATGAAAATAAACAGAAAGGGGAATACAAGAAAAAAATAAATGTCAAAGAGGACTTCATGACTTTTGGCACTATTAACTGAAGAATGGGAATTTCCTTTTATTTTGATGAAAAAGACTTTTGGTAAGGGAAATGAAGAGTTCATTTGGGATACATTTCAGATATCTATAAGGCATTGAAATGGAGATGTTAAGTAAGGAATTTGGTTTTCTATTTAGAATTCAGCAGGAGAGCTCTGGGTTGAAGATATACATTTAGTTGTCATTCAAAAAAAAATGTTATTTAAAGTCACAAGAGTGATGCTGTTACCTAGGGTATGAATGCGTATAAAAGAGTGAAGAGTTCAGAGGACTGGTGCGAGGGCTGCCCAAAGTTGAGAAGTCAGAAGGAGGGGTAGAAATCAGCAATGAAATGTGAGAGAAAGCTTCCAGTGAAGTGAAAGGAGAGCAAATGAAGGGTGATGACTCAGCAATAGTGGGGAAAATGTTTCAAAGGAATTTATAATCGATTCTGTCAATATCTTCTGATTGCTGGAGATATTACCTGAGATCTGAAAACTGTATTTACTACTCGGAAGTCATTTGCAGCCTTCACAATGACTGTTTTAATGGAGTGTTTAGGGATAAAGCTTGACTATTGTGAGTTTAAGAGATAATGAGTAGAGATAAAGCATGTTCATTGCGGGGGGGTTACTGCAAATGAGAGCAGAGAAATGGTGCAGTAGCTAAAAGGGAATGTGAGGTTCATTTTTGTTTAAAATAAGAAATACTATAGTGTGTTATATGAGCTTGGACTAACAAAGACAGAAAAATTGATGATGGTCAGAGGACACGATTTCAGGAGTGTTGTCCTTGAGCAGATGGGGATTGCACAAATGGAAGGACTGGCTTTAGCTGGGATCATGGATAGTTTGTGAAAGCCAAATTAAATGGCTCTACATATGATTTAAACTTCATGCCACATACCCAGCGTCACTGTGCTCTTTCACACATTCATTGATTCTACTTGGCAACCATTTGATAAGCGTTTTAAAATTTGGTATCCTTATGTAGGTCAATAAACAGGACAGTATATAACAAAAATTGAAATGGATTAAAAAATTTACTGAAGATTCTAAATTTCCTGGGAAATAATTGAGAATAAAAAATCTATGGTTAGTATAAAAGCACTTAAAACCCACATGTAAATTTGGATTATTTTAGTTTTCTCACATTTTGAATTGATAGATTTATCCTAAGAAGCATTCTGGAATTTTTTTTTCTTAACTCTTATTCTTCCTTCACACATTTAAGAGAAAAACATTCTAATATCTAATGAAATTCAAATTATTTCTTTTTGGATAAAAGATACACCTTCTAACAAAACCAAAATGAGTGCATAAAGAAACAGAAAAGCAGGAAAAATGCTTCAGCCACCCACTGAAGATATATTTTTCTCCTTACTGCCACCATCCCCTTTATTTTGTACATGTACTTGTTTTTTTGTTTCTTCCCCTTGTGATTTTTATGTTGTATGCTAGTAAGACAACCCCAGGGTCAGTGCCAGCCCATCATGTGCATTTTAATGACTTGGGATGGAAACACCTGGCATTTATTTTCGGGTGTAATTGGCAGATTATATAACCTACTAACATTGTAATTGGTAACATTACACAGCTCAGGATGTTTTGCAGCTAATGTTAAAATGTAATTGAAATGTAAATATAGTAGCAAGTGTGGTAGGTAGCAAAGAGTGCTAATATTTTTCTATTCATAAAAAGAATTCCAAAATGGAAAAGCAGGTTAAAGACAATTTAATTAATAATTTAAATCAAATTCTTATCTCTTCTCATTAGTTACTGATTAGCTACTGCATCAATCCAATAATTATAATGTTTTGTTTTATTTCCTTTTTATTTTCATTAACATTATACGGTAACATTTATTTGAAATTAATTGTTGAACATTGCCAGGCAAAAAGGCTTCCAATATTTTTAAAATTCTTATGTTCTTTATATGAAAAGACTTTTTGTATCTTGGCAATGTATTATAGCCCTGCTTCATTGAAGACAGAGTAGAAATATGTGCACATTTTTTCTTGCATAAAAATATTTATATTCAGATTCTTTTCACTTATATAATAAGCTGAGGTTTGTCTTTTGGCAAAAGAAAGTTTACTTCAATCTAACAAAAAAAATTGCAACATTTTTGAAGCATTAATTCCATAAATCAGCTTATGTGTTCTGCAAATATCCCTGCTAATACTAAAAATAAATAAATAAATAAGTAAAATCAGTAGCAAGAGAATAGTGCTTTATAGATTAAGTTCAGCATCAAGTTGGCACTATCACCTCTTCGGGTCACCACCTTTTTTATGGTGATTGGCATATCTGATCTGACATTTTTCAGCCTGCATTTTGATTGGCTGAATTTTTCTGTTAGCCCTCCCAAAGGCACAGCCTTGGACCCTGTGCTTTGTCCAACAGCTGTGCTTCCCAAGAGTAGCTAAGCATTTTCATGAGGAAAGGACAGAGAGGTTAGAAAAAAATGTCAATCATCTCCAGTTGTATTGAATTCCCTACTGCACTGTGGATAAAGAGAATACCCTTTAAGTGACTTCAGCATAAATTGTATTATGTCCATTTTTGTCCAGACGGAATTGTATTGTCTGGCTTAGATTAATTAAAATAATTTATGGAATCACAGGTCTATTTTCAATAATTCAAAGTGCATGTTAAATGAGTGGATTAATATAAACAAATATATGTATGGAAATGAAACATTTTAGAACTTGATCATATTGCATTCCTAAAATATTTTTATATATGTACCTGTACTTTTATGAAACCATTACAAAAGATAATGGCTTAGTTTATGAATAGGACTTTGTATTTCTTAGAAAGGAATATTAATCATTAAAGTCCTAAAACAAACAATGACACAAAGGTTGTTTTTCAAATGATACCCTATATTAGAAATCAGCATATAAAAAGGATTGTGTCCCCATACACAGATTTCATGGAAATTTAGCCTTAGAAATAAAAATCTAAGATACACAAATCAGTTAGTAGTTGCATTTTTTTCTGAAATTTTTCATATCATTTTTATTGGTAATTTGAGGTGAGCATTGAACTAAAATTTATTTCTGCTTTATTAATAGTATTTATATTTCCAAAGTATTAAAATATTCAAAATCAGGAACAAAAATTTATTTAACACACATGAAATTATAAAATCCATTAATATGGAATGAATAATGTCCAGACGAATATGCTTTTGTAAATATCTGTATTTACCTATATTTTCTTTCTTGAAACAATTCAGTATCCACACAAATAAATTGCAATCACAAAGAATATGAATATAATAAAGCAACAATGTAATGTAAACATTTCATCTGTTATTAAAGTTTCCAAAAGGTTCTAAAGGTTCCTAAAATGTCGTGTTTCCTTTCTGTTCATAAAGATTTCCATAAAAAAAAAAAATCCTGCTGGGAAAATGTTTGCTATAACCATAGTAAAGACTGTGATAAAATAAATTATTTTACTAATAGAGGGAGGAGAGGTGGAAAAGCCTGCTCACTTTGTCAGGAAGCTGATCTAAAATGCATCACCTGTCACCTGTGCAGTCCCCATTTGACAGTTCAATACCTCCTCATCTTCTGCGAATGGCATTGCTCAGCTCTGAGTAAACTGTGCCTGTATGCAAACTGTCAAAGAGAACCTGGCACATCATTAGTACTGACCTCCATCATGACAATAACAACATGAAACCAAACAGCACAGCTAATTTTCATTAGAGTTCAAATTAATCTCCAAATCTTTCCATCTAGCTCTGTGCAAAGTAAGTCCCACCAAGAAGGCATTTGATGAACTATGTGATAGACTGACAAAATCCTACGCTTAGAAATCCACATAGAAGTCTGCATTCTAAAAAGCTCAATACGATTCTTTTTATAACTCAAGCAAAATGCAGCCTTTGCGACCAACAGTGGAATTAAATTAGTTTGTGGTACCTCACAGCAAGGATTACAAGTTGCCCAATCTCAGCAGCACTGCTGCTTTAATTCCCTTCCAGATCAGATGCTTCAGACGAACACCAACTGCCACAAGAGGCATGCAGGTATGGCATGGCTTGCTAAGCTCTCTGATGTTTCTTTGCCCAGCTGCTCCCTAACCTCACTTAAGCATGGAGTGCACAGTGAAACAAAAAACACGTGGCCTCCAGTAGGAGAAAGCCAGCAAGGGAAAAGGACCGGCAAGTGTCATACTGAAACACTGTGCAATGATGCAAATGAACCAATTTTCTGGCTTTTGCTCTTCAAAATTCAAGAAGTCTCAAAGTTAGGTCACTTGGGGGAAACAGTCTTCCTCTCTACTCCAAGACTGTCAAAATTGCACATTACTGCTCCTCTCACGCTACTAGAATCAAATGAATGACCTTTGATCCTGACCAAGTGTATTTACTGAAGCCATCAACACAAACAGCCTCACATTGTCATGTCATACGTGCAGCATATATGAATCCTTGAATATGTGTTCAGCTCAATATGGGGGCAATACATTTTAAAAATTAAAAGATTGGTCTTAAATATTTAAAGCACTTATTTTTTTGCATCTTAATACATGAATTGATTTCTTGTAGAACAAGCTAAATTTTTCCATAAAATTATATAGGGCACCTTTGGAAGAATATTAAATCTTTGAGGTAGCCTTGATCCCATTGCTGAAATTACTGCTTCAGTGCACCAATGGCCTGTTTTGTTGCTCTGGGTATGCAAAACAGAAAATCTACAGTGCATACTGGAAAGCAACCTCAAGCACTGAGGAATAACTGCGGGGTACTGAAGGGAAGAGCAGCCAACTATTTGGGAATTTAGCCATCAGTTATGGAGTAGCTCATTTTGTGCAAAGGCCCTGGACAGCTGGTGAAGGAAAGTGGCAGAGCTACAAGCGGTGACAGGTTCTGGAGACAGCGACTACATTAGCAACAGTGATGTATATACAGTGACTCATATTTTTTCCTCTTTCAGCCGTCCTCATATAAATAGCAACAGCATCAGCAACAATAACTAAGCTGAGATATGGAACATCAATGATATATTTTTAATTTTCTCAATACTGGGGAATTTGTCATAATTTAATGAAAGGCACATGGCATAGTAGAAAAAAGCACAGGGCTTCGAAATCAGATCGGTCATGGTTTAAAGCCTGCTTTTTACCCTTACTGGTTTTGTGACCTTCAAATGGTTACTTAAATGCTTTTATACTCAGTTCCTTCTCTGTAAAATAGTGATAATTACTTGAATAAGATGCTAATTTAAAGTAATATATATAATAATAGAAAGACAGTATCACTGGCATATGGAGGTAACTATATATTTGAGTTGATAAATCTAAATTATCTGAAAGTATTACATTCTGCTACATGCTTGGACTAAGATTTAGATGAACTTCTAATAGACTGATAAGGTGGTTTTTGACTTTAATTTTATGGCTTGAACACTTAGTTTTCTCAAAGCTCAGTTATCTAAGTCAAAAATAATTTAAACCTTTTATTTACTTATCAAATTAAAGATGATTAGTTAATGGCACGTGCCTACCAAAAGGAGGAGTTCAAGATTTCTTCATTCTCTTTCCTTCTCTTAGGATGGATTAAATCAAAGAACAAGTCAAGGCCCAGGTGCTGGTATTGAGTATGTCTCTATGTCTAAGGAATCTCATACTCTCCCACTGCAGCCTTTCGTGGGAATTCCTCACAGGGGAGCCTTAGTCTCCCAGGTAATTAGCACAAATGAGGGCTGCTCAAATCTGAACAGGCACATCTCTGAGAATGTCTAAGATGAGTGGATTTATCTAGTTCTACTCTAAACAGTGAAAAAAAATATATATTTTTCTTCTTCACTTCAGTCTTCCTACACTTTTTTATTGTAGTCTTTTCTTCTCACTGGAATGATATTTATTTTATTTTTTAGTGCTATGATCTGGAAATAAGTTTAGGGAGTAAGAGGCCAGGTAGATATCTTGCCATATTTAGGTGCTAGAACTTACCTACCAAGTTTAAGTAAGAGAAGTATTTGCCACCTCGCAGAGGTCAGTCTGATGCACAAGGAGATTGCAGCAAGATTTGAACATAGAATTTAGGCAAATATAGGAGATACCTATATTAGTATAAGCTAACTTGTAACTTGTTATTACAGGAGACTGATTGTTGTATATTTGAGCTTTCAGGATCCTAGGTCCTAGGTCAAAAAAAAAAAAAAAATCTTCCATGCATCAATTTCTTTCTACAGGTAGTTGAAGTGTGTCATTAGAACTTGGGTTCAATTCTTGCTTCTTCCATTTCCTTGTGAGCTTGGATAAGTTACCTAATCTTTCTATGTTTTTATCCTGATCCAAATGAGATTATAAAAATGTATCCCTCATAAGCTTGTTGATTCATGTATTCATCAAATATTAATTAAGCCTCTGCTATTTGACAGGCACTGTTTTAGGCTCTAGAAAATAGTGCTGAACAATGAATACCCAGTCTACATAAACTGTATTCTACTGGAGGACACTGAGAATAAATAAATAGATATATATATATCAGTTAAAGTGCTATTAAGAAAAACAATAAAAGCTGAAGGGTTTGTCAAAAAAGTCATCTGTAAAGTAGCCAGCCATGCAAATATCAGGGGAAAATTTGCTTTAACCTGAGGGAAAATGAAGTACAAAGGCCCTGAGATGATGTGTACTGGAATATTAAAGGATTTGCATAAATTCCAGTGCTGCTGAAATTATATGAGCAAGGAGGAGGGTGATAAGAGATGTAGTCAGCAAGAGTCAGAGGACAGATTATAAAGTGTGCTTTTGGGTCATTAAAAGAACTTTAGCTTTTATCTTAAGTATTATGAAAAGGTATGTCCCCTTGAGCAGAAAGTGGCATAATATGACTTCCATCATGACCACATGTGGACAATGGAAGATCAAGAGTGGTGTTAGAGAAATATTGGAAGGCAGGAGTGGCCCAGACAATGATTATGGCTTAAGCTATGGCAGAAATGTAGAAGTAAGTGGGAATAATAAGATTAGAAATACATTTGGAAGGTAGAGCTAACAGAATTTCCTCATGGATAGCTATGTGTAGAGTGTGAAAGAAATGTGAATCTGAGGTTTTTGCCTCCTTGGAATGAATGGCAACACTGGGCAGGAGGGAAGAGTCATCCATACATCAAGATGATCACTTAACAACAAACTAGAGATTTTAAAATATTCTGACAATTATTAAAGTCTTGAAACTATGTTTTGCACATAGTAAAAACTCAAAGAATTATAGCTATTAATCTGATTACTATTTATGCCCTATCATCTCATATAATATTGACAGGGAAGGTGAATATGTATACAGAAGATAAAGGATAACAGTGCTGCCTGGGGAAAATGAGGCCACAGTACTGAGAGCTGAAATTATTCTGGGCAAAGTCCCTGTGAAAGTAGCAACATCTGGCATTTGTAGGAATAGCATTTATTAAGAGGTCTGAAGGTATGGAATTGGAGGACTAAAAGGTTCCCTGGTCAATTCTTTGCAGGTCTCTCTAGAAGCAAAATTAGAATTAGTAAAAGCTATCTTCACTTTTAACTAATTACTGAGAGCAGTATACATACTTAGATGAAATGTTCTACTTTATAGACCACCTACTATTTTTTCTCCTTACATAATCAATACTGTTTCTACATTTAGGTGCAGTAGAATATACTTTTCTAACTCACCTATAAGCCTTCTAATATCATCATTTTGTTTAGAAATGTGGACAATTTTGTGTTGAAGACCATTACAGAGAGTTTTAATTCGCCTTTTAAATTATCATTAGTGAGACAGGCTAAAATGCTTTTGACATGAGTGGATATATAGGAAATAAAATCTATTTTTAGTTTGTTTTAGCAGATATTTCTAGATATTTTGGTCTAGAGAACAAAATCATAGATGCACATATTCCAGCCCCTCAACTTTGTCAAATATTAGTATATTCTATAATTGCTTCAGCATTTTTACAGAATAAAACATTATAGATTTGATTGAAACCCTTTATAGTCCCTTCTCAGATCTCATTCTTCTCTCCTATCCCAAAAAGAAGAACTACTTGAATTTGGGTTTACTTTTCCCATGTATCTTTTAAACTTCTATTACATAAGTAGGCACCCACATCATATTTTGTATTGTTTGTAAGTCTATAAATTTATCTAAAGAGTAACAGTCTACAACTTAATCATTTTCATTCAATATTATATTTGTAAAAATTACCCATGCTGATATATACACCTTTTGGCCATTTATTTTCATTTTTGGAAATACGCTATAATGTGTTAATGTAATATATTAATTCATTCTCCAGTTTATAGACTTTAAGTCATTCAAATTTTTCAATATTAAAAATAAGTTTGTAACAACATTTTCCTACATGGTCTCCTTGTGCACAAATTTGATATTTTCTCCCAGAGAATATCCCCAGTGTGACATGAATGGATTGCGGGTGTGACAATATGTTTCACCCTCAGGCCTCTGTGTAGCTGGTGGCAAAGGGGAACAGGGCCCAGATATTTTATCTCTTGGGACAGCCCTGGCACTGCAGTCCCCAAACTCCAGGACCAGTATCTGTCCATGGCCTATTAGGAACTGGGCTGCACAGCAGGTGGTGAGCAGCAGGCCAGCCAGTGAAGCCTCATCTGTATTTACAGCCACTCTCCATCACTTGCATCACCACATAAGCTCCAACATCTGTCAGATCAGCCAGCAGCAGCATTAGATTCTCATAGGAGCATGAACTCTACTGTAAACTGCACGTGCAAGAGATCTAGGCTGTGTGCTCCTTAAGAGAATCTAATGCCTGATGATCTGAGATGGAGCTGAAGCAGTGATGATAGCACTGGGGAGTGGTTGCAAATGCAGATTATTGTTAGCAGAGAAATTTGACTGCACAATAAATGTAATGTGTTTGCATCATCCAGAAACCAGCCCCTCACTCCCCAGTCCATGGAAAAATTGTCTTCCACGAAACTGGTCCCTGATGCCAAAAAGGTTGGAGACCACTCCCCTAGTAGGTATTAAAATGTCATCATTTTCTAAATTTTTCCATGTCAAAGAAATATTTGGGAAATATCCATGTAGCTTATGCAGTAGAAGTGGAATTTCTAGTGATAGCGTGTGCAAAAAGAGTCACCTTAGCAAGCTTGACTACTATCCTTTGAAATAGGGCCACAAGGGCATATTGCATACAAGGCTGTCCCTTAGTTGGCATCTGGAAACTTGGATTTCTGGAGGGTTGTACCATTTCCAGAACTTATAAAGGTGGTTCACTGTGCCTAAATTATTTATACAAACAATATGAATTATACTGAATATTTGCTTTCCTTCTGGGAGTCTAGAATTTTGGTACATGCTAGGAAAAGGGTGCCTATTTGACTAGCCCCTAATAAAATCCCTGGGCACTGAGTCTCTAACAACCTTATTTTTAGAGGATAGCATTTTACATGTGTTGTGACAGCTTGTTGAGGGAATTAAGTGCTTCCTCTGTAAGGCCTCTGGAGGGCGGCTCTGAAAGATTATGCTTGGTCTCCTCAGGACTTCGCTCCATGTGCCTTTCCTCGTGTTGATTTTACTCTGTATACTTTTTGCTGTGATAAAACATAGCTCTGAGTATGACTTGATGCCGAGTCTTATGAGTCCCCGTAGAAAATCATCAGACCTGGAGCTGGTCTTGGGGACCTCTGACATATGGAGTATTACCATATTTTTTTTTTTACTGAACAAGCTTCACTAGAAACATTTCTAGATTTTGAAATTGCAAACTAGGTCCACGCTCTTCTTAAAACTAAGAAACATTCAAATTCTTTACCTGGAACCCAGAGGTTTTAGCCAACCTCCCCTGAAAAGATGCTTCCTCCTGGTGGGTAACAACATGAGTGAGTAAGCAGCCTGGCTAGAATAGAGAACCTCTGCATTCATGGGGCATTACTTTTACATCTTTTGGGTTTTCTGTGCATTTTCGGTGATTCATTTGTCTGTTCATTTGTCAGATCATAATAATTTTTCTACTTTAGAAATTTCTTTGTAGCTGGATCCTAAGCTATGATTCACTGCTATAACACCCCACCCCTATACTACTATTATTATTTAATAATTTGCTTATAGTTACTTCTATACTTTCATTAGAGTAGGAAACTAGGAGACAGGATGAGACCTAATGCAGGGGCTTGAAGATTGGGTGGGGATGTTAAATAATCCTCAAGCAGAAGCTAACTAGAGGGGCTGATAGCCACAGGCAAACACCAGCTTTGACTGGCTTGTCAGCTATCTCTGCCACCTTACATGAACTTTGGTTAATTATAATATCACTGACAATGCAGTTTTAAAATTTCATCACCCTAGAAATCACTACGCCACATCTGAAACAATCATATAAAGTATAAAACAAGAAGGAACTCAATTCTAAGAATTACTACCAAAATTCTTAGTAAAAGCCAACCCCTTTGCCTTGAATATTCCTCCCCTCAATTAGTAAGACTTTAAAAGACCAAAAACTGCTTCCTCTCAGTGCAGCTGCTCTTGTTTGAGCCTGTCCACTCCCTATGTACTTTCACTTTCAATAAAATACTGTTGCTTGCTTGGCTTAACTAGTGTGTCCTGAAACTCTTTCTCCCAACGATCACTAATAACTTGGCAAAACCTCCTCTCTGAGGCTGCTAACACTTCTATTCTCAACCTGCACCCCAAAGACTAACTCTTTTTAATTAGTATTAACAAAACCAGAATTTTTTATCCTATTAGTTTGAGAATATAAAAAATTTTAACTGATTTTTGTTCTCTTCACATCGCATCCAGTTTTTGATCACACCACCTAGTGAACTGAAGAGTTAGATGATAGATAGATAAATAGACACTAAGCATGTATTGCAGAATATATCAAGCTAATGCCCACATTTAGGAAGATCACTTAAATAAATCACTAACTACAGTTAAATTTCCTCATATCCTAAAATAATTCATACTGGATATTTAAGAGGCCATATTTTGTTGGTTTTTTTTTTTC
>VBSM01000529.1:81013107-81104568 GCA_008086735.1 Cheirogaleus medius
TATACCACATTTTAGTTATCCACTCATGAATTGACGGGCACTTGGGTTGTTTCTGAGAGGCCATATTTTGAATATTGTTATTAATAAATCTACCTGCTTAAATTTCTCTATTGCTTTTCACTCCAAGAAATCATGTTTGGCCAATACTTTGATATTAAGAAAAACTCTAATTAAAGAAGTTTCTGTTATTTAAAAAACTCAAAACTTTAGGAATAAAGAGCTAAATAGGAGAATAAGTTTTGAAATTATTCTTTATTTTATATCTGAAAAATTTGCTTTCCATAAAACACTCTGAGCCACATTGCTTAAGGTAATGTATTCTCACGCATAAGAGTAAGTTTGGCCCCTTTGGTAGCTTATTTAGTTGTTTCCCAGTACATGAACACATTTAGCAAGTAACATTCTATGATAAGCCTAATTTTCTGAAGTAGACTGTATATTCCTGAAACATAAGGAGACTTGATATAAGGAGTTAATAAGGTGCAATATTGATATAGTGATAGGTGCATAGTAACTATACACACACACACACACATCCCAAATAAATAAGGGAATTACTATTGACAAAATAGTAGAAAGTATATGCTTATTGCTTATTTGTTTGTTTCAAAGTACACAGATGAGTTACCAAGGGGAAGACATTTTATGATGACTTTTGTTCCTAAATTTTTGGACTAAATACCTCCCAAACACCTTACCTTTGGAGCCTGGGAAAATTAGGAGGCTGCTATGGCTCCCAGACTTGTAAAATTGATGATGCCTCACTCCTTAGAAGTAGTTTTTCAAAGTGTTTTGATCCAATTTCACTTTCAGGCCTTGCTAGCTGTAGTCCATTCCTCTTCTATTTACTGCACAGCATTCACTTAGATGCCCTGCAGTAATTGTTAATGTAACTGCTATTGAAAGAATTGTGTTGCCCAGGGATAGAGCACATGTTGCTTGCATTAGAACCCACTTAAAAGTCAAGTGTTTGGATTTTAAAACCAGTACAAACCTTAGGGAACTAACACATAGATATCAATTCATTGCTGTTATGACAAAAAAGAAATGCTTCAAGCAGAGTCAAGAGAATTTTGGCTAGTCCCACAAAAGAAAACATTACATAGAATAGATAAATAAATAGGTAGGGCTTTTTATTGTGATGCTTTACTGAATACAGGTGAAAAGAAAATAAGAACTCTGATGTAGTCTTTGAAAATAGGATGAGATCTTGAATAAAATAGATTGGTATTAGTGGTGTAAAGGATGAATAAAACACTTATAAATTTGGCTAAACCATCGATTTACTAAATGCTAATGAATCTTTTAATTTCAGGCAAAAATAGTTACAGAGAACTTTGGTTTAGAAGTTTTCAAATTTATTAAACATGAGTTTTTTTTTTTTATTTCAGCATATTACGGGGGCACAAATGTTTAGTTTACATATATTGCCTTTGCCCCACCTGAGTCAGAGCTTTAAGTGTTTCTGTCCCCCAGATGGTGCGCACCACATCAATTAGGTGTGTATAAACTCATCCCCTTCTCCCCTCCTATCTGCTATGAATGGAAAACAAGCACTACATGTACTCACCATCAAATTGGTATTAACTGATCAACATGAGGATTTTTTTATCATCAAGCAAAAAGTTGTATTTTAAGTTTCCATTGATTTAGAAAACACTCAAGGATAAAAATAAGCTAGTATAAATTCAAGAGTCATTAAATTAATATATAAATATTCAAGATATTTTCTCTATTTGGTATACATCCAATACTTTTGGGTACATACGGGTTCACCAACCACTTTAAATTATGCCATTGCCTTCATCTTCCTTACCCCTGCAAGGTCCCTAATCAATAAATTGGAACCTGTGGTGATGTGGAAGAAGAAACACGTGAAATTCTGTAGGTACGTAAAATAAAGAAATAAGAACATAGATGTTCTTATTGGCAAAGCCAGAGATCAACATCAAGTCTCCTGACTTCTAAGACTGTGACCCTAAGCCTAGCTCTCCTTCTCCTGCTAAGGATCATTGCTGAATGATGAGAAAGGCATAAGTTAAACCTTAGCCTGGATGATATTTCAAAACAAGGAAAATCAAGGTCTACCTAATCTGATCTCTTACTTTCTAGTCTAGGTGCTGAGTTCCTTCCCAGAATGGTAAGAAATGGTTGCACAAAGAGCAGAAGGAGAGCAGAGAAAATACCCATGGTCCTCTCCTATTGTCCTTTGTTTACCATATCCGCTCTGGCTCATATACTTCCATTCAGTATGGATCCTGAGGACGGTATCTTAGAAAGGGAAGATCTTCTTAAGGTTCTCGCAACAATGCTGTTACACCATCGTGTCCTTTGTACCTAGTTGTTTACGTTTTTGAAATAAAGTTGGCAATTTTGTACTGATGGTTGCTATTCCCATCTCAGGAAGAAAAATCATCAGACTAGAAATCAGGTGATACACTATTTTATTCAGTTTTCTGACTAAGGAGGGACTGATTTGTGGACAAAGATAGCCACGAACTACATTAGGGGAGTCTTGGCTGAAAGAGAGCTGTAAATGACAGGTTTCCACTTATATAAAGGCTGGACATCCCAGGGGCAGAATGAATTTTGGCCAGGACGAAGTAAGTATGAAGAGAGTAATGAATAAAATAAGACATTTGCATTCCAACTAGAAAGAAAATAGTTATTATATCTACAAATATTAAATATGTAAATAACATGGTAAGATGGAAGAAGGTAAGATGGAGAAGACGAAATGGTCAAATGTTTCTTTTTTTGGGAGAACTGGTGTTTTGAGAGAGGTTTTTGGGGTGTGCATAGGTATGTGTGCAATATAAGAGGTTTGTTGGGATCAAGAACAGAAAGAGCAGAGAAGGGTAACTGATGAGAAAGAATATAACCAACTATTTCCCCACATTCCTTAAACATCATACTAGGAAATATCCCAGTCTTTTCTTTGCCTAATGGAGGACTATTTTATTCTAAACCCAACAACAAAGTTCTTGAATTCGTAAAATATTATATGAGTATTTTCTTGTGGGGTATCCTCAATGAAAGTATGAAAACCCCTGATTGTGAAAGAAGAAATTCTACATGATACGATTGTTTACTAATTACCTAAAGCCTTCAATTTCACTATGATGAAACCCAAGAGTATTTCATTTAAAGAAGTTACATAAACTTTAGGCAAAAGATAAGCTATTCATTAGCATTAGGATTTTTAATGTGTGCTTGATGAATAATTATAGCACTAAAACAGAAAATAAGAATAAAAAGAAGGAAAAGAAATAATATAAAAATCTTTCTCTTATTAGCACTAGGGATCATTTTACCAGCTAGTACAGAAATGTGTAACCATTGTTCACAACAATCCTTCTTTCTGACTCCCTTTTACCCACCAAGAACTGATTTGCTTATTAGGTCAAGCAACAATTTTCAGAGATGTCACTTACTAAGGGTCTTTCAGCAATGCTGTTACACTGTCATGTCCTCAGCAGCCATGGTAAGCTTGAAGCGAAGCCTGCAGTTTTATACTGAGAGTTGCTATTCTAATGTTAGGGGGAAAAACACAACAACAAAAAAAAGTCAGACTAAAAAAGAGGTGATACACTATTTTATTCAGTTTTCTGACTAAGGACAGAGGAATTGATTTATGGACAAAGATTAAAACAAACCACAATAGGTATGGCTTAAATAAATGACAGGTATAAATGATAGCTATCCACTAATATTTAAAGGCTGAACAACCCAAGGGAAGAGTATAATTTTAGATAGGATAAAATAAGTAAGAGGGAGAAAAAAGTATTTTTTTAAAAGCAGCATAGTCTAATGAGATGGGAAGGCCACTATAAATTAGCTCACAAAGAAGAAAGAGGGAGCTGTACCACACACACACACACAATACACACAAGCATACACACTATATATATGTGTGTTTGTCTGTGTGTGTGTGTCTCTCTCTCTCTCTCTCTCTATATATATATATATATATATATATAAAAATTCTTAAATGCAGTCTAAGTAAGGTACTCTTACACTTTGAAATGAAGCGTCAATCTCGAATGATACTACTTAGAATGATGCTAATGGAGAATGATATGACCTAGTATGCAAATGACTTTTGGAATTAGAAGGTACTTTTGCCACTGCTGGCTGTTAACGGCTTTTGTTTTATTAAACATTAGCAAATAGAATTTTATTAATATTATAATTAGTTTGGAAAATACAGAAGGTTTTTATAATAATTTACCTATAAGCAAAGAGGTAATCATTGCGATTGTCAAACTCAAGAACCAAGATTAGAAGTTTTTGAAAATGCTGGTGATAAAAAGCTATAGATAAATAACACTACATATAAGAAACTAATTTTTGTGTTTACTGTCCGATCTCCTCCACTTTGTTTCCTCGTCACTTACAATAATCACTTACAATAATATTTCATAAGTTCTAGGTCCCAACAATTCCAATTGTTCTTTGAGCTTTAGATTTTCTGAATCTCTGACAAAAGATACCCAAAGTTTCTTGTAACTCCTGTCTTTCTATTGTTATAGTTTGATTTTTATTCAGACCTAATCTTCACTATTTGCTTTATCGAAGAAAAGTGATGGCAAATTCCCTTAGTCTTTATATGTATGAAATATCATTATTTTGCTCATATATTTAACTATTACTTTATAAATATTATTTTATTTAATAAAATCAAAGGTGAGATTTATTTCTCTAAGAGCAATTTTTTTTTTTTTGTGGGGGGACAAGATCTTGCTCTTGCTAAGACTGGTCTCAAACTCCTGACCTCAAGCCATTCTCTTGCCTCAGCCTCCCAAAATGCTAGGATTACAGGCACAAAAGATTTTAACTGATTGTCCTCTAAAATGTACTTTTTACTAAAGAGAATTTTGATTCTTTTTGGCCTAAAAATGATTTCTTTGTAGACAACTACTTTCTCTCTGACAGATTTTTATACTTTTTCTTAATTCTTGCTGTTTTACAGTTTTGATGTATCATCATCCTCTTCTATTATCAGTACAATTTTGATCTAAAGGTATAAAATTTCAAACCTCAGCAACCCTGTCTTCAACACTGTTTTTCTTAGTTCTAACCACCTTCTTCTTTTGGTGCTTCATATAAGACATGGGCCATAGCCTCAGATTGATTCTCCAGTTCTCATCAGTGCTATTTGCTTTTGGTTCTCTTAAACTGCCTGAATTTGTATTATTTTCAAATTCACTATGTCACTCCTCAAAGGAATTGTCTTTAACTTTGTAGCTTACATTAAGTTTTTTTTCAATTAACAAAATTCCATAGTTTACATTAGGATTCACTCTTAATATTGTTCCTGTTATGGGTTTTGATAAGTACACAATGGCATGTGTCCACTCTTACAGTATCACAGAGAATAACACTTTCACTACCCTTAATATTCTCTGTGCTCTGCCTATCCTTCCCTCCCATCTAACCTCTGGCAAGCACTGATGTTTTTACTCTCTCCCGCGGTTAGCCTTTTCTTTAATGCAAAATAGTTGGAATCAATATTATATTATGTTTTTCAGATTGGCTTCCTTAAAAAAGCAATGTACATTTGAAGTTTCTCCATGTCTTTTCATGGCCTGATAGCTCATTCTTTGCATCACTGATTACTATTCCATTGTATGGATGTACCAAAGACTATTTATTCATTCATTCATCTTTTGAAGGACACCTTGGCTGCTTCCAAATTCAGGAAATTATGGGTAAATCTGCTATAAACATTAGTGTGCAGGTTTTTGTATGGACATAAGTTTCAATTCATCTGGGTAAATACTAATGAGTACAAATGCTGAATTGTTTGATAAGAATATGTTTAGTTGTAGAAGCAACAATCAAGCTGTCTTCAAGCGGCTATATCATTTTGCATTCCCACCAGCAAGAAATAAGTTCCTGTTCCTCCATATCCTTGCCAACATTTGGAGTTGTCAGAGTTTTTGCATTTTAACCATTCTATTACAATAGGGTACAGTGGTATGTCAGTGTTATTTTAATTTTCAATTCCCCAAGGACATGTGATATTGAGCATCTTTTCATATGCTTTTTTGCTATCTCTATATCTTCTTTGGTGAGATGTTTGTTTAGACTTCGGTCCATGTTTCAATTGGATTGTTTATTTTCTTATTGGTCCATTTTATGTTTCTTGTATATTTTTTATTACAGTCCTTTTTTAGACATGTGTTTTGTGAATATTTTTCTCCCAATTTGTGGCTGGGTTTTTTATTCTCTTACTAGTGTCTTCTGCAGAGCAAAAGGCTTTAATTTTAATGGTTCAATTTACAGATCTTTTTCTTTCATGAATAGTACTTTTTCTGTTGTATCTAAAATTCTATTAACAAACTCAATGTCAGTTAGATTTTCTAAGTGAATTCTAGAATTTTTATAATTTTAGAGTTTTGCATTTTATATTTAGGTTTATGATTCATTTTTGGTTAATTTTTGTGAAGAGTATGTCTTAGTTTTCTGTTGCTTATACCAGAACACTTGAACTAAATAACTTACAAAGAAAAAAATATTTTTTACAGTTATGGAGACTGAGAAGTGCAAGACTGAGGGGCCACCTTTGTGAGGGTCTCCTAGTTGGTGGGGACTCTCTGCGGAGTCCTGAGGTGGGGCAGAGTATCACATAGAGAGGGAGCTGAGCGTGCTAGCTCAGGTCTCTCTTCCTCTTCTTATAAAGACATCAGACCCACTCCTGTGAGAAACCATTAATCCATTTATCCATTAATCCATTCATCTGGGAATGGATTAATCCATTCATTAGAGCAGAGTCCTCATGACCCAATCACTGCTTAAAGGCCTCATCTCTCAATTTTGCCACAATGGGGCTTAAGGTTCAACAGGAGTTTCAAGAGGTGACAAACATTCAAACCATAACATTCTTCCTGGCCCCCCTTCTGACATAAAAATATATGCCCTTCTGACATAAAATACATTCATTCTATCCCCATAGCCCCAAAGTCTTCACTTATTTCAGCACTAACTCAAATTTCTGAGGTTCAGAATCTCATCTGTAAGCCTGTGTTCAAGACACAATGGTGATACAAGAATAAGACAGACATTCCCATTTCAAAACAGAGGAATAGGCCAAAAATAAATAAATAAATAAAGTAACAGACCTTAAGCAAGTCTGAAACCTGGCAGTGCAGACATTAAGTCTTAAACTTGGAGAATAATTCATTTTAACTCTAGGTACCACCTCCTGGACACACTGGGATGGAGGTTTGACCCCCAAGGCCTCAGGCATTCCTGCCCTTATGGTTTTGCTGGGCACAGCCAATATGGCTGCTCCTAAAGGGGTGGAGTCCTGTGTCTGAAGTTTCCCAGGTAGGTGTTGCATGCTGCCTGTGATTCCACAGTTCTGGGGGCCTAGTGGTGCTCTTGCTCCCATGGCTCTACCAGGCATTGCTTGGAGGGAACTCTTTGCAGCAACTTCAACAACACATTAACCCATTAACCATTAACCAGAACCCTCATGACTCAATCACCTCTTAAATGCCTCACCTCTCAATACTGCCACAGGGAGGATTAAGTTTCAACATTAATTTTGAAAGGGACAAACATTCAGAACATAGCAGGGTGTAAGTTCTACCTAGGTTCTTTTTTTTTATGTGTGGATATCCAGTTGTTCCAGAACCATTTGTTGAAAAGGCTATTCCTTCTCTATTAAGATCCCTTTGCTCTTTTGTCAAAAATCAGTTGACTGCATTTATATTGGACTATTTCTAGGCTCTCTATTTTGTTCTATTGATTTATTTCTCTATTCATTTGCCAATAGTACAGTGTCTTCATTGCTGTAGCTTAATAGTAAGTCTTGAAGTTGAGAATGGTCAATTCTCTGACTTCAATATTGTGTTGGTTAGTTTGGGTCTTTTGCCTTCACATATAAACTTTAAAATCAGTTTTTTGATATCCACAGAATAACTTGTTGGAATTTTCATTGAGACAGCAGTAGATCTATAGACAAATTTGAGAAGAACTGTTGTCTTAAAAACATGAGCATGCTCTTATCCATGAACATAAAATATCTCTCCATTTATTTAGAGCTTCTTTGGTTTCTTTCATCAGAGTTTTATAGTTTTCCCCATATAGCTCTTATAAATATATTTTTTAGATTTATGCCTAAGTATTTCTGTATGTTTTGAGGGTATTAATATAAATGGTATTGTGTTTTTAAAATTAAATTTCAATTGTTCATTGCTGAATTATAGGAAAGTAATTGAGAGAAAGGGCTTCAACATGGCTGACTAGAAGCAACTGGAACTCATCTCCTCCACAAAGAAAGAGAAAAACAATGAGTAGATAAACTCATATTGAATAGAGGACATTGGAATTCAACAGGGAAATGACAGGGAATCTTTGAGTCTTGAAAGTCTTGAAAGGGAAGAAAAGCAGCCAGCCTCTCTGAGATTGGCTTGGAGCCAAGAGAAATTCCCCATTCCAGTGAAAATGTAAACAAAGGGCTGCAGTGGTCTACATTCCCATCATAGACTCCTGCAATCCTAGCCACAGCGGAGCCACATGGGCCTTGGAGTCCCTAAGACTAGCATAGGGGGCTGCCTAGAGTCCACATAATGTCATTGTTCCAGAGAGGGAGTTCATATGGGGGTCCCACACAATTCTCATCAATCACCAATTCAGCACTGTGCCATTTTGAGAGCCAAGTCCCCATGTGCCTACATTTTGTCCTGGAAACCAACAGCTTCTGCATCTGCACATCTCTGGAGCCCCACTGACGTTCCCCCACATCTACCTAGAGGGCTGCAGTGTCATGACACCAACTGAATCCAGTAGTGCAGCATGGGCCCCACCATTCTATGTAGTATTTTATACTCGAGAGAATGGGCAGTGCAGCACACAGGGGAGGCCACCACTGGAACAAAGGGATCCAAAGTATTCACTCCCCAAAGCCTTAAGGCCACCATCCCAGAGCTGCTGCCATTGACAGCAACCCCACCTCCTCTAGTGGTAGAGCAACTGTGCACCATCAAGTGCTTTGAAGACAACTCTGCCCTGCCAGCAACCACGCATGCCATCCAGGGGGCCTAGAGATTGATCGGCCCCATTTGTTGATGCCAACGTCTGTGTACAGCTTTCAGAGGCCAGAAAACAGGCCCAAGCAAACTGCTGCCTGTCTAAGTACAAGGAAAAGAATCTTGCCAAGTCCCTAAATTACCAAGGAAATGGGTGTTTCTCTAAAACCTTCAGAAAGCAGTGCAGCCCTCCAACATCTTGATTTTAGCTTGATGAAATATTGTATCCGACTTCTAATCTACACAACTGTGAGACAATAGATGTGTATAATTTTAAGCAACTAAGTTTGTGATTATTTGTTATGGCCTAGATAGAACACAAATATAATCTATGAGTGAAAGCTTTCATATTTACAAGCAACAGAAGACAATTTCAGCTGCTTTCACATAGAGCTTATTAAAATAATATATGCCAAATCACAGGATTTATGGGAGGGCTGTCAAACCAAATTTAAAGAAAATTGTCCAAGATCAAAGTCCAAAACCAGACCATAGATATGGATGGATAATAAATCTGCTACTTTAGTGAACCACAAATAAATCACTGCTGTCTTCACCTACTAATACAACTTTTACACCAGGAACTTTGTTTTACAACTACAGGTAAAGACTTAAACTGTCACTATAATTCTAATAACAAAATATGCAGTACTTCTGCCATCACACATGCCAGTCAAAATGGAAACTCCATATAGAATGGTGTTTGAAACTGCCTACTTCTGAATTGAAGTTATATTGGTTTACACTACTGACAAAACCAGCCTAGATCATATACTAGAGTCCTGATTGCAGGGCCTGCCTAGAATTTGTGTTGCTACCCTTAGGGAAGTAGGTGTAATTATGCTGGCATATCATCAAATCTATATATGATGTCAAATATACTATATATAATGTTAGTGGATGTAGAGTGTACTAAACTAGTAGATTTAGAATAATATATCTGGAACAGAAAGATATATGAAAATACAGGTGTGACATATGAATATGTGTATAAAAAACAGAGGAGTTTATATAACAAGGTACAATATGATGAGAGCCAAGACTAAACTAGATAGACAACAATCTCTGTTGTTTTGGTTATTTAATGTTGTCCCTCTACTAGTAAGGACATTATACTAAGAACAATTAATTAAATAGTGACCATTGTTCCAAGCAGAAATACAGGATTAGATTCCTATAAGTCTCTGGTCACAGCATTTTCATCAACTGATTAAAACATAAACTTGTTTTATTTGTATTTCTGCATAAGACACTTTATTTAGTATAGGTTGTTGGTTCATTAACATTGAACTCACAGCCACAGCACTACAATGCACATCTGAGAACCTTATCTAACACATGTATCTTCTTTGTAAGACACATCACAGCTTTCTTACACTTAGAAACAGTAGGCAGTACTCTAGCACTATGGCTGGGGCTATTTCAATAAGGAAATAACCAACAAAAGCACAAAAAAGGTGAAAAACAAGGCATCAAATAAGCTGCAAAAAGGACATTTGTTTACAGTATGAGGGCAGAAAAAGAAAGCAGGGAGTTGTCTTGTTCAACCTGAGCTGTGAACATGAAAATCAGATCACTCAAATTTTTTGCCACTCTGGTCATGTTTGGAAATGAGTATTGATTTAGGAATAAAAATAAATTTTAGTGAGTTTTAAAATTTGCAAATAATGAGGATCAACTGCATATGGATCATACAGACCCAGCATACTAGCATATAGCTCCTTGTCATTTCTGACACTAGCATCATTTGTACTTCAATCATGTACAAATCAATCAACCCTCCATACTTCTATGTTGCCTCATCTATACTGATTAATATTATGTCTGATAAGAAGTCCTAGACATAGCCTGCCAGGGAGCTCAATGTTATATATAGCATAAAGTTAGAAATAAACAAAAGTCCAATGTAACTATACTGGGAAAATAATTTCTGTAATATTCTTAAAATTTATATCCTCTGCAATCATTAAATATGATGATATGAATCTGTTAAGTTTTATTGATGTGAACATACACTTATGTTTCTCAAATGATAAAAATCAATTCAGTATAAAGTGTGGCCCACTTTAGTAACATGTTAATTTACACAAAATATGTTTTCCTATGAATAGAGCTGAAGATATAAAAAAAATATTCTGTTATTGTCATTCCTGAGTAGTGAACTTTGAGAATCACTTAATTTCTATTAGTTTATCTTGATTTTCTATTGTGCTGTAATGATTAAATTTTATTTATGCATTTAAATATACATATGAAATAGAAAAAAGTTAGGAGATAAAGATTAATTCAATAAATTATTGATCGCACTCTTACTTAGCATTATCCATATGTAAAATTTTTTGCTTTCCTCCTATCCCCATTTTAGGTTATCTTCATATCATTTTCAGTTCACCTTCCTGGTACTTCTAATAGCAATAATGTGCTATTAGTCAAGAATATAAAGGAACTGAAATGAATTAATGCTGAAGTGTATAAAAGCTTGATTTTTTTTTTAAATTTCAAAATATTAAGGGAGTACAAATGACTTTGGTTACATGGATCGCTTTTGTAATGCTGAGTCCTGGCTATAGGTGTGCCTGTCACTCATATAGTGTTCATTGTACCCATTATGTAGGTTTTTCCCCTCCCCTCCTCCTTGCTTTCCACTGCTTGATTCCCACTGAGTTTTACTTCCCTCTGTGCACATGTGTGCTTATCAGTTAGTTCCAACATAGTAATGAGTACATGTGATATTTGTTTTTCTGTTATGGGGACACTTCACTTAGAGGAATGGTCTTCAGTTCCATCCAAATTGTTGCAAGGCATTAATTCATCCTTTTTATGGCTGAGTAGTACTCCATGATATACATAAAACACATTTTATTAATCCACGTGTGAATTGATAGGCAATTGGGTTGATTCCACATCTTTGCAATTGTGAATTGTGCTGCAATAAACATTCTAGTGCAGGAATACTTTTTATAAAATGACTTCTTTTCCTTTGGGTAGTTACCCGGTAGTGGGATTGCTGGATCAAGTGGTACACCTACTTTTAGTTCTTTGAGGCATCACTGTACTGTTTTCTATAGAGACTGTACTAATTTGAAGTCCTACCAACTGTGTAAAAGCATTCCTTTCTCTGTGCATCCATGTCAGCATTTACTGTTTTTGAACTGTTTAATAGAAGCCATTCTAATGGGGATAAGGTGATATCTAATTGTGGTTTTAATTTGCATTTCCCTGATGATTAATGATGTTGAGAATTTTTTCATATGTTTATTGGTCATTTGTCTTCTTCTGAAACGCTTCTGTCAATATCTTTTGCCCACTTTTTAATGGGGTTGTTTGGTTTTTTTGCATATTTGTTGAGTTCTTTGTAAATTCCAGTTTTTAGTCCTTTATTGGATGTGTAGCTTGTGAACATTTTCTCCCATTCTGTAGGTTGTCTATTTGCTCTTTTGATTGTTTCCTTAGCTTGCAGAGCTTTTTAGTTTAATCAAGTCCCATTTATTTATTTTTGTTGTTGCTGTGATTGCCATTGGGTCTTATTTTTAAATTCTTTGCCTAGGCCAATATCTAAATGAGTTTTTCCTACATTTTCCTCTAGAATTTTTATGGTTTCATGCCTTACATTTAAGACTATTATTCATATTGAATTAACTTTTGTGAGTGGTGAGAGATAGGGATCCTTCTTCATTTTTCTGCATGGGCTTCTTTTCCCCAGTGCATGTTGTCTACTTTGTCAATGATCAGTTGGCTGTAGGTAGGTGGTTTTATTTCTGAGTTCTCATTTTGTTCCATTGGTCTATACCTCTGTTTTTGTACCAATATCATGCTGTTTTGGTTACTATAGCCTTTTAGTATAGTTTGAAGTCTGTTAATGTGATGCCTCCATATTTGTTCTTTTTGCTTAAGATTGCTTTAGTTATTCAGTCTCTTTTTTGCTTCCAAGCAAAGCATAAAATTATTTTTTTCTAGATCTGTGAAGTATGACGTTGGTACTTTGCTGGAGATTGCATTGAATCTGTAAATCAACTTTGGGTAGTATGGGCATTTTAACAATGTTATTTTGCCAATTCATGAGCATGATATGTTTTCCCATTTGTTTACATTATCTGCAATTTTCTTCCTCAGTTATTTATAGTTCTCTTTGTATAGATCATTCACCTCCTTGGTTAAATATATTCTTAGGTATTTTCTTTTCTTTGTAAGAATTGTGAATGGTATTGAGTCTTTGATTTGATTCTCAGCTTGACTATTGTTGGTGTATAGGAATGCTATTGGTTTGTGCATGTTGATTTTGAAGCCTGAGACTTTGATGAATTTATTTATCAATTCCAAGAGTCTCTTGGTGGAGTGTTTGAGGTTTTCTAGGTACACGATCATGTCATCAGTGAAAAGCAATAGTTTGACCTCCTTTCTAATTTAGATAGACTTTATTTCTTTCTCTTGTCTCATACCTATAATTTGTATGTTAGTTCACTTTGTATAGTCCCATAACTTTCCAAGTGCTTGCTCCTCCCCCCTTTTTTATCCTCTTCTCTGCCTATTTATATGACTGGGTTAGCTCGAGAACCTTGTCTTCAAGCTCTGAGATTCTTTCTTCTCCTTGGTTTAGTCTGTTGCTGATGCTTTCTGCTGTGTGTTGAAGTTTCCTAAATGACTCTTTCATTTCTTTTAGTTCTATTATATCCTTTCTGATGTTGTCTAGCTCTTTAGTAACATTTTCATTAATTTCCTGACGTATTTTTTTGGCTTCTTTTTGTTGGTTTTCAACTTTCTTTTCAATTCCATGCATCTTATTTGCCATACATACTCTGAATTCCATTTTTGTTACTTGAGCCATTCCCTTGTGGATGGAGTCTACTACTGTAGCTCCATTATGATTCCTTAGGGGTGTTGAGCTATTTCGTTTTTTCATGTTGCCATGTTTCTTTTGCTGGCTTGTTTTTATTTGGCTCTTCTGTCATATCTGGGTTAATAGGATTGCAGGGCACTTTTTGTCCTTTGGCTGGGAACTTTCCTGTTTAGTTAAGGGGAGGGGAGGACTCTTGATGGAGCTTTTGTGATCTACTCTGAAATGTTGAATTGTGAAAGGAAAGGCAGGTGCAGTGAGATCCTGTAGAACTCTGCAGGAAATAATCACTGTAGAACTCACTGTAGAGCTATTCTGTTTTAACCCATTCCCATGTGATTATCTCATTTAGAGCCAGTGCTGGATAATCTTCTAGTGGGGTAGAGGGTTGCTCTCCTACTCATTGTTGGGAGTTCAATTTGGAGGCTGCACACAACTTCGCTACCACGGATGTTGTTGTGGGGGATTGCTCTGGCTGGAGTCAACCTGTGGAGGTTAGAGTGGCAGCTGGGTGAATCTATTTAGGCAGTGGTCATGGATGACTGGGCTGTAGGCATTTGCATGAACCACATCCAGGAGTAATGTCTCCTAAGGGCTGGTGGGTTCTGGGTGACGCATCGGACCTCAGGGAGGTTCTGCCAGCTTAGTAGCAGTGGTGGAGACACAGAGGCAGTGTCTTGGGGCTCAGGTTCAACTCTGGAATCTCAGGGGTGGTGTTACAGCTCTGATGAGGGCCCTGGAGCTACATGGGCAGAGCCTTGGGCTCAGGGTCAGCAATAGCTTCAGACCTGGCTCTGGGGATTATGGGAGCAGAGCTACACATATGAAAGGCTATTCTGCCATTGCAGAGACTGCTGATGCCTCTCATGAAAGCAGGAGTTTGGCTCAGTGGCCAGGGTTCATGTATGTAGGCCAGAGCTGCCAATTGGCTGAAGTTCTACCTATACACTGAAGACCTGCTGAGGCAGTCACCCAAGGCTTTCCAGGTTGTGCCTGTGGTGTCTGAGGCTCCTTCTCTGCTCAGATCCCATGCAGGAGAGGGGGCGTGCTCATCCCCCAACATGTGGGAGATTCCATTCTCTCTGCTCCCTCCCTGGCCCAGCAGGTGTGATGCAAAGGCTAGTGCTGGAAGGCTGAATCCCGTGCAAACCTGGCTCCATGTACCCTAGTGATCAATTTGGCATCAGTTGCCAAAAACTGGGATTGGCATACCTCAGATCTCTGCTGTGCCTGCTCTCTGGTACAATGTCTGAACAGACTCTGAGCAGCTCCCCAAACAGTCCAGAGGTCTGCAGTGGAGGACGGAGATCCCTCATATCTCCAGCTGCCTATAACTTTTATTCCTCTCCTAAAAAACAGTACTCCCTTGGGTTGCTTTTATTCCACTATCTTCCCCTCTTCTCAGCAGTGTAATCATATTGGGACTCATGCTCAATCTCTGAGTTAGTGAGTGGTACTTGTGAGTAAGAACTGGCCACACACTGTTTGCTTGAATCAGTAGATGCTTTAATGAGCTATAAAAGTTGACAGGAAGTTGTTCTCCCTGTCAGTGGTTGATACTTGCAAGAAAAAGCCAACTGTAGAGATATTCTTTTGTGCCTGTAATAGGCTTCAGACCCCTAGGAGAAGCGCTTGAATGCTCCAGGCATTTGAAGGGTCCCTGTAGCTCCCAGGGATTGCCTGTTCTCCACCACAATAGAGGTGGGTGGAAGAGTGAGGCTAAGCGGGGTTAGGTGGGGTGAGCCTGAAAGGCTCTGTAAAGTCTTGGCAGGCTCAAAGGTCATATCCCAGATTCCTGGGAAAATCCACCGAGAGAGAGGCCCAAGCAGCCTCTCTGAACTGGAAAGACTGCTTGTGAGGGGAGAGGCCATCTGTAATTCACTGACCAGCTCTTGGAGTGAGCTCTGACCTCTCTTGCTGCCCTGGCCCCAAGAGTCTCCCTTCAGTGTCTATTTACAAACAGGTGCCCGAACATGACATACTTGGCAGCAATGGCACCATGGGCTGGGAACTTCACACCAGGAGACCCACCCTAGCCCGACAGTGTGACTTTCTTGTGGGAGGATAGGCTCTCTACCAGATCACCCCAGCTCAGACACACACCGTCCTCTCCCATTAGTTCTGCCTCTGTGGGATTCCTTGCCTCCCAAGTCAAGCTCTCATATCTTTCCCTTGTGCTGCCTAGCAACCTGCTCCAGTTCTAGGGGCACAGCATCTAGCCTGCGTGTCTGACCTGCTGGCCTGCATCTCCAGGGAGTGCTGGCAAGCAGGGAACTCCCAGACTAGGTACCCCTGGGTCCACTGCAGGTCCTCAAGGAGAAAGGTGTGGGCCCCCCTCTCTGTGGAAACTTCAGACTAGAGGATGCATGAGCTGATGAGAGAAGGCCACTCCCAAAAATCTCAATCTGCCCTCATGGCTGCAGTGGGTGGTGGAGGGGGAGGGGAGGGAAAGAATCTGAGTGGAAGATAGCCAGGACCTCAGCTCCTCCAAGCCCTCTCCCTGGGAGGTCATCTGCACAAAATGTCCCAGCACTAGCATCATGCTAGTTCTCCACACAGTTCAGTGGCTGAAGCAGTGCTGCGGTTCATAAAGGTGGAAAAGTTTCCAAATAACTCAGTAGCCCACTGATTACCAAAGGCATGTGGAAGGAGAAACAGGATCCCCCCTCACCCCTTCACTGTGTTTCCAGCCTCTCTGGATCAATTCCTCATGGATATCTTTTTTTAATTTTTTTTTTCCTTTTTCCTTTTCCTGTTCTGCTTTGCAATTTCCCTCCATGAGGTCCCCAGCAGGCTCTGGCTCTTCTTTGTCTGAACTACAGCCAAGCTGTGCCCATTCCCCACCCTCCTTTACCTGAAACCCTTCCTTCCCTCTGGGACACTCCAGCAAGCAATGTCTTTAGTTGGCCATCTGGCTCTCTTCCTCCTTTATCCAAAACTTGATTTTTATGACATTGATAAAAATTAAAATTTGGAGGCTTTTATTATAAATCAGGTACAAAACTAAAAACATTACACAAATGACCTTATTTGAGCTTTAAAATAACCCTGTGAAATTGGTAAATATTATTCTCATTTTTCATAGATATGAAACACAGAAACATAGATAATTTACTTAATTTGTCCAAGAATACACAGCTAGTGAGTGGTGGAAGTGAGGTCTGCAGTGAGGGAATCTAATTTTAGAGCGAATGCTCAGACCACTGTGCTATTTTGCTGCCTCTGATAAGACTTTATGTGCTCGACTTCATTGTCATATTTGAAAACATCATATAAATTTAAACAATATAATTTTGAAATGGACACTTTGTTCCATTCTTGGAAGAAGACCTATTGAGAAGAGGGATTAGGATTGGGGTGGGTAGGCAAATCGAACAGGAAAAAAAGAGAGTGAAATCCCGTCTTGGAAATCTTGAAATCATCTACCAGTTCTACTTGTTAAAGTCTGCTTTCCATCTACCAAATTAGAAAAAAGGCACTGAGCATCTTATATTTTTAGCTTATAAACTCATTTGATTAATGATGCTATCTAAGGCGTATCAATTACCAGAATCACGTTATACAATAGGAAATCCCAAGATCCAGTCACAAAAGGATATTTATGGGAGGATACAAGAGATTTATGCTATTTATGCAAAGCACTGTATGTCTTGGATGATAGTTTATTTATCTTTTATTTCAGAACAGGGATTCCAAAAATATACATGCTGTGAAGACATCGTAACAGAAAGAGGCCCACAATGTGATAAATGCCAGCATGTTTCGAGAACAAACAACTATCAAATAAACTGATCTTTTTTAACAATTTATGAAAGCAGAACATCCAGTCACAACCATCTATCACTGGCTTCAAAAAAAAAAGTATGCATACAATAGTGTGTGTGCCTGCCAAATTCATTTTCTAAGATTCATATTGGAGAAGATAATTTAAAAATCACATGTTTGATCTTCCAGTTAACTCTAGGTGAATCAAGGGTGAGGAATAATGCTGTCCATTAGGCCCGTCCATGATGATTTATTCTGTGTTGCTGAGAATATGTTAAATTGTACAAAATAGTCCGTAGCTACCCAGATAAAAAAGCTCTATTATGCCCATGACATATTATTATCAAAAATTATTGTTGCTGTTATTTACCTAGTGTCTACCATGTGCCAAGAATGCACAATATCATTAATTTCCAAACATCTATACCAGGTAGCTTGGTTTTATTGAACATTGATAGTTTAGAAAACAGAGTTTGAGTGACTGAATAACATGCTTAATAAAGCACCATTAAATAAAGCTTTGTATGTGTATATGTGTGTGTGTATATATACATATATGCACATACATACACATGCATATATATACACAAATGTATATATATAATCTCATATAGATATTCATATATATTAATATATCTCCCAAACCTCTACACCAGGCTTATAACATATCATCACTAAATTTCAGCCATATCAAAAATCCTACAATGAATTTTCTATATCAAATCCTAAGTTTAGGAAGTTTAGTTTATTGTATAGTTTATCTACCATAATGCTAATAATAAAAACAAAAACTAATAACTAGGTAGAGGAGGAGGCAAAAATAAAATTAGAAGAGGCTAGAGAAAGGCTAAAAAGAAAATTAAAAATAGCTGTATAATTTTTATGCCAGCAGAAGTAAGTAAAACCAATGGAAAGCAGGAAAGGAGATATAAAAAGAAATCATGAAATACCTTAAATGTAAGATATAAATAAAATAGCAGATATGATTCCTAATAGGAGATTTAAAAATATATGTAAGTAGGATAAATTGAAAAATTAAATACAGACCATCCCTGTCTTATGATGGATTGACTTACAATTTTTTTTTATTTTACAGGGGTGTGAAAATACACAGTCAGTAGAAACCATAGCCCCATGGTAAGTTGAGAAGCATCCAAATAGAGACTCTCAGATGGGATCAATAAATAAAATCTAGGCATATGTGCTTCAAAATGGAGATAGAGAGATTGGAAATAAAAATATGGGTAAATATACACCAGGAAAATATGAATGAAAAGAAAGTTAGAGTATACATTTTAATATATATCTTTTGGCTCCTAGACAGGAAAATAGAAACCTCTCTGGGTTTTTCAAAATGAAAAAATTTTAATATTGGAAATTATTTAGAAAATGTTGGAAGGGTTAGAGGACAAAAAATAATAAGGTGAGATTTTTCCAAAATAAGTAACTTCAGGAAGTTGTTATGACCCTTAGACCAGAAGAACATAAAATAAAAATAGCATTACCCAGCATGCACAATCACCCTCTGTTGTTGATGATGGAAACACAACTATCCCCAGAACCAGGAGCCTGCACCTCTGCTTTCAACGCAGAAGCCCATAAGTTTGCATTTGTCCACCACTGCTGCTGCTTAGTTAGGCTGCTGTAGTACCTGCTGTTGCTGCTACTGGAGATGGAGTCCACAAATACTCTTCTGCTGTGACCCCTGGAAGTCTCACTGCCATCAACACTGCTAGGAAGTTGCTCCTTGAAGGGAAACCCAGAAATCTGCATTTGTCTGTCACTATTCATATTAAAAGTATTGCTGGAAAGAGAATGAATGGTGGAAAATGTTTTTTTCTTTCTTCTACTTCCAATGATCTTTTCTGTGCCTTCCACTGGCAGAATATAATGAGAATTCTGTTTGTAAGGAAATTCGATAAATGTGGTTTGCTTGTTTCTAGGCTGGTACTATGGAGAGGAGATCGTGGGTGGATAGAAACAGAATTTAGAGGAAAAAAATGGCCACCACAGCCAACTCCTTTGAGCAATCACAACCCATTCACATCAGTAATTCAATATACAACGCATACAACAATATAAAAAAATTCTGTGTACTATGATGTAACTATGTCTTCTACAAACTAACACGTTCTTAACATCCTCCGATTCCATCATTCACTATATTCATCACTAGGTGATTTAATACCTCATCTAGTTAAATGACAATCCAACTTAAATATCCTAAAATCTAATAACTAAATTATAGTGTAATCAATACTAACACTATATCTTACAAAAAAAGATGAAAAACGAAAAGGATAAAAAGTGGAATAATTAGTTAATGTAAAAAGTATATTCAATATATGGAAGTAAATATGCATAGTGTTGAAGTTTTCATTTCAGCAATAGTTCCATGGATACATGTACAGGTTTAATAATTATTATATTATTTTAATAACAACATATTGCAAAGAATTTGAGTGTCTGAGAACAGAGGCTTGGTTAAATGGTATAAGCACACAATCATGTCCTATGCAGCCATAAAAGGAAATAAGAATAATCTCTATCAATTGAAATCTTTGACATACACAGTTGATTTTTAAAAGCAAGTTACAAGTAGTATATGTAGAGTGATTATTTTGTGTAAAAAATGAAGAAAACTAAAGAATATGCTTATTTATATACACACAAATACACTTTTACATTTAAAAACATAGAAAGATCAGTTAATACCAATTTGCTGGTGAGTACATGTGGTGCTTATTTTTGCATTCTTGGGATACTTCACTTAGTAGTATGAGTTCCAGCTCTATCCAGGAAAATGCAAGATGTGCTATATCACCATTGTTTCTTAGAGCTGAATAGTACTCCATGGTATACATATACCACATTTTATTAATCCACTCAGGTATTGATGGGCAATTCAGTTGTTTCTTAACTGATCAGCACCTAAGTGGACATATAGGAATAACATCTATCGGGTGTCAGGCAGGTAGGGGGGAAGGGGATGGGTATATACATACATAATGAGTGTGATGCACACCAACTGGGGGATGGACACGCTGAAGCTCTGACTCAAGGGGGCAGGAGGGGGTAAGGGCAATATATGTAACCTTAACATTTGTACCCCCATAATATGCTGAAAAAAAACCATAGAAAGTTAAATTTCAAACAAATAAAAATAACAATTGTTACTTATGGGACCAGAGACCCTTGTATAACAAAACTATCTAAGTAGATTTTACTTTTGATTTATAAAAAATTATCTTTTCAAAAATAAAATAATTTAGAAACTCCTAAAATTGAAAATAAAACAGCAACAAATGATCACAACCATATATCAAACTAGTAACAAAACTCAGAGAAAGGATTTATTATAAACAACTTTAGAACACAGAGTTTTAACTGTAAAAACTTAGTAAAGTGTATTCTAATGGCAAAAGGAACTAAAAAAATTGTAATCTTTACATGGCAATTTAATTTTTTATGTTAATATTGATATTATCATTTTGGAAATATTTTTTATATTACAAGTTACAGAAGACCAGTTATACTTTTTTGTATTATGATTTTCAGTGTAAAAAGTAAACATATAGACTTTTAAATATATAAGTATATAGCATTGATAAAAATGAATTGAAATAAAATGAATTTTTAAAATTTAAAATATATATTATCTAGCTTTGTCCACTGAAATGACCCCAAATTAATTCTAACCTATATATTGATCTCAAATATCATTTCATCATGAAAGGAACCAAGATTCTTTGGAGAAATGACTGGTTGCATGTTTGAGTCAAGGAAGGTACAAGGTAAACTGAGGATATATTTTTTCTACCACAAAGCAGTGTCCAAAAAATTCTTGAGGTCATATTAAAAGGATGAGGAGCCAGACTGCAGGGACTCCCACTGGTAAAATTCTGACAGTATGTGAATATAAAATGATAATGATGTTAGTAATTTCAAATATAATGGATTAATTAAAATCCATAATTATAGAATGATACTTAAACAAAGAAATCTTAGAAAAAACTCACTATTCAAAGTCAATGATAAACCACCACCTTTTCTTTAAAATATGTATTGTAACTAAAAGAAAAGAAATATGTCTTTTTCATTCCATTTGTTTCTATATAGTAACTGAATAAGAACATTTTATTAGGGAAAATCCTTACTTCATAAAAGACTTCAAAGGAATACTGCTGAATTATTGGTAAAATTAGAAATTCTCATTGCTCTATAACCATTAATTAAATTATTGATTCATATTAGGATTCTTAATTGAAGTGAAAACAATTACATGCATAATATGAAAGTAATACTACACAGTTACCCTCTAGAGAGGAATAATGAATCATAATGAAGCGATCATTTATCATCAGCCTAAACTCAGAGGTCAATATTGTCATCATTAATGATGAGTTAACCAGATGTTATGAGTTCCCTTTAGTAATGTATACATAACTTATGATGTATTTTAATCAAATATGTTTCATTCAACTCTATCAAGGCTTTATATGTAAATACAGGGGATAAATAATATAAATAATATTAATATCACAGGAAAAAAAGAGAATAAATATAGAATATGGGATATTTTGGAGAACAATTGGCATAGTCTGTTCAATAAGCCAGGGACATGAAAAATACAATGAATCCATGTTGAAAACAAAATTGCTTTAAAAGCACACCATAATCACATACAATTTTGTTCCCAAATCTAATGAATCAATTATAATGAAAATTGAGGGGAAACTTACTTGTGGATGACTGATCTGGAAGATGATGATGACTGAGAGGGCACTCCGGCAAATCAACAAGAAAAAGTCAGGAACCCAGTGGAAGAACTGATATGAACAGACAGGATATGGAAGAAGAAACCCAAAAGGATAAGACACGTAGGAGGATGTTCATATTCAATGGTAAATAGAAAAACAAATTTAACAATTGCAAAAAGGTTACTTTATGCCCATACAATTGGCATACCTATTTGATACGACCAGATAATAACAGGGATGTAGGTATATAGTTTCTAGTGGAAGAACTGCACCATACTACATCCTTGCTTGAAAACAATCTAAGAGCACTAGTGACTCTCACGGAGTCTTGTCTCTTCCCTTGCTTGATGATGTTTTGATTTTGAGCTGAAGCTCCTTTAGACTTCTCTGTGAGTACTCTGCAGTGTCTAAATTGATGGTGTCCTCTTATGAAAAAGTGGGTTTTTTTGGCAGGTGTTTCAATGATCTACCAACCTTGGACTCAATTAATTTTTAATAGTTTGTTTAGCTTGTGCTTTTCTGTGCCATGTGTGTAGTGTAAATTTAAACCCCAAAACTACATGAGAACAGTCCTTGGAATAAATAAATTCAAAGAAGTTATTTTTTCCACAATCTTATACCCAGCTCAAGATACAAGATTTCTTATCAACGTACTTTGCTGTTGGGCCAATTTATCTCCACCCCACACTTTTAAAATATTATTATTATTTATATTTTATTAATAGATAGGAAAAGAACCCTGGCAGAAAAATATCTAACTGGAAAAGGACAAATGAAGATTGGAAATGAGTGAGAGCTAACTGAGATACTAAGGACCTGGAAGGGTCATAAAGTACTAAGATTAAGAGCCAGGATGCAGAAGTAAGTTTTGTTATTCTGAGGGTACACACACCTCATTATGAATGAATTAAAAAAAGAGATAATGAAGATAGAACTATTCTGGATTGAAACAAGATTGTGAAAGTCTATTGGGGTCTGGCTGCTTCTCACTCTTAAAAGAAACAAAATACTCTTCCAGTTGAGGGAAACACCGCTTTTGGGGTAGTAGTTCTGCATCTTGACTATACATTGTAATCATCTGGAACACTTTAAAATCTACTGATTACTATTTCCAATTCTGAGTTGCAAATTTAATTGGCCTGTGTTATGTCTGGTACATCACGATTTTTCAAATCTTCCTGGGTGATTCTAAGGTGTAGCTAATGTTGAAAACCATTGGCATAGGAGGCTAAAAATGGTTTGAAAATAGATTTAGGAAATAAGAGATAGCAGGTCATGTGCTGTAGATACAAAGATTGCTGAGCACAGTGAAGACCTAATTGAGATCAGATGCATGTGATGCATCAGATGCATCAGATGCATACTAACCTGCATAAGGGTTTAACATTTTAAACATTGTTGACTATATTGACACATATAGTTAAACAAATAAAGAAAGAAAATTATGAGGTTAATGTATCTTATGGACCCTGGAAATAAATTACAACAAACTACTTCAAATATCTGTACGACCTAGGTAAAAAATGTGGGTACCTAAATTGTTCAATAATTTCTCTTTGATGATATAGACCTGTTTTACATACCGGCAGTCCCCAACCTTTATGGCTCCAGGGACTGGTTTCGTAGTGGAAGACGATTTTTCCACAGGGCATGGGGAGGAGGGAAGAGGCGGAGCTCAGGCGGTGATGCCAGCAATGGGAAGCGGCTGTAAATGCAGATGAAGATTTGCTGGCTTCTCCCTACTACAAGTCCCTCTTTCCTAAGTTTTATGCAATTCAGTTTGGGTGGGGAGTGGAGTTCTGCAGCCAGGTTCCTAGAGGGGTTGGGGACTGAAGACATAGCCCACATTTATTCCACAATGAAGTCTTCATGTGACCCAAAATCTTTATTGCTGCACTTTATGCTTCAAAATAAAGTTAATGCATGTGACTGAATTAAATTTAATGCTATATCTGAGGAATAAAGTACACCATATTTGACAGCTTTGATTTCCTAATGAAGTAGTATTTTTCTTTCTAGATTGTAGGCAATAATAAAAATAAGGTTTTAATTACTAAGCTATTGACCTGACAGCTTTTTTGTGTTGGCATTTTTCTTCAATCAACAACAAAAGCAAATTCTTTGATCTACTATAAAATATATGTGCTATAAATTGCTATGTTTAATAACTACTCTCATAGAACGGTAACAGCTTGGTTATGGGCTAATCATACAATTAGAATCTTCATATTTCCTGAATTGTAGTGCTTCTCAAATTTAAATCTTTATCAAAGAAAAAAAAGTCATGAGACCTTCAGTGACTTACATCATTTTATTAGAAAATAATTAAAATATAGATATAAAGTTAGGTATAGCTTCCTTATGACAATAGCTCTTTCATAATTTTAAAGCCAAAATTATTTGAAAAAATTGGATACTGCCAATATAAAAAATAAAATATCAAATTAATAATATTAAAAAATAACATGATGGATGATTTTTTCCAATAAAAATGCCATTTTCAACAAAAATATTAATGCCATCAAGAGTTTTTCTTTTTTTTTTTTTCTCCCTCTGGCATTTCTTTATTACCTTGTTAAACTTCATTTCTACAACCAAACTTAACCACTAAAATCACTGCAAAATCCTTTGGTTAGTACATCACTTACACATAAAATTGGCCTTATCTCCCTGATCCTATCTCCTTGGCCTATAATAACCAAGTAATAGAGTTTGGTACAATGCAACAGTAAACACAGATAAGATAGGCTTTGAAAGCATATTAGAGTCCTCAATAGTATTATAGCTATTCAAATGCTCAGGATACAATAATATTGATTTTATTAAGTTGTAATTGAAAAAAATATTATTTTTATGAAGAGCTAAGAGAATTCTGAGATACATCACTGACCCTGTTTGAGAAATAATGATATAATTAGCCACAAATAAGTGGTAGTACATTGAATTACTGCTTGCTCCAAAAACTGTGGTGCTCAAAGACAGTAGTATTTTACCCACACAGGTTACCGATGTAAATCTCCAACAGTTGTATATTTCTATATCTCAGTTTTTTCTAACACAAAATGAAGATAATATTATTGTCAATCCTGGCTTCTCACTATTAAGGATCAATAAATGTGTCATCAATACATTGTATTCTAACATACTTTTTTATTATAAGAACAGATATGAATTTAGATTTCATGGAAACCTTCCCTATTATTAACTTCAAAACAGTTGAAAAATATATTTCTAACCATAATAGGTGTCAGAAATTCACAGAATTTTTAAACAAAATAATTCACAGAAGAGTATCCCAGAATGAAAAGATATTATAATTACACAGTAGGTAAAATGTTAAATGCAGTAACTAAAAATGAAATTCATAAAAGTCCATTATTATTATTTTATTCTTAATTTGGCTATCGATTTAATGTCAAAATCACTCATAGTAAGGAATAGTTATATTAGCTACAATTCTACACTATTTTCAATTTAAATGCATATTGCAGATCTCATCACTTAAATGGAAAATTATTCAATTGTTTTAATCAAAAAAGGCTTATGCATCTAAAATTAAATATTCATTCAAAACACAATTTAAAAGTCATAAAATATTTAAAAATTAAACACAATTGTAAAACTACTTTATAGTGTGTGTACATGTGGGTTTCCATAATTATTTGAAAATAGCTTTTGCATAGACTCCTCCATATGAGTATCTGCCTACCCAAGTAAGTACAATATTGTGAACAGTTTTATAAAATTATCCGTAAATGTTACCATCTAAGAAAATCTGCAATTACCCTTGTAAAACTATTAAAAGTTGCTCATTGTATATTGCAGTATTTATTAGGGAGAGAACTAGCAACAAAAAAACCCAAGAAAATTAAATCAGCTAAAAATTATCTATAACTTTACTTCCTCATCATAAAATCAATTTAGCTAACAAGTAACAATGCTGGAGATGGGAATCACAAATCTCTTTGAATTTTCACCTGTCTTGTCTAAAACATCTCTCCTGATATGTTTTTAAGTATTTATTTATTTATTTTTAAATTTTTTATTTCTAATTATTATAGACACATAATAGTTGTACATATTTATGGGGTATTATGTATACAATGTGTAAATAATCAAATCAGGGTAATCAAGGGTATCCATTACCTCAAGCTTTTATCATTTCTTTGTATTAGGAACATTCCAATTCCACTCTTTTAGTTATTTTAAAATATACAATAAATTATTGTTAACTAAAGTTACCTTGTTTTACTACAAAATAGTAAATCTTGTTCATTCTATTTAAGTGTATTTTAGTATCCATTAACCACTCCCTCTTTATCTCTCCTCCCCACCACCTTTCCCAGCTTCTAGTAACCATCATTCTACTCTCTCTCTCTATGAGTTTAATCTTTTTTTTTTTAGCTCCCACATGTAAGTGGGAACATGCAATTATTTATCTTTCTGTGCCTGGCTTATTTTACTTAAGATAATCATCTCCAGTTCCATTCTTGTTGTTGCAAATGGCAGGATTTCATTCTTTTTATGGCCAAATAGTATTCCACTGTATATGTACCACATTTTTTTATCCATTCATCCATTGATGAATACTTGGGTTGATTCTATATCTTGGCTATTGTGAATAGAACGCTATACTATTCTCCATAGTGGCTGTACTAATTTACATTTCCACCAACACTGTACAAGAGTTGCCCTTTTTCCACATCCTTGCCAGCATTTGTTATTGTCTGTCTTTTGGACAAAAGCCATTTTAACTGGAGTGAGATGACATCTCACTGTAGTTTTGATTTGCATTTCTCAGATGATTAGAAATGTCGAGCATTTTATTCTATATACCTGCAGCCATTTGTATATCTTCTTTTGAGCAACGTGTATTCAGAACTTTTGCCCATTTTTCAGTCTGATTTTTTTCTATTGAGGTGTTTGAGCTCCTTATATATTTTGATTATTAATCCCTTGTCAGATGGGTAGTTTGTAAACATTTTCCCCTATTCCGTGGTTTGTCTATTCATTTTGTTGATTGTGTTCTTTGCTGTGCAGAAATTTTTTAACTTGCTTAATGTGATCCCATTTGTCCATTTCACTTTGGTTGCCTGTGCTTTTGAGATCTTTCTCAAGAAATCTTTGCCCAGACCAATGTCCTGGAGTGTTTACTTAATGTTTATTTTTAATAATTTAATAGTTTCAGGTCTAAGATGAAATTTTTAAGTCTTTAATCCATTTTATTGGATTTTTGTATATGGTAGGGGTCTAGTTTTGTTCTTCTTAATATGAATATCAACATTTATTGAAAAGACTATCCTTTCTCCAGTGTATGTTCTAGTCACTTTTGTTGAAAATGAGTTGATTATAAATGTATGGATTTATTTCTGGGTTTCTGTTGTATTCTATTGTTCTATATGTCTCTTTTTATGCTATTTTGCTCATTATATAATACTTTTGCAGTATAATCTGAAATCAGGTAATATGATTTTTCCAGGTTTATTCTTTTTACTCAAGATGGCTTTGGCTACTCCTGATCTTTTGTGGTACCATGTAAATTTTAGGATTATTTCTCTGGTATCTGTGAAGAATGCCATTGGTATTTCATTAGGGATTGCATTGATTCTGTAGATTGCTTTGGATAGTATGGACCTTTTAACAATATTGCTTCTTCCAATCCATGGACATGGAATACTTTCCATAATTTGTTTCTTATTCAATTTCTTTCAATGTTATATAATTTTCATTGTAAAGCTATTTCACTTTTTTGGTTAATTTTGTTCCTAGGTATTTTTATTTTATTTGTAGCTATTGTAAGTGGGATTACTTACTTGGTTTATTTTTAAGATTGTTCTCTGGTAGCATTCAGGTATGATTTTTACTCTGTAGTTATTTAATCATTGTTATATTAAGCGAAATGACAAGTTTGACTTCTGTATAGAAAGGATATTTTTCTAAAGTGCATTTATCTATTGGTATCTTTAATGAGATTAATAATAATCCAGGAAATATAATATAGGAACATTATTTTTGAAAAGCATAAATATTAACACTTTATCTCATTTCCACATTACCTTCTTTTGCTCACTCTGCTATTCTTTGTTTCAATTATCTCAACTTCGCAAGAATTCTTTTCTCTTATGTCAACACCTATGTCACTTGATATATTTTCTTTTGCTTTTAAATAATTCACTTGGATTCTAATACTTTCTCATTGTTATGGTTTGGCATATTTTTAGGACATAATATTAATTTTTTTGCCCTTTCATTTTATGTAACTATATATAAGAGGAAATTCTACTGTATGCCTTGATCAGGCACTGTTGCCAATTGCCTATGCTCTGTCAGGGACGAAGGCCTTAAGATCGCTGTTATGCACAAAATAACTGGAAAGTACAAATTAAAGTTACATTTATTATGCTAATCATCTAAATGGAAGAATTCTCAGAGATCTATGAGAGTGTCACTAGCTGGTGAAGTGAAGAGGTTTAAGATCACAGCTGTGAACTTAGATAATTCTAGGTTCGAATTCCTAATGATACTTCCTAATTGTACAATGTCATTGAGAAACACATTGAACATCTCTGTTTCTTATTTCCTTATAGATAGTATAGGACTAAAATGATACTAACACCCTGAGTTAGTGTAAGAATTAAATAAAATAGCATATAAAAAGCACTGAGAAGAATGACACATAGAAAGTGCTCAAAATATCTAATGACTATTTTTTATTATTTCCTATACCCAGGTATTAAAAAACTTTAAGTTTTAAAGATATACATACATTCTTTCTCTCTGTTTCTGTCTTTCTCTCTGATTTTCTCTCTCTCTGTCTCTCACATTATACCAATCAAACAAATATTGAAAACATTTATATAACCCCAGAAAAGCCTTAGAAAGGCTGAAAAGGAAAATCATATTGCCACAAGTCAACAGAAATTGAAAAAAAAAATCATGGATTTTTAGCTTTAATGTAGAAAGCTTGGAAGCGGTCCACTGACTTTACTATAGATAAAGGCTGGACAAATTTAAAAAATTAGCAACTTTTTTGAACCCATCAGAAAAGTAAATTTTCACAGCAAATCAATACCCTAGAACCTAGACAGACAGACAGATTCATCCCTGGGATCTATCTACCTGAAGTGGAAGCCACTGGATACCGTAAGTGGCACTCATGAAAGAAATCAACAATTTAAGCAAATGAAGAGATATTCTATATTCATAGGTTGAGAGGCTCAATATTCTTAAGAAGTCCAGTCTTCTTAACACTATTTACAGATTCAATACAATCTCAATCAAAATCCCAGCAAGCTTTTTCTGACAATTAATATGGAAAATCAAAGGATGTAAAATAGCCAACACAATATTTTAAAAGAATAACAGAGTTAGAAAACTCACATCACTTAATTTAAAGACTTAATATAAAGCTAGAATAATCAAGACAGAGCATTACTGGTGAAATAATAGACACATAGATCAATAGAACAGAATAATGAGGCCAGAAATAGATCCACACAAATGCAGTCAACTGATTATTGACAAGAGCACGAAGGTTTAATGGAGAAAGGTGAATCTTTTCAACAAAAGGTACTAGAACAATTAGATATCCACATGCAAAAAGAAAAAAAAAATGGAACCTAAACATAAACCTTACAACTTATAGAGAAATAAATTCAAATGAAGTGTAGATCTAAAAATATCCTAAAATAAAACATAGGGGAAAATTTGAATAATCTTGGGTATTGGGATCAGTTTTTAGATGCAACACTAAAAGTACAATCCATGAAAGAGAAATCTGAGAAATTGGACTTTATTACAAACTTTGCTCTGTGAAAGACACTTGGAAAAATATTTGCAAATTATATATCTGATAAAGGACTTGTATCCATTATACATTAAAACATAGCAATAAGAAAACAAAAAACAATTTAAAAATAAGCAAAAGATCTCAACAAATATTTCACCATCGAAGATATACAGATGACAAATAAGCATGAAAGATGCCAAACATAATCTGCCATGAGAGAAACACAAATTAAAACAACGAGATAATATTGCACCCCTATTAGAATGATTAGAATTAAAAAATTTGAAAATAGCAATTGCTGGCAAAAATGTACACCAACAGGACTCTCATTAATTGCCAGTGGGAATGTAAAATGGTGCAGCCACTTTAGAAAACAGTTTGGAAATTTCTCATAAAGTTAAACATAGTCTTATAATACAATCCATCGAGCATACTACTAGATATTTACCCAACTGATTCAGAAAGTTGTATCTACACCGAAACATTCACACAAATGTTTATAGTAGCCTTAATCATAATCATCAAAAATATGGAAGCAACCAAGATATTTTTCAACAAGTGAATGGATAAGCAAACTGTGGTACATATATACAACTAAATACTACTCAGTGATAATAAAGAGTGAATTGTCAATCCGCATAACAAAATGGATGAATCTTAAATGCATTTTGGTATGCAAAAGAAGCCAGTGTGAAAATATCACATATTGTATGAATCCATCTATATGACATTCTAAAAAAGGCAAAACTATGTAGAAGCAAGAGATCAGTGGTCACTAGTAGTTGGTAGGTGAGTAGTTTTTGAACAGTTGAAGCATTGTGGTTTTTAAATTGTTGTGGTTTTTTTTAGAACTTTGAAAATGTTCTGCATGATACTAATAGTTGCATATACATGATATCATTCATTTGTGAGATTTAATGTATGCAAATGTAAAAGATAAATTAGGACATTGGGCTATCCATAATAGAAAGCATACTGTGACAAAATAATCTGTGTTACAAATGTATGACACAACCTTATTGAAAAGGGTAGAGGAAAAAGGTGTAACCTAAATAATGTTGGAAATTCATGGAAACTTTAAGACTAAAGACAACAGGAACTTTACATAAACATTGCACTCCAGTTGGCAAAATTGTTTTTTTACTGGCATATGGATTAGTAATTCTGTAACTACTAAAGTTTTATTCTGGGATCAAATAAATCAATAAGTAGATTGCAGATGGGAGCCAGACTTCTTACTGTTGGATGTTAAAGGTAATCCAGGAGTGAAGGCCAGAATGAGCCATGTGATACTGGATTAGAGTTGGACACACTAGTATGAACTTATATTAGCCTGATACAGATGGAATAATATAGAAATAGTTATAACTAAATGTGTAATACAGGGTAGAGGACACATATAATTCTGAAATCTTTTGCTAAGAGATCCTAGAGGCAACACCAAGCATCAATGAGTACATATATTTAGCACCCGGATCTTGGTTTCCAATACCACGCTCCAATAAAAGAAAACAAGGATTCTTGGAGAAATGGCTGATTCTAGGACTGGAGCAGGAAATATACAGGATAATCCTAGAGATTGTGTCAAAATATAAAGATATTTTCAGAAAAAGAAAAAGAAAAAAAAACTTTTGAGGTACGTCAATGGGATATAGGAGTTGACTGAAAGATCTCCAATGGCCACAGTTGGAAAATTTGAGCAGCAAAATAAATGTATAGTATTCGATTATCATCTGAAGTATAAAATAAATATCCACAAGTTCATCTGGACAAAAATAAATGATCAAATAAATAAATAGAATAGAATAGATTTCTCATTTAGAATAATTCCAAATAACATGTTGGTATTGCTCCCCCAAGGAGATAGACTACAACTCTTCACTTCTAAGTATGGACTGTGCATAGTAACTTCCTTTCAAAGAATATGGTGTGGAAAGTTATGAGGGGCACTTCACACTAGAGGAATTTAAAACTACCCCAGAGAGCTGAAGATGGTTAGCATCTATGTGATAACTCATGTTGATAGTAAGTATCCATGATGTAATGTGATGAGAACAGAAATTTATCTCTGTAGTCTTCCTCTCAAAAATCTGTAACTCAAATTTAATCAAGAAAAGATATCAGGCATATTCTAGCTGAGGGGCATTCTGTAAATACCTGACCTGTACTCCTTAAAATTCTCAAAGTCGTCCAAATCAAGGAAAGTCAGAGAAAGTGTCATAGCTAAGACTATCCCAAGAAGACATGATGAAGAAATGTAATATGATATCTTAGATGATATCCAGAAACAGAAAACATTATTAGGTCAAAACTAAGGTAATATGAGTATCATATGGATTCTAGTTAATAATAATCTATCAATATTGATTCATTAGTTTTGTCATATCTATCATACTTATGTAAGGGTTTAACAACAGGCAAACTGTATGTAAGGTAAACAGGAATTCTATAAACTATTTTTGTAACTTTTCTGTAAACATAAAACTATTCTAAAATAAAAAGCTTATGTAAACAAACAAACAAACAAAAACAACAAACAACTGATGCCACACCTAAAAAATAGCTATGTGGTTCATGGCTATCTCAAAATACAGGTCACAAATAATGCACAGCCCCTGATCCCAAATCCTTTTTCTGAATTTAAGTTATAATTAGTCATAGTAATTAGAAAGTCATCATTTTATAATATTTCCATTGAGATCTTTGCTGGAATAAAGCCCGGGGAACAAATAAGCACTCTTTTATTCAATAATAAATACTAAGAGTTTCTGGGACTTTTCTATCTTTAGAATAGTCATTACCACTCCAAGTTGATAATTTCCCATTTTTCTCTTTCTTTTTTTTCCCCCAAGGATTAATTCTTAGTGAGACCAGTGTTACATTCTCTTCTTTAGACATACCAAGAAGCCCTTTCTATTTCAGTATATCAAGTGTGTAGTTCAGTGCTCAATAAATTTTTTCAAGTATAGCTTATAATAAATGGAAAGTAGAATGAATTTTATTAACCATCAGATATGTATTTTTTTCTAAGAATCTGGAAAAAAGGGAGCCCATTTGGAAGGCACACATAAATCTTATAAATGTATCGATAGAGACCCAGTGAGCAGTACTATCAAACAGCATTCATTATAAATTGATGATCTTTAAAGTAGATGGGTATGCAGAGTGCCTGGAATGATATCCTGAATATTATCTTCACTGCTCTTATGATCATTTTCAGAACTATTCACATGTGGAATCATTTGAAAAACTTATCAAAGAATTATGATTTTTAAATATTTTGGATTTAATATTAGAGAGAGATCACTTTAATTCACAATTATCTTTATGGTTTCAACATTAGCTGAACTCCAGATATTTTAGTAAAAATATGAAGCCAATTTTTAATATAACCAAAATATCCTCATTAGTTACCAGAGATTGATAAAAATCCTATATCAGCTTGATTAAGTATAGCTATTAATAAAGAGGTGAACAATGAAATTCAAGACTGATATAAGTAGATACCAGGCATGTGAGAAACAGCTTGAATACCACATTTCTATCAATAGTCACAGAGAGAAAATATTTTTTAAATACAGTTGAAGTACATAAAATGATTGAATATGAAGAATTATTAACATTTCCTTTCTTTAAAAGACGATAGTATGTTACTATGCTAAGATCCATTGGTTATTTTTAAAATAATCTTAAATAAAATTTAATGCTACCAATATTTTAGAGCACCAGAATCATATACATTTATTATACTTGTTGCTGAGTTGGGCATGTGTTAGGCATGATTATATCTACAGTGTATATCTGTATATGTGTTTGTGTATGTATGTGCGTGTGTCACAATCTAGAATAAAATTTATTTTAAATATAAATACAAGCAATGACATTGTGCCTCTATTTATGTAGTCCACATATTATAAAGTGTCTATAATTTTGCCAGGCATCATTCTAGGTGCTTAGAATATATAAATGCATAGAAGAGACAAAAATCTCTGCCTCATGTCCTTATGGAGTTTGCTATTATTGTGATTATAATATTAATATTCTAGTAGACTGTTGAGGCATAGTGCACGTGCCTGTAATTCCAGGCAGGAGAATCACTTGAGCCCAGTAGGTCTCCAAGGATGATTATGCTGCTGCACTCTACCCTGGGTGACAGAGTGAGAGACCTTGTCTATAAAAAAACAAAATAAAATGTTGTGCAAGCAAGGGGGCAACAACTATAGACAATTAATCTAATAAATAAGTGTATTATATTGTATGTTAAAAGTGATAAGAGCTGTTGAAAAATTTTTAAAGTTGGACAGAATAAGGGATATTTGGAGTATAAAGGAGTGGGGGAATGGGTTAAAATTTAAACTGGTTGCTCATGGTGGGTGTCATCAAAAAAATGATATTTAAGTGAAGATTTAAAGAAGACCAGAGAGTTAGCAATATGGATATTTGGCATAGGGAATTTCCAGGCAGCAGGAATAGCCAACACTAAGGCCCTAAGTCAGGATAGTCCTGTGAGCTCCAGGAACAGTAGAGAGGCCATAGAGACCTGGCTTGAGCAGGGTGAGAAAGGTGTAGTATATGAGGATATACTGCAAGGTGACAGAGGTCACACATAACTTTAGAAGAAATGTAAAGAACTTTCCATTTTACTCCAAGCTAAATGGGAAAACATTAATATGTTTAGAGCAAAGGGATTGGCAAGATCTGGCTCACAATTTAAAACAATCACTCTTGTGGATCTCTTCAGATGTACACTATAGTTGAGCAAAAGTGAAGCAAAGAGACCAGATGAGAAGTTAAATTGCTATAATCAAGGCGTGGTGGTTCAGGAGAGCAACTGCAGTGGAGATTGTAAGATGTGGTAACTTCAGGATACATCAATAATTTGGAGCCAGAAGGATTTACCTACATTTTATTAGGATGTAAAAAATAAGAGAAATCAAAAATGATTGCAAGATTTTTTTAACTTCAATAGAAAGGATGGAGTTGCCATAATATCAAATGGAAAAGGGAACTTTTGGTTCCCCAGAAGCAATGTGGACTTACAATTTCTAGACTGGCATGTAAGGAGCTTGGAAGTCATCATTCCGTACTAACAAGTAAAAAGCTGAACAAACTCTTCACAGATCTGTCAGAGAAGCGATGCAAAGGCAGATCACTGTTCCCCAAATAGGAGAAAAAGATAGATGAATGCAGAGAATTACGACTTACTGGAACAAAAACCCACAAGCAGAAACCTCTGCAGGAACCAGTACTGAGACAGGAAAACCTAAACTCTAACAAAAAAAATTGCTGCAGGGTCTCTGTGGACAAATCTGAAAGTAAAAACTGCAGAATGGCCTAGTTACAAGAGGCCCCCACACTTTTGTGAGTTATAGATCCAGGAGCCCTACCAACTTTTTACAATGAATATCAGGAAAAAAAATCTACTCACATTTCTGGCAGGAGGTGGGGAGAAGTATTCATTTTGAAATAAATCAGAACATTCTGCTCTTCTTATCAGAGCCTAAACGACCTAAGGGGAAGGGAAGTCCCCAACTTCAATCCCCTCTACTCAAGGGGGCAATAGGATGGACTAGGTACACTTGTGAAGTTCACTACCTTGCAGCACAGGCTCACTCAAAGACTGATGCTTAATCTTAAGATTAGAGTATGCTTTCTCTTGCCTTACATCTTACCACCACATTACCAAAGGCCTCCTTACCTCAGTTCCTTTTACTCAGTACATATGTCTGGCTTTCAATGAAAACATTACAAGACATGCTAAAAGACAAAAAACAAACAAACAAAAAACAAATGCAGTTTGAAGAGACAGAGTAAGCGTCAGAATCAGACATGACAGAAACGATAGAATTATCAGACAGAGAATTTAAAACAACTCTGATTAATGTGTTATGGCTTTAATGGGAAAAGTAGACAACATGCAAGAGCATATGGGCCATATAAGCTGAGAGATGAAAATTCTAAGAAGAATCAAAAGAAATGTTCGAGATCAAAAACACTACAGCAGAAATGAAGAATGTCTTTGATGGGCTCATTAATAGACTGGACATGGCTAAAGAAAGAATCTCTCAGCTTTGGGATATGTCAATAGTAACTTCTAAAACTGAAAATCAAAGAGAATCATACTTAAAAAACAGATCAGAATATCTAAAACCATGGGACAACTGAACAGGGTATAATATATGTGTAATGGGAAAACAAGAAGAAGCAGAAAGAGAGAAGAAACAGGAGAAATAATTAATGTGATAATAACTGATATTTCCTCCCAAATTAATGTCAGGCACAGAACAATAGATCCAGTAATCTCAGAGAACACCAACAGAATAAATGCCAAAAAAAAAAAAAAAATCCAACACAAAACAACAACAATTACACGTAGACATATCATACTCAAACTTCAGAAAATTAAAGAAAAAATCTTGAAAGAAGTCATAAGGGCTGGGGGAAATCCTTACCTAAATATAAGAATTACATCTGACTTCTCAGAAAAGCTATAGGAGGAGAGGTTTAGTGAGATCGTGATTATATTATAATTTCAAACATACCGAATTTAAGATGTCTATTAAACTCCAAGTGAAAATGTTGAATAGTCACATAGCTTTAGAAATCTATAGTTTAGGAGAAGTCTGTGCTTGAAAGATACATTTAGGAGTCAACGTCAGGGAGACAACACTTAAATCTATTAGAGTGGATGAGATCACCAACGGAGTGTGTATTGATATGGAAGAGAAGAGAGCCAAGGATGATCCCTGGAGCAATCTATAATAACAAGAAGATTTCAAAGTAAAGAGAAGGACCAGTCATGGAGCCTCAAAAGTGACCTGGGAAGCAGAAGAAAAACCAAGAGATCTGGTTTCCTGTAAGCCAACTAAACAGAGTGTAGCAAGAAATAGGGGACGGGGGGCAGGGTGGGGCAGCTGTTAACATGTGTCTAGTGTGTCAGTTGAGATAGGACCTGAGAATTGACCATTGGATTTAGCTAATTGAGGGCCATTGCTGACCTCTTGGGGAGAAGTTTCATTAGAACACTGGAGAAAAAACATAATTGAGGTGAGATTTAAAAAGAATGAGAAGAAATACAGTGAGCATAAATAATTTGCTAAAGGAATTTTGCTGCATGGTAAAGTAATTTGGTGGTAGCTGATGAGAAAGTAGAGTCAGCATTTTTTTTTTTTTTTTACTATTAGAGAGATATCAGTATTCCAGTGAAGAGTGAAAAATAGAGAATATAGAAAATAAGTGAATTGCTAGAAAGATGCCAGAGGAGACATGCATAAATTAATTAGCGCTAGCTACTCTAACACTTACATCCAAAACTCTCCCTGGCTTAACACAACAGTTTACTTCCTGTTAACTCAACTGTCTCATGAGGGTATTCAGCAAGATACTACACGTGCAAAGTTTTCAAGGCATGGAGGCTCCTTCAATCTGTACCTCAGTCCAGCCACTAAGGCCAGAGATTCTTTTCTTTCTTTCCTAACCAGTGATTACAAAATGACAGCATGGAGAAGTCATACTTGCTTCTTAATAACTTGCCCAGGGTAACACATATGACTTCCCCTCACATTCCATTCACATTCCATTGGTGAGAACTAATAGCATGGCTTCACCTTAGTGTAAGGGGAGCTAAGAAATACAACCTCAGGCTGGGCAGTTTCTTCTTACCAAACTTCTTTACTAGGGATAGAAAGCATGCATCTTTGGTGACCTGCTAGCCCTCTGTGCCACAGATGGAATCTAGTGTTGAAGTGGAGGGATTGATTTATACCGAACAAAGTCATTACCTCAGAATAAGGATGGAAAATGAGGTGTTTGGAATTTCAGAAATAGGGAGTGAATGGTCCAGAGGAGTATTATATGACTGCCTGGTAGAATTAATGTCCCATTTGAGTTTTATGGGCAAGAAATTATAATGAGAACTATTAACAAGATGATGTGTTTCCTGCAGCCACATTCAGCTACATAGATGCAAGTCCTGGAATTGGTAGTGAGTTGAAATTAGATAGACTTAAGCAAGTGTAATATAACATAAGACTTGTAGGAAAATCACAAAAAAACATAATTTTTAATGAATGTCCATAAAATTTAAACAAAAGAGAGAGGACATTAAGAGGATGAGGGACAGTGACAAGTTGATAGGATCAACAGATTGTAGGGTGGAGAATTGTCTGGTCCGAGTCCTAGAAAGGAAAGCAAACAAATAGACATACATAGAAACAGGAGACAGTGGTCAGAAAATGAACCACAAAAAAATTGATGCTGCAGAGGGTGTATGGTAATTGGTAATGGCAATGTCTAGGAAATGAGTGGCTGAGGTTTGGTGGAGGATAAGATTATTGGGAGCAGATTATTTTAAGGAACATGAGGATAGAGTGTCATCTACACCAAGGATTATGATGGAAGTAACTGGAGAGTGACAATGAGCCAGGATGTAACTTATGGAAAAATAAGGGGAAATGGCCCAAAGCTTGGGAAATAGCCCTGACTAAAGAATAGAGAATTTAAAAATAAGATGGTATGAAACACAAAGCTTGGGGTTTTTAGGAGAGCTGAAAACAAATGTTTTCAAACATGAAACAAGAACCCAAAGACATCTACCTCATCACCACCTCTGTTGGTACAAGGTCTAAGAGGGGAAAAATATTTAGTAGGCTAAAGAGGAAAAAGCATGCATCCAAACACTCGTCACTATTTTTAAATTGGTGTCCAAAATTAGTAACATATAAGAGGAGGGCCACTCATATTTTTGCAGTGCTAAGATAAAAATTTCTAACTATGTCAAAAGCACAAAGGCAAAGACAATGGCATTTATATGGTATACATGGTATGCACCTAATTGTAAACTGAACTGAAAAATTCACAAATGATTCTGAGGCAGTGTCAATTACTGACTACCACTCTCCCATCTTCACCAGTAAAATAGAACTTGAGCCAAAATAAAACTTAACCATCCTTTTCTGAGAAGGAAAGGCTTGAACAGAGGCTGAAAGTCAATCTTCAATTGCTTTATCCAAATTGGCATCATGGCACAGCAATTTTTTTGCAGTGTTTGATGAATTTCCTTCTGACAATGCAGATCAAGGAAGGATTCCTGAAAGAGGGACATATAAATTTTAGCCTTTAGAATGAAAAGTTTTATCTATCTATTTATTTATTTCTTTATTTAGACAGTGGTTAAAAAATATTTTGACTGACTTCCCGATATGTTACACTACAAATCTGAGCCACCGCCATCAAATAATTCCTAGCTTACAAGTAATTTCTCCCTGCTCATTCTTGACTGAGACTGCTGTTATTTTCCACATATGTCCATCTACATATATTTTTGTAGAAAGGGGAAACTGTAATATTTTAGTTCTTTTTTCAAAAAAAAATTGAATTGAATTAATTTAATTATAGCATGATTAGTTTAATTATAACAATACTTGCCAAAAAAATACACAAATCATAGTTGAACAGCTTGAAGAATTAACATATCCTGGTAACCACTCAGTTAAAAAATCAAGCAAAACCTCAGAAGATTATTAGTACCATAGAAATTTTTCTTGAGCCTCATCCCAGTCATTCACCCTTAAGGGTGACAATGGTTTTGACCTCCTTCCCTGAAGTTTTGTTTTTGAATTTCATATATATAGAGTTATATTACAATACATAAAAGCAGAATTCTAAGATGGTTCCCAATTCCCTCTGCATGGTATATGTGACCTCCTTTTGCATGTAGGAAGGACTTGTGAATATAATGGGATTTCATTCTGTGCTTAGGTTCCTAATTAGTTGATTTTTAGTTACCCAAAGGAGAGAGTATCCTTGGTGAGCCTGACTTATTCAGGTGCGCCCTTAAGAGTGGCTGAGGTCTTCCTAAGAGAGACTTTCCAAGCCACAGGTGTTTTCCCACTGGCCTTGGAGAAATAGACTGCCATGTTATGGAGAAGGCAACTTTCAGGATCTGAGAGCTGGCCAACAGCTAGCAAGGAAATTTGGACTTTGGTCTTATAATTGCGAGAAAATGAAGTCTGCCAACAGCCTCAATGAGTTTAGAAGAGGACCCCAAGCCTCTGGATAAGATAAGACTGCAGCTCCAGCCAGCATCTTGATTTCAGCCTGGTGACACCCTAAGCAAAGGACCCAGATATCTGTTCCTGGATTTCTGACCCATGGACACTGAGATAATAAAGGTATGTGTTTTTAAGATGCTAAATTTGTAGCAGTTTGTTATGAATCAAGAGAACACTAATAAATACAACATGTAACCTTTACTGTCTATTTTTTTTCACTTACTATTGTATTTGTGTGAATTGTTTCTGTTGTATATAGCAATATTTTATACCTTTTTGGTCCTCTGTACTATTCTACTATACCAATGTAAGTATGCTTCTGATTATTTTTTTTATTCAAGTGTTATTTCAAGTTTTGGGCTATCACAGATAGCAATACTATGAACATTCCTGAACATATCCTTTGGTGCACATACTTGGCTGGATAGGAGTGGAATTGTATCTGTAGGTTATGTGAATGTTCAACTCTAATAAACCATGACAAATAGTTTTCCAAAGCAGTTGTGAAAAATTACAGTCCTAAAAGCAGAGTGAAAGTCAATTGCTTCATATACTCGCCAATAATTGATATTATTCTTGCAATTTTGTTTGTTTAACTTTTTAAAGTTTAGCTTTTCTGGTGGGTGTGTAGAAGAATCTCATGGCAAATGCAACTACCAATATTATGAACCATCTTCTCTTTTATCTTGTGTTTGGGTCTATATACTGGCATGTTAAGTTTAATTCAAAATGCTCTGTTGTCCTCTCTTTAGGCCAGTTAACTAGAGGAAGTAGGGATTTGACTTCTGTGGCAAAGTATGAAAAGATTATCCTTTTTAATATCAGTATGCAGCTATAATTGCAACGAAAAAGACAAGATTTGATTTAATCTTTTAGACTCTTTTTTACCACCAACCACTTCTCCAGAGGCATTCCTAAGCCCTGCAGTTCACCCATAGTTTCAACTCCTACACAGAGTAAGCACAGCTGTTATCCACAGACATTACCAGCTTGTCAGAATTCCAGTGGTAAATGATATAAATTTTTGTTACTATATTCTTTGCACATTTTCTCCTTTTGTAATGGTTGATTCCAGATAGAAAAAAAAAATCTAAAAACAACAAACTCTAAAAGTATGCAATACTCTAATTTTCACTTATTTGATAATAGAAATGATTTTATGAATATTTTATTTTAATTGTATGAAGATGACATTATTCATACAATCATGCTATTCCTTATGAAAAAGACATCTCCATTTAAAAAATGTATATTTTCCTGTATTTTTACTTACCTTATGATAAGGAAGGCGTAGCTGACATAAATCATGAGACGGAATTATAGAAATCACATAGTTGCCCTGATGCAACCACTCTGGAGCTCATGCCTTATTTTAAGCATATCCCATGTATTCTAAATTTTATGATTTTTATAAAAATGATTTAGTGTTATATCCCTTATATACTAAGCTACCTGAGGATTTTTAAAATTATTTCATTTGTACAATACTAGTTAATATGTTTTTAAGGTATGTAACTAGAATATAAAGAAACGTAGACTTCTCGTATACATTGAGAAACAAATCATAGAATTTTATTTTCATGAAGCATTTCAAGCCCACAAAAGAGTATAGAAATAGCATAATAAATACCAGCACATGCATCATTCACATTTACAAATTTGAACATGTTGCCATATTTGGTTCAGAAATGCTTGTCTAATAAATAAAACATCACAGATGTTTACATTCTCCTTCCCACCCCAAGGGAGAACCACCAGCCTGAATTTGTTGCGCCTCATTCCTGTGCATTTATTAAAAGTTTGAACGTAACCTCAAAATTATGTACTTCTGTTTAGTTGCTGAGATAATAAAAACTTTAAGGTCAATGGAAACTATAAAGATGGAAGCCGAAATCACCTTCAAACATCTTTGAGAGTTGTTAAGTCATCCTCTTGGATGTATGTAAAGAAAATACCAAGAAGAAGACAACCAGGGTCTGGACTCAGCTCTACTGTAAACCAGTAAGTGATAAAACAAGACAGAACACAAATGGCAGGCCAGCTCATGGAGCAATATTTCAGAAGTGTTTTGCTTGGCTAAAGTATTTAAAGAGTTAAAATGTGAATGCCTTAAAATTTAACCTTCCTTTTCTGTTTACCACAAGCCCTAAAACTCCCTTTGTCTTATACTAAACCATGTTTTTTGAGTTTAATTTTTCTTAGCTAAACCCTTTTTTAAGTACCCCCTAACAAATTATTAAACTCTGTGGGCTTGAGTTTTCTTATCTAGTTTATGAACAAGTTGAACCTCATGACTTCTTTGGTCACAATTTATTGAAAACCATATCCAGAAGGTTCACTTTCTTTATCATTGTAACTCCAGCGTTCAGAACAGTGTTTGACGTATGGTAGGTACTCAATAACTATTTGTTGAATGAATATATGCATGATTTAAAAAAAATACTTCAAGAAAATAAAATGCTACTGTTTAAGCCACTAATTTTTTGTGTTACTTACATTGCTGTTAGATAATTGCTTTGAATGTCAATGATTAATGGGGTGAAATGGTCTTTGGGATAACCCTAAACAAATTGTGTAAGTTATGACTAAATCTTTATATATATACACAGAGGTGTGTGTGCGTGTGTGTGTCTTCAAAAGCTTCCAGTTACACTTACGAAATCAAGCACATTAGAAATTACTTCCTATTTTATCTCTTTTTGATAAGCTATATGGTGAATAAATTTTCAGTGATATTTCTAGCATACAGCATACTAGCTATTTTTATATACTTAAGGAGAAATTTAGAGAATTTTATAATAAAAGTAAATATTTTACAATGAAAATAAACTTTCTCAACTTCACTGTTTTATGAGCTATGATGATTCTATAACATTTGCTAACATTAAATTTATTTTTGTTCCCTTTCAAATCTATCATTAGGCCTTAACACAAATATTTTATTCTTACAAGTTTTAGGTAATTAACTTGTGCAGTCATTTTTCCTGTCAGAACTCCACAATGCCCTCCACTCTGTGTGCTCCATGTTCTCATTACCAGCATATCCTGCTACTAAGGCAGAAGTTCTCAAACTTTAGGGTCTAATTAACTGATGGGCTTCTTAAAATACAGATTGCTGGGCCATACCCCAATAGTTCCTGAGTCAGTAAGTCTTGTGCATGGCCCAATGTAATGAAGAGTCTGACTTCACTTTAGATGTTTCAGGATGGCTTTCAGGCCCCATCACTCCTTTGCTCCTTCTCTCCCACATTTTGGCAAGATGGTCAGAAAGCCCGAGTCCTCTTTCCTTTGGCACTTGTGGGAGGTTCAATCTAAGCTACACTTATTGAATGCCTCTCCCCCTACTCAGCAAAAGACCCCCAGAAGCCTTCTGTTTCTTCAGCCATTTTTGAACCAGCTTAAGGGCCTGCTGTGATCTCAGAAGCCCTCATCATGTGAGTTAAAAATGTTTCAAATGTTCTTGGTAAATGTTTGGCATCACCCATCTTGACATCCAAACCAAATTTTGGGTGGGGGTTCCATCCCATATATTTAGGTAATTTTGATACTCAAGAATTTAATTTATAGGAAGTTCCCAAGTCATAATGATGCTTTGGGTCAAGGGACCACATTTTAGAACCATTTTTCCAAGGAGTCACATGCACCTCATTCCTAGTTGACCCATGCACAAAATGCATATAAATGTCTCATTTCTTTCACAAATCTTCCATCTCATTCTGTAATCATTTCCTTAATAATATCTTGTGTCCCTAAGTAAAGTCCAAATTCTTTATGAGTAGATACCATATATCAACTTTTTATTTGCCTTAGTTTATAGAATAGTACTAGCTTCGTAGAATTATTCACTCATTGCCTGCTTCATTTTATGTATGCACCAAAGTTAGTGGGGAACACAGAGATTTTAAAAACTAAATTCCTTAACCCCCAATGTAAATATTCAATTTATTTGATAGGAAAGAAAAATTGGGAGTAGAAGGAAGTATGATGGAAAATAAAAGAACTAGATTTATGTAAAAAATTATAATCTAAACATTATATTAGTTATAGCAACTCATTTAATTTTTAATGAATCTATGCAAGAGGAAGCATAATATTTTAAGATCATTGTAGAATCAAGAGTTCCAGTGGAAGATACAGTAATAAAACCCAGATTTGTGTGACTTTGATGCTCCTTCTTTATTTTTAGTGATAGTCCATGCTGTACTATATTTCATATTATACCCAGAATACACTATGGCAGAAAAACAGATTCTTCATATAGAGATGAATAATTCATTTTTATAAAACAACAGATTTGTGGTAGAGTAGTGGAAAATTTTTAAGATATTTAAGATTTTTAAGTATTCTTTATAAATTATTAATACTATAGATTCGCAGAATGTGACAAAAACAATACAGAGAGGCCCATGTACCCTTTAGTCCATTTCCCTCAACAGTAACATTTTACATAACTAAGTACAATAACAAATCCAAGAAATTGATGGTAAAATTCATGATTCTTATTCAAGATTTTCCCAGTTTTACTATATACTATGCTCATTTATGAGTACCTGTGTGTGTGTATATGTGTGCATGAGGGTGTAGTTCTCATTTTGTCAAGTGTAGATTCATTTAACCATCACCACACTAAAAATGTTCCATCACCACAAAGAATTCCTTTGTATTACTTTTCATAGTTATACCTATCCTCACAGTGGCTGTGCCATTTTACATTTTCACCAGCAATGTATGAGAGTTTGAAGTTATTTGCAACCTCTCCAGCATTTGACATTGTCACACCTATGTTTTATTAGTTTTTATAATATGTGAGTAGTGATACTTAACTGTGATTTTAATTTGCCTAATCATTAATGTTGAATATATTTCTGTATGCTTATTTGGCATTTTTCATCTTCTTTGGTAAAATGTCTGTTCATTTGTTTTGCCCTTTTTCTATTTGGATTGTTGTTTTCTTAATGCCGAGTTTGACAATATATTTAAGATATGAGTCCTTTGTCACATATGCTGTTTACAAATATTTTCTCCCAGTCTTTAGCTCGTCTTCTCACTTTTTTAGTAGAGTCTTTGGCAGCATAAAGGATTTTAACTTTTCTGAGTCCAATTTGTTAAATTTTTTTCCTACAGTTCATGCTTTCTGTTTCATAGGTAAGAACACTCACCAAGTTCTAGGTCCCCCCAATTTTTTCCTATGTTTTCCTCTACAAGTCTTATAACTTTACATTTTTCATTTAAATCAATGGTCTTGAATTATTTTTTCTACAAAGTTTGAGGTTTAAGTTGAGGCCATTTTTTCTTAGACTGTAAATTTCCAATTAACCTAGCAGCATTTGTTGAAAGGAGTAGCTTTCCTCTATTTAATTATTTTTGCAACTTTGTCAAAAATCAGCTGTTTATACTTATGTAGAGTTATATTTGGTTCTCAATTCCATTCCATTAATTTATTTATCAATCACTCTACTCATATCACATAATTTTGATTATTGCAGCTCTCCAGCAAGCCTTAAGGTTGGATAGGATGATTTCTTCCACAATTTTACTTTTTCAAAACTATTTTAGCTATTCATTCCAGGATAAAATTTTCTATATCTACAAAAAATCTTGCTGGAATATTGATAGCAATTGCATTAAAATTTATTATATACCAAATTAATCATAGATCAATTGATCATATATCAATTTGGAGATATTTGACATCTTTATTATATTCAGTCTTTCAATCTATGAACACAGTATGTCCATTTATTTAGATCTTCTTTTATGTCTTTCAGCATGATTTGTAGTCATCAGCATACAGATACTGTACATGTTTTATCAAACTTATATCAAAATATTCCATGGGGGAGAATGATGATTATATGTTGATCTTGCATAATGTAATCTTGCTGAATTCACTTTTTACTACTGGGATTTTTTGTAGGTTCTTTGGGATTTTCTACATAAACAATCATCTCATCTGCACTCAGGAAAAGTTTAATTTCTTCCTTTCTAGTATCTAGTATGCCTTTTATTTCTTTTTCTTGTTATATTGTACTGGCTAGAACTTAAAATATTATGTTAAGTAGAAATGGTAACAGTGAATACTCTTGGCTTTTTCTTGAACTAAAGGAAAGACACTTGGTCATTCACCATTATGATGTAGATGTGGGTGTTTTATATAGAAAATAAGGTTTTGACATAAAATTATGAACAGACAATAGAGGTTATTAACTTCTGAGTTACGGAATTTGAACATAAAGAGCTGTTAAATGCTGTTAAACAAGTAACTAATGGATAAAGCATATTGAAGTATAAAAGAACTAACTACAAGAAGGTCTATTTGAATAACTGTTATGATAGTATAGGTATGTGACTGAAAGTCTCCAAACTAGATTAATTTCTATGAAGGCAAAATATGAGATGTGGGAAGGATTAAAGAAGAACAGCCTATGTATTGCAAGCAAGAGACCCGTGTCAAGTCTGACTGAGGTGTCCAGCTTGAATATCAGGATATTATTTTTTCCCCCTTTTATTTCATCATATAATGGGGGTACAAATATTGTTAGGATTACATACATTGCCCCTACCACCCCTTCCCCCCACTTGCCAGAGCTTCAAGCTAGTCCAATCCCCAGGTGGCGCACATGGCACATATTATGTAACTCTACACTTCCTCCCCCCTCCTGCCCGCCCTCCATCTGACAAAAGATTTTTTTTTTTTTTTACATTTTGGATACATTGTGATATTATTAACAAATACAGTGAAGTTACAAGAACTAGAGGAAATGATGATAAAATTATACGGTGTGTAGAAGTACAAGAGGAATTTAAATGAAAAATTTGAGCTATAAATGAAAATTCAGGCTAATAATTATTTGTGAAATATGGGTTCTTTTTTAAATAGGTAGCTTTAAAGAAAGTTTACTAATAATAGTTTTTATACTCTATATTCATATATATGATAAAATAATTTGTTTATAATTATTTTTAAGTAATCCAGAAAAATATTAAGTTTAACTACATGATTGAACTATATGAAACTGCCAATGTCTACTTTTTAATAACAACTTTTTTTGTGGTTCAATCTAATTTTACAGATTCATAATCTTATCTAAAATTTTTATGTTCAAATATATTTTATAATGCAAGTATACATTTATAAATATATATACAAACATATATATCATGCAAGGTATGTGTATGTATATTTTATTTATAAATATATGTGATCTATACAAATATTTATAGAATGATTTTTTAGTAAAGAAATAATGTGTACATTTTGAACATTAATTACCACCCACAGCAGGATCTGTGGCATTGTTTCATGATCAAGCACATTAAAAGTCTTTAACAAAAACTTAATAATATACACATTGGTCTAAAAAATAAAGTCAGTAAATTGCTTCACTTTCATTTGGAACATATTCTGCTATCAAATGGGTTATTTTTAATTTTTGATTTTCAGAGCTTTTCAGATTTCATTACTGCAGAAAAAGGTTTGTGGACCATCTCAGGAGCTATAATTATTATATTTTTAAATGTACATATTTGTCACACATTTAAATACTTAAATAACTTATTTACATTTGATTTTTATAATGAACTAAGATTTTAGTGGAGATCATATAACAACATTGTTTCTTTTTCTTAGTGATGAAATAATCAAATGTTATTGCTTGTTTAAACAATTCAAAATCAGAAATCATGACCTTCCATATCCTTAGGGAGAGACCTACTGTAGCAATGAGAAATGCATGTATACACTTTTAATTCAAAAGCACTGAGGCAAAAACTGTCAAAACATTACTAATATTGACAAGGATATATGGTTCATTAGGCTAGGAACTGATGTATTATAAACCAGTTGGTGATCAGCTTAATAATTTGAATAGTTGCACATTATGAAAAAAAATTGTACTACCTATTATAATTAAATTTCAAATCATGTCTTGAAGGAAGGTACATGCAATTGTGGACATTAATCAGACCAAACCTAGTGCCTATCAGAGCAAAATAATCAATAATCAAAGTTAAAATATCATTGTTTTAATTGAAAATTTCTTACTATGTTTTTCTCCGTATTGACTTTTAAGATGTAACAGTATCAATAAACCAATTCTTTGTTCATTAAGGTAGAAATTAACTTATAAATGATTCAATATTCAGAATAGTTAAATAAAATAGAAAAAATAGTTTCACCTTAGTGGAAATATATTGCATTTCCTGGAGTTATTTTTCCTGACTTCTGAAATTCATTCATGCATGCAAAATATTTTTATTATTTATGCTTGATGTTGTTATTCTAAGAGTATTGTTTTAAATTTTCTTATCCAGTAAATTCTGTATAAATTATTTGCCTTATTTTATTTTTAACATTATAATTATACGGTTGTGTAAGAATGAATGTACCTGTGTGAATAATATGTTATAATTTACTGGTACACAAAATTTTGCCTGGAGGTGGGGTGCTAGAGTAACATAAACCTAAAATGTATGGAATTGTCTCAGAGGGTAGGAAGCTGGTAGTGAAGAAATAGATCGTGTAGCAGGGAAATTGATAAGGCTCTTAGTAATACTAGTGCCTTTATTAACACAGAAAGTAGACAATGTTCCCACCAAGTCTGTTAATTATTCTAGGGGAATTTATTAGCAAAAGTTATAAAGATGGTAAATGATCTTGCTTTTAGTAAAAGGCTACAAGGGGAGATGAAGTCAAACAAAAATTACATAATTTATAGACAAAGAGGCACGGAGAATCAGCCCAGCCAAGAAGTTTTCTTTGCTTGCAGCCATTTTTTTTTTTTTTTGGTTTGTTTGTTTTCCTTTTGCCATAAATTGGTCATCATTAAGTTGAGGAAGAAAAAAAATATGTCTGGCATAAAGATCAGTAAGTACAATATTCTCCAAGCTCAAGAACTATGATAAGATTAGTAGTTTGGCTGTGGTTATTTGCACAAGAGATTTGAAAGGGGAAAAAAAATCAGAACTCAACTAAATTTCTAGAGAATTTTATTGCCAAAGAAAGCACAAGACCTATCTGCAAAAAGTTCCTGATGGCTCTATCCCTAAAGCAATCCCAATTTCCAAAACTGCACTAGCAGAAAACAGACTTTGAAAGCTATGGTTCTGGTGAGCCACTTACAATCATAAAGACTAGAATAATATTCTAGCAGAAGAAGGAACAACAAAATAGAAGGAATCAGAATATTCTGATGTACCTAAAAAGTAGGACATGGTCACTTTATACCAGGACCCTATGTCTAGATTGTTCCATGAGAGAAAGCTCTTCTTGGAGCCTAAACTTTTTAGGTGGTGGTCTTTTTATTACAATTGCATAGCATGCTCCCTAAAAGTACAAAAGGAAACTGCAAGCTTATAGTAAATAATATATTTAAGATGGTATGTGCATCATAAAGTAGACAGATTGATGAAGGAAAAGGAGAGAATAGAAGTTAATTAAAAATAAAAAGGGATATCTACTCCTAACTAAAATGGAATGGATTGTGTCAGAATAATACTTAAGCAGATAAACTAAAAATTAAAAATAAATAAATGAATAAATAAATAAGGCATTTGAGAATTGCAGACTTGAATGAACAAGATCACAGAGTAGGCTACAAATCTGAATCATTGATGAAGAAGGTCAATATCTGATTTTAAAAATCAGAAGATTTTTTGGCAATTTTGTTCATATAGGGCCTCAAAAATTAGAGAATTGAGAGTCTAGAAACACAGCGAAAATGGATATATAGAAAGCTTAATCTGACACTGGGCCAGCTTTCTCATTAAAATATTTATAAAATTCAAAAGCTTTTCAAAGCAACATGCTAAAAAGTTAGAGAAAGCCTTTGAAAAGCAGAGCAGACAGTTGTTTGCTTAGGATGTAGAAATCTGGAAAGAATGTTACTTATTCTAAAAACACCAGATAATCTGCAATATCATGGTTTTCTTCAACCCTTCAGAGAACTGAGGTCACAAAGCAACCAAATAGCCTGTAGTCGAATGAAAGACAGGGACCTTCTCCAAGAGGAGATGAGCCTTGAGCACTAGATCACCTATGACAGAACACGGGAAGAAGGTAGGCCAGCCATAGAAATGAGTAAGAAGAATTCAGGTTAAAGTTTTAAGTAATTTCTAAAATCTGAATGTTGGCTAGCATGAGAATATAAAACCCAAGAAGTCAAAGACACAGGTGAGATAATCCACTTAATAAGGTCACCTTCATGGACTTCTAATGGGCACTTACATAGAAAATCAAGAGCAGGACAGAAATCCTGTGGATCCCCTTTCAGTAGTGCAGTTCTGAAGAGGAGGGGGCTATAGCTGCAGGAAAGGTACAAAGTCTCCTTCATATTGTTCTCTCCTAAGTAACAACAGATTAAGCCCTTAGAGAAAGCACTGTGGAAACTTGCCTTCCCCAGGGAAGAGATGAATACTCATTGTGGGTGGAGAGTAGGAAAAAAATAATGTATCCATGATGGAGGAGCAGCAACAGCTATGGGCCCAGACCATGAAAGGTCTCTTACTGATTGTGCAGGTAAAGTTCACTGAGAAAGGCCCAGCCTATGACTAAAGTTGTTCTAGGGCAACAGAAAACATCCATGACCTCAACACCAGATTGTCAAGCACCAAGTAAAAAGTAATAGCAGTCTTCCTCTATGAAAGAGTAAGAATGTGAGACAGTTCCTCTCTGAGGCAGGTGCAAAGAGAGATGTACTAAATATCAGGATAGAGCAGAAATACTGTTTTAAAAGATCCTCCCCTTAAGCACATAGTAACCAGGGAAGAATTTGAACTATGTAGTGGACTGACAATAACATAGCAACATCAAAATCCAAAACCAGCTCAACTCCCAGCTATACTGTCTCAATCTTCCACCCTAATAAAGGCCTAGTACAAGAAGAAGTCTGACAATTTTTGACATACTAAAAAAAAAAAAAAAAAAAAAAAAAAAAAAAAAAAAAAAAAAAAAAAAAAAAGCCAGAAATAATAATCCATTATCAAGATCCAAGGACCAGGCTTAGATATGACACAGATGTTGGATCTGACAGTGTATTTAAAATAACTATAAGTAACATGCAAAAGACTCTGAAACAAAATATGGCCAATATAAATGAACAGATGAAAAATTTCAGTGGATAATTTTCAGCAGGATACATTGAAAAAAACCCAAAATGAATAGGCACACATAGACATATCATATTTAAATTGTTGGAAAGTAACATTAAAGAAAAACGTCATCATATACCAAAGAAGAAATATAAGAATTACTGCAGATTTATTGTCAGAAACTCTGCAATCTGCAAGATAATGGAGAGACATTTTAAAGGGCTGAGAGATTAAAACCTGTCATTACAGAATTTTTTACTCAGTAAAAATAGTTTTCGAAATGATGTAGAAATAAAGCCTTCTAGTCAAAAAACTAAAGAATTGATTTCCAGGAGACCTGCAATAAGAGAAATGTTAAAGGAAATTATAGGCATGTTACTATGATACCTAAGAGAAACTTAGATCTACACAAACATGTGGATATGCCTGGATAAATTTTCAATGACTGCAAATATAAAAGATTTTTCTGAATTTTAATTGCCTAATATCTATTTCAAGCATAAATAGTAGCAATGTATAGTGAGTTTATGGCATGTGTAAAAGTAAAATGAATGACAGTAGCCAAAGAAATTCATTCCTGATTATCACTGTCTACCGACTAGGCACAGAAAAGGCATTAAAAATAACCTGCTGTTAACCTTGTACCTAATGTGAAAGTCTAAATACTTCTCTCCTAATATCAGACACAAAGAAAGATATCTAGTCTCAATTCAGCCATGTGTCACTTAATAATAGGGATACATTCTGAAAATGCATTGTTAGGTGGTTTTGTCATTGTGTGAACATCACAGTGTGTACTTACACGCACCTAGCTGGCAAAGCCTATTACACACCTAGGCTATATGATATAGCGTATTGCTCCTAGGCTACAAACCTCTATAATATGTTATTGTATTGAATACCACAGGCAATTGTAGCAATGGTGTTTGTGTGTTTAAACATATCTAAACATAGAAAAGGTACAGTAAAAATATAAGATTTTTTTCATAGATTTTTTAAAGTACAGTAAAAATATAAAATAAAAGATTTTCAAATGATATACATGTATAGGGAACTTACCATTAATGGAAATTATAGGACTGGAAGTTGCTCTGGATGAGTCAGGGGTGAGAGTTGAGAGATCATAAAGGCCTAGGACATTACATTATTATATACTTTATAAACACTTTACACTTAGGCTAATTAATTTATTTTAAAAATTTCTTTCTTCATAATAAATTAATATTATCTTACTGCAAGGTTTTTACTTAATGAAATTTTTAATTTTTTTGAAATTTTTCCCTTTTTAAAATAACATTTAGCTTAAACACAAACTCATTGTACAGCTGTATAAAATATTTTTTATGTTTCTATTTAATAAGCTTTTTCTATTTTTAAAATGTTTTATTTATTTTTATTTTACTTTTTAAACTCTTTTTGTTACAATCTAACACACATTAGCCTAGGCATACACTGGGTCAGGATTTTCAATAACAGTCTTCCTTCTCCACAACTTGTCCCACTGGAAGGTGTTTGGGGACAATAACATGCATGGGGCTGTCATCTCCTATGATAACAATGCTTGAAGCTGTTTTACAATTAATTTTTTATTAGTAGAAGGAATTATTTTATACTCTAAAATAATGGCACATAGTTTAGCAAGTACATAAACCAGTAACATAGGTGTTTATTATCATTATCAAGTATTATGTCCTGTACATAATTGTATGTGCTATGCTTTTATATGACCAGCAGAGCAGTAGGTTTGTTTACTCCAGCATCACCACAAACTTGGAATTCACTGTGCTGCAATGTTAACGATGGCTAAGAAGTCGCTAGGCCATAGGAATTATTTAGCTCAATTATAATCTTATGGTACCACTGTCTTATATTTTGGCCATTGCTGACTGAAACATTGTTATGTGGCTAATGACTGTACTTTCATCCAACAACCTACTAGATGCCTTTGCCAGTATAAGAATGTAATTAAAAGAAACAAAAGTCATACATATTTGAAAGGAAAAAACAAAACTATCTCTATTCACACATGGCATGATCTCCTAGGTAGAAAATCTACAATAATCTACAAAATGAATCCAGGAGTAATCAGTGATTTTAACAAGGTTGCAGGATATAATGTCAATATATTAGTAATAAATGACTGGGAATTGAAATAAAAATCAGTAGCATTTACAGTAGCATGAAAATTATGAAATACATAGATATAAAACTGTGTGCAAGATCAGTATGGTGAAATGACAAGCACTGTTGAAAAGAAATGACAAAAGATTTAAATTAATGGAGAAATATGTTGTTCACAGATTACAAGACTCAATATTAAGATTTCAATTTGTCTCAATTACATGTATAGATTGCATATAATCTCAGTGAAAATACTAGCAGGGTTTTCTCAGAAGCCAACCAGGTGAACTAAGATGTACATGGAAAGACAAACAAAACACAACAGCCAAAATAATTTTTTAAAAGAGCAAAGTTGAAAGATTCATACTACCTATTTCAAAACTTACTATAAATCTACAGTAATGAAGAGTCTGGTATAGGCACAAAAATCAACAAATAGAGTAATAAAACAGAATAGACAGCCCAGAAATAGATCCAAGAGTGCATGGTCATATGATTTTTTAAAAAGGCAACAGAACAATCAAATAAGAAAATATTCTTTCAACAAATAGTGCTGGAATAAATAGATATCCATTCTGCAGGTAAACAAAAACACCATAGACTCTTACCTCACACTATACACAAAAATTAATTACAGATAAATCATAAGCCAAATCAGAAGACCAACAATTATAATGCCTCTAGAAGAAAATATTAATATCTATGAGAATAATTTCATGGTTTGGGGAAAGCAATATTTTCATTGGGAATACATAGAAAACAAATTTAATAAATTAGACTTCATTAACTAAAATTTTCTTATCATCAAAAAAACCCAACAATAACAATAATAGATGTAGCTCTTCACTTCCTAAAGACAATACTATTTTCCTACTTATAAAATAAATCTATCATGTGAACAGTAATAAGACAAATTTTATTGATTTTATTTTTTAATCAATTCAGATAAATGTAACTCAATATTTTTCAGTGTGGTCTTTAGACCAACTACATATGCTATATGACCCAATTCCTTAGGTCCAGGATAGTACTGTTTAAATGGTCTCAATAGTTCAGCCTGGGAATGTGCACTTTAACTACCATCCCAGGTGATTTCTATTACACATTAGTTTGAAACTCTTTAGGCAGTATCCAAATTCTGCAGGCCAGTTGGATTTAGTTTATCTCATTGTTTCTGCAAAATTGTGAGAATCACCCAATAAAGTGTTGGTTGCTTCCGTCCTTACATTTTCTTACCATCTTATTTTTGTTTCTTACTTTCATGGCATGTGGTGTCTTACGTCTATAACTCTATAACCTTATTTTAAGGTAGTTAGCGAGGGATTCTGGGTCTCCTACGGAAGAAAGTGGGTGCTGCTGCTATTCACCCCCGACAAGTGGGCTTTCAGAGAGACTCATGGGAGATCTGCATGCGCAGGTCATATGACTCCCAACTGTCCAAAGTGGTTCCATGGTGACATCTGAGCCACTAGGGAGGTCCCAATCTGGGGACCATAAAACCATATCTTCTCACATTCTCTTCACATATCTGCCACAACCATAGTGATTACTTAGTATTAAGTTTGTTTAATGAATGAAAAAAATGAATATGAGAATAATAGTAACAAATTCACATAACTCTGACCATTGATAAAATAATTTCAAATATTTATTTCATTGTTCTCTCACAAGAAACAAGGGGTTGAGGAAAATCATTTTTTATAGATGAGGAAACTGAGTCACAGAGAAATCAAGAATGAAAAAGGATTTCAACTCATTCTTGCCACTTACTATTCCAGTGCTGTCACTAAACTAGTACACTGGGTATGACAGACGCTAGGCTTGCTAATTGGTGTTTCATTCCCTTCAATAATCTACACTACCTCCTGGACTTCTGTGACAATTTATTTTTCAGGATTGCCCTTGGTGCTTAATTTAAGTGAGTTAATTTATAAAAAAGTATTAGAAAGAATGGGCCACAGCCACACAAGTTTTTTTGTTTTTTTGTTTGTTTGTTTCTTTGTTTCCTCCTGTTGGGACTTTCATGAAGCATCAACATAGAAATGAGAAGTCATTGTGTTAGGCAGACTGGGAAGGGAAATGGGTATCGTAATATTGATCTTACGCTTTACTAATAAATATTAAATTTCAGTATTAGAATAGTTTACTCAGTCTCCAACTTATCCAATCATAGGCTTAATGAATTCTGAATATTGCCAATATCCTTTTCTAGTAACAGAAAAAAAACCTTACATTAAACATTAATATCAGAGAAAGAATGCTCAGAGATTTAACTATGATAATAACAAAAATTTAAAAAACATCCTACAGCAAGAAAGTATTTCCATCCTGAAACCCAACTGTACAAGCAAACATATTCTTGTTTGTACCTATGGTCACGCATGCAACTATCACTCGAGGGTATATACATCACACTAAAGCTATTCATCCCTGGCAATACGACAGGTTGCGAAGCACTTGTTAACCTTAAACTTGTAGCTATGGAATTTTATTTTAACAATCATAATGCTTTTTAGTACAAAATTTTATTTTTTAAGATCATTTTAACCCTGGAATCTTCATTTGTTGTTCCTATACAAGGGACAGCAGCTCCAAATCTTAGGTAAAATGAACTAAGCACCTTACATAAAAGGACAGGTGTTTCTACTTTCCTGTTAATGACTCCCTAAGTGTGGATGATGATGATCCTTATCAGTCATTACTAAATTTACTTCACAGAAATTAAGAATTAAATTACAGTTTCAAGGCTCATTAGGTCTTGTTAAATTTGTTGAATTGCTCACATGTGTGTATCTTGTCCTCCATGAGGTATCTGTAAAGCAGGTGTTTCAATTCATTGGAAGTTTGTTGCATTCTATTCTGCCCAAAGATTATTATACAATTGTGTTTGAAATTCCAGATTGGGTTCTTATATTTGAAGATCAGACTTCAAATAGTCATATTTGACTATTCATGTTTAGCGTAAAGAGGAATAATATGGAAATGGTCTCTTAAGGGAGCTCTTAAAAAAGAGTATTGAATGTGAAATTCAAGGGCAGAGTAGGGACCGCATTCCAAAGTTAATGTCTTTTTCACTTGTCTCAGTATTCTGATGCCAAACAATTCCAAATACAAGTGCAAGTGGAAAGATCTTTTACATTTTCATCCATGCCTATGGGGATGTGTCTTCTAATGTACTGAAAGTACAAATGATTTCTCTTCGAATGCAGGGAATATTAAACCAGATAAAAATTACTGCTGTTGTATAAGTCTTTCCTGCTCCCTTTGTACATATGATCTCTCTTTGGCAAGAGGAAAATGCCCCAGACAATGCCACCTTCAATTTAATGCTCTCCCTTGAAAACTAATATAAAATCAAACTGTATTTTGTTGCGAGGGGGGGGGTAAAAGAAAGAACAAGATTCAGGATCAGATCAAATAACAGCCTGGGCTTTAAAACAAATGTTTATATTTGTAAATCAGTCATTTTAAATGGTATTAGAGAATCTTATAGCATTTGGAGGATAATATCATGAGATGCTACAGCTTGTGCTAAATTTACATTAGAATTTTAGAAATAGGATGAATTCTCACATTAAATGTTTTACACAAGTATCCTGAGGAAAAGCACTGTCACAAAAAGAGAGAAGAAATTGAGAATGGATTTCAGCTTCTTTAATTCCAATCTAGTTTTCTCCACCACATTAAATGTAGGTATTTACTAAATCTAGGTAGTAAATACCTACATTTAGTGATGAGAAGAAATGCCTTACCTGACAACAACAATAATAATAATAAAAGCTGATGCCAGTGACAACTACAAAATTAGTCAAGAACCATCTTCTTATTTTTGTGGACAATGTCAATCATTTTTTTCAGATCCATGAAATTGTAAATATGGAATTTGGGAAATAAATGAGGATTTTTTAATGGTCAGAAAGCTTAGCTTTTAGCAAATTTGCTCAAGGAGCTAGTGTTTCACATCCCACCTTCCGTAGCTAGGAGAGTAGTACAGCAGTCTCTCCTGTCACCTGGTTACGCATCACACTCTCAAGGCAAATCAATATTCAAATCCTTGAGTGGTTTAAAAAAAAACTATTTACAGTTGTAGTACTGAAACAAAGACAATTGAGTCTCTTAATTGTGTATTCCTTTCCACATACAAAGTGCCCGAAGTAGGAATAAGAATGTACACTCTTGATATCTTCTCTATACAAACCTAAAAGGCCAACTAGCTCAGGATAATTTTGGTTAATAATTTATGAGACAGTAAAGGATAGTAATTAAGATATAGGTTTTAAGTCAAACATTTACATTACAGATGTACCACTTTTCTCAATATTTTGAGTAGTGAACACTTCAAAAATGGGTACAAGTGAAAAGATATTTTAATTTTGTGTGATCTTGGGCAAACTCCTACTCAAGTGTAAAATAAGAAAGATGATGTAATAGTAAATAGCTCAGGGATTTGTTACGAGTTAAAAATGTTATGCTTATCATCTTCTAAGCATAGGACATGGCACAGATTAAATGCACAATAAATATAAACTATTACTATTATTATGATTATTGATCTTACTATTGTTAAGAGATACTAAATTCTCCATTGTTTCTTAGAGATATAGTTCATGCACCATTTATTCTGCAAATTTTGTCATAAGAATAAATGTTATATAAATGGAATTCTAAAACATTAAAGCCTTAAATACAATACAGTTAAAATGTATGAAAAGGACATTAATTGATTGACCCCTTTACTCTTTATCCTTTAATAGGCAAATTAAAACTTTACAAACTAGCATTTAAGTATTTTCAGTTATTGCCTAGTTGCCTCCAAGTTTCAAGATATTCTAAACTTACCAGAAAATTCAAGGTGCTCTGCTAATTGTTAGTTTTGTATATGAAGCAAACTATTTTTTTTTTGGCAATTGATAAACTTTATTTTTCAGAGCAGGTTTAGATTCACAGCAAAATTGAGTGGAAGGTATAAAGAGTTCCCATATACCTCCTATCTCCACATATACATAGCCTCCCTCACTATCAACATACCCCACCAGAGTGGTACATTTACTACAACAGATGAACCTACATTAACACATTATTATCACCAAAGGTACATCATTTACTTTAGTGTTCACCCTTGGTGCCATACATTTTATGGATTTTGACAAATGTTTACTAACATGAATCCACCACTGAAGAATAGTTTCACTGCCCTAAAATCTTGTGTGCTCTGCTTATTTATCCCTCCCTTCCTCTTAACCCCCCAAAATCACTGATCTTTTCACTGTCTCCATAGTTTTGTCTTTAACAAAATGTCACATAGTTGTAATAATACAATATGTAGGATTTTCATATTGGCTTTCTTCACTTAGTAATATGCATTTAAGTTTCTTCCATGTCTTTTCATGGCTTGATAGTTCATTTGTTTTTAGTGCTGAGTAAGATCCTACTGTTTGGATGTACCACGGTATATTTATCTAGTCATCTACTGAAGGACATCTTGGTTGCTTAAGTTTTGCCAATTGTGAATAAAGTTGCTATAAACATCCATGTGCAGGTTTTTGTGTGGACATAAGTTTCAATTTTTTTTTTTTTTGGATAAATACCAAAGAGCATGGTTGCTGGATTATATGGGAAGGGTATGTTTAGTTTTGAAAGAACTATCTTTCAATTGCTGTAGCATTTTGCATTGCCACCAGCAATGAATGAGAGTCCTTGTTGTTCCAGAACTTCACTAGCATTTGATGTTTTGCATTTTAACTTTCAAATAGGTATGCATTAGTATTCAATGTTGTTTTAATTTGCAATAGCCTAATGACATAGTATGTTGAGCATCTTTTCATATGATTATTTTCCATCTATATATCTTCTTTTGTGAGGCATCTTTTAGATCCTTGGCTGTTTAGTTGGATCGTTTATTTTCTTATCATTGAGTTTAATAGCTTCTTGTATATTTTGGATGATAGTCCTTTACTTTATGTGGCTTTTGCAAATTTTTTTTCTCCTGATCTGTAGCTTTCCTTTTGCAGAGCAGAAGGTTTTAATTTTAAGGAAGTCCATCTTATCAATTATCCTTTTCATTGATCATGCTTTTTGTGTTGTATCAAAAATCATTGCCATACACAAGTAGATTATTTTCCCTATGTTATCTTTTATGAATTTTATAGTTTTGCATTTTACATTTAGGTCTGTGGTCCGTTTTGAGTTTATCTTTGCTAAAGGTGAAAGATCCATGTCTAGATTAATATTTTTGCATGTGGATGTTCATTTGTTTCAGCATCACTTGTTATCTTTGCTCTATTCTGTTGCTTTTGCTCTTCAAAAATCAGTTGAATACATTTATATGAGTCATTTTTGGGCTCTTTATTTTTCCATTGATCTGTCTATTTTTTGCCAACAACACATGTTTTGATTACCATAGCCTCATAGTAAGTTTTGAAATTAAGTATGGTCAGTCCTCTTACTTGGTTCTCCTTGAATATCAAATTGGCTATTTGTTGATATCAACAAGATAAGTTGCTGAAATATTGCTAGGGATTGTATTAAAACTATAGATTAAGTTGGATAGTACTGACATCTTGACAATATTGAGGCTTTCAATCCAAGAACATGTAATATCTCTCCATTTAATTCGTTCTTCTTTGATATGTTTCAACAGAGTTTTGTGGTTTTCCTCATATAAATCTTGTAGATATTTTATTAGATTTATACCTACATATTTCATTTTTTGAAATACTAATATGAATGGCTGTGTGTTTTTAATTTCATATTGCACTGTCTCATTGGCAGTATATAGGAAATAAATGACTTTTGTATATTAACCTTGTAAACAGCAAACTTGCTATAATTATTTATTCATTTCAAGAGATTTGTTTGTCAATTTTTTAATAAGTTTCTACATAGACGATTATGTCACCTGCAATAAAGACAGTTCCATTTCTTCCTTCCAAATCTTTGTACCTTTTTGGTTCCTTATCCTATCGCATTATCTAGGACTTGCAGTTGAATGTTGAAAAGCAGTGGTGAAAAGCAGAGGAGACATTCTTTCCTTGTTCCTGATTTTAGCAGAACAACTTCTTCAAGTTTCTCAACATGCAGTATGATGCTAACTATAGTTCTTTGTTGGTAGATTTTGTTATTGTTGTTGTTTTTAATCAAGTTGAGGAAGATTGCTCCCCTCTATTCCAATTTGCTGAGAGATTTTACCATTAATAGGTATTGGATTCTGTCAAATGCTTTTTATGTAACTATTGATATGATTATGTGATTTTTATTCTTTAGTTTGTTGATATAAGGGATTGCATTAATTGATTTTTGAAGAACCAGCCTTACATACCTGGAATAAATCTCAGTTGGTTGTTGTGTTGGATTCAATTTGCTAATATTATATTTTGTTGTGGATTACTGTATGTATGTTCATGAGAAATACTGGTCTGTAGTTTTCTTTCCTGGTAATATCTTTGTCTGGTTTTGGTGCTGGGGTAATTCTAGCCTCTTACAATATGTTAGGAAGTATTTCTTTTGCTTCTATCCCCTCAAAGAGATTATAGAGAATTGTATAATTTCTTTCTTAAATGTTTTATAGAATTCACCAATGAACCCATCTGGGCCTGGCACTTTCTATTATGGAAGGTTATAAATTATTGATGCAATTTATTTGGTATATATAGATGTATTCAGACTATTCCCTTTTGAGGGCTTTGGCCAATATTATTTAGGTTATCAAATTTGTGGCAATAGAGTTGTTCATAATATTCCTTTATATCCTTGGGATCTGTAATGGTGATCCCTTTTTTATTTCTGATATTAGTAATTTTTATCTTCTCTCTTTTTTTTTCCTTAGTTAGCCTGGTTAGAGGTTATCTATTTTATTGACCTTTTCAGATAATGACCCTTTTTTTGTTAATTTTCTTTATTGATTTCAATTTTGTTAATATCTGCTCTAATCTTTATTATTTCTTTTCTTCTGTTTACTTTGGATTTAATTTGCTCTTCCTTTTACAGTCTCCTAAAGTAGAAGCTTAGATTATCGATTTTAGATTTTTCTTCTTTTCTAATTTAGTTTCTTTTGAGATATCTTCTTTGACTCATGTATTATTTAGAAATATTTTGTTTATTCTCCATATATTTTTGGATTTTCCAGCTATCTTTCTTTTATTGATTCCTAGTTTAATTCTATTGTGGACCAAAAGCAGATATTGAAGGATTTCAATTCTTTTAAATTTACTAAGATGTGTTTTATGGCCCAGAATGTGGTCTGCATGAATGTTCCATGTAGATTGAGAAGAATGTATAATATGCTGTTATTGAATCAAATAGCCTATAGAAGTCAATTGTATCCAGTTGATTGCTGGCACTGTTGGGTTCAACTATGTCTTTACTGATTTTCCACCTTCTGGAGCTGCCTGCTTCTGATAGAGGGATATTGAAGTCTACAGCTGTAATAGTGAATTCATCTCTTTTTTCCTTGCATTTCAATCAGTTTTTACTTGATGTACTTCGATGCTCTGTTGTTAGTCATATACACATTAATATTGATATTGACCTACTTACCGTTATGCAATTCCCCCATTTATCCCTGATAATTTCCATGGCTCTAAAGCCTGCTCTGACTGAAATTAATATAGCTAATTCTACTTGCTTTTTATTAGTGTTAGCATGGTGTATCTTTTTCCATCCCTTTGTTTTTAATATACATATGTCTTTATATTTTAAATGGATGTTTTATAGACAACATATATTAAGTTAGATCTTGCCTTTGATTCACTCTGACAATCTCTGGCTTTTAGTTATTGTATTTAGGCCATTGACATCTAAAAAATTATTGATGTAGTTGGATTAGTATGTACTATGTTTGTTATCATCTTATATTTATTGCTCTTATTCTTTGTTCCTATTTTTGTCTTCCATAATTTTTCTGCCTTTTGTAGTTTTAATGGAGCATTTTGTATTATTCCATTTCTCTCCTTTTTTAACATATCAATTTTTCTTCTTTTTAACATTTTTATGGTTAACTAGAGCTTGCAATACACATTTACAAGTAATGCAAATCCACTTTCAAGTAACATTTTATTACTTCATATATACAGTAAAGACTATAAAAAACAAGATTTCTAATTGCTCTCATTTGTTTTTTGTATCATTTATATCATTTATTTCACTTATACATAAGCATACATCATTTTATATATGTGTAAAATGAAAAATATGTATATACACATAAGCATATGTATCAAGTACATTGTTGCTATAATTTGGAACAAACTGTTACCTATTAGAACAATTAAGAATAGGAAAACTAAAAGTGTTTATATAACTTTGTCTTATTATTTTCTCATGTTTTTCTTTTCTTTATGTAGATCTGAGTTTTTGACCTATATTATTTTCCTTCTCTATGAAGAACTTCTTTTAACATTTTTTGGAAGAGAGGCCTACTAGAAATAAATTTGTTCAGTTTTTATTTGTCTGAGAAAATGTTTATTTCTTCTTCATTTTTGAAGGATATTTATTCAGGGTAAAGAAGTCTGTGCTGGTGGGGTTTTGTTTATTTGTTTTCCTTTCAACACTTTTAATATTCCATTCCACTCTCTTCTGGCTTGCATGGTTTCTAGTCAGTATGTGAAAGTAGTCAGATGTGAAACTTATTTTTCTAATTTTTTCCCTTTAGCATCTTTTAGAAATTATTTCTTATTTTTGATTTTGTGCACTTTAAATCCGGTATGCCTAGGTGTAATTTCCTTAGCATTTATCCTGCTAAGTGTTCTCTGAGCTTCCCGGGTCTGTGGTTTAGTGTCTAATATTAATTTGGAGAAATTGCCAATCATTACTGCTTTAAATATTTCTGCTATCCATTTCTTTCTTTCTGCTTCCCCTTGTATTCCCATTATGCATATGTTACAACTTTTTAGTTGTCCCATTGTTTCTCGATCTTCTGTTCTATTTTTTGTTTTCATTTTTTTTTCTCTTTGTTTTTCAGTTTGGGCAGTTTCTGTTGTCATATTCTTATGTTCAGAGATTTTTTTCTTCAGCTCTGACCTGTCTAATAATGAAGCTCATCAAAATCATTATACATTTTGGTCACAGTATTTTTTATCTCTAGCATTTCATTTAGAGTCATTCTTTGAATTTTCATCTCTTTTCTCACATTTTCCATCTGTTCTTACATGCTGTCCACTTTTTATACTAAAGCCCTTAACATGTTAATCATATCTGTATAAATTCCTTATCCGATGATTCAAACATCCCTGCCATGTCTGGTTCTGATGCTTGTTCTTTCTCTTCGAATCTTCAAACTGTGTGTTTGTTTGTTTGTTTTACCTTGCTACGCCTTGTAATTTCTTATTGAAAGGTAGACATTATGTGCTGGGTAAAAGGAACTGCAGTAAATATACCTTTAGTAAAGTAGTGGTAAGGTGCGGATGGAAGAAAAACTTCCATAGTCCTATGAGTAGGTCTCAGTCTTTCTTTCGGTGAGCATGTGGCCCTGGACTGTGAGCCTTACCTGTGCTTCTCAGTCCCCACTCCTCCCTTAGGTGACACAGGCTGGCTAGAGGTGGCTGGAGTTGAGCATTTCCCTTCCCTCACTTGGTTGCCTCTGATAAAACCACAGCAGATCAGACTCTGGCAAAATAGTTTCTCCCGAAGGCAAGGGTTATTAAGAATAACAGAATACTCTGGTGTGTTTTAAAATGGTTCCTTTGCCCCTACTTCTTATAGGAGTACAAGGGGACTTTTCTCAGATATTCATTGTGAAAACTAGGTTAAGGTTCCTAGAGGTAAAGTTATAAAAGTGTGGGAGGTCCCCCAGGAACTGGGTCCCCCTGAAGGTTTTAACTCTTGGATGAATCCACACTGAGCTTCCAGCAATTCATCAATCACAGTTTACATTTTGCTAGCCCAGGGCTGAGTGCTATGGAGGTTTCTGCCCATGAGTTTTTGCTCTGGTTAATTGTGATTCTCTGTATCTACCTGTCTTTCTCTTCAGTTTTAGGGTCAGCAGTTTGCCCTGTGACCTAACTTCTCTGACAGATTTAAGAAGAGTTGTTGATTTTTTTTTTTTCAGTTTGTTCAGCTTTTTACCTGTTGGTAGGACAGAGTGTTGACCTCTAAGCTCCTTACATGCCAGGATGAAAGCTCATACTCATTTTAATGGCAATAATTCACAGCATAATTTGCAAATGATACAAAAATATTCCTCATTTCAGGATTCGATTAAAAAGCACTGATTCAGAAAAGAGTACAGACTTTCCCAAGCACTAGCATATTTTAAATGCTGGTCTGGCTCTTTTATTTTTCTAATCCAGTGAATTCACTTTCTCTACAGTATTATTGTACCTTCTATTATTATTTTTTACTAAGATAGCAAAAGAAACCAACAAGAAACCATATAAAATGAATAATTAAACATTGCTTTAAGATGTAATAATTTTGCTGAAGAAACATTTTTTCTTGAGATCTGTTGAAATTCAAAATCCATAATGAATTTAGATTGAAGTACCTGATAACCAACCTTTTAAAAGTACATTAAAATTCAGTTCATAAGTCTTCCTAAAAAATTACCAAAGGGTAAATCATTTATAAAATTTATAAAATTACCAAAGGGTAAATCATTTATAAAATATTATATGACATTCCATACATATAAATACATTTTTAATTCTAACTTTTCCTACATTTTCCTTTTTATTAAATCTCTATGTAAACATATCCTAAATAAAAACCTGAAGAAGATTATTACAAAATAAATCACACCAGCAAGCCACTCAACAAATTAATATGACTACATATTGAATAGTGATGGATTTCTATTCACAACTTAAATATAGGTAATTCAAACATATATTTGTATGTATATATTTGTATATACCATAATTAATGGAAGAATGTAAAATCATGTGTTAAGAAATTTTAATATCCTCTCTTTTTTCTTCATATAAATGATCTATTTCTATTCCTTCCATTAGTTTTACAACATGAAGTACTTTTCATAACTAATTGCACAGGTTATCTCCTATTTACAAAATCAAAAGTGAAAGAAGAAGTGATAATGTTTCCACAAGAGAATCAGAAAATCATTAATTAAATCATGGTGTGTTTTTTCTGATAATTTAATTATTTTACCTTATAAAGCTCACATAAATCTCTTTTTGAATAATTTATTTCATCTACTTGCCGGATGTATGCCCTTTTAAAAATGTAATTATATTACCCCACCTTATTATTCTTCATAGGCAATAGAAATTCATACTCCAAATAACTAATATACTGGTAATAAACATAAAAACAAAGGTCTCATCTAAATCTCCCAATTCATTTTTAAAAACTATGAATATTTAAATATTTTAGGAATTTCTAGGAATTTTTCAGATATACTTTTAAAACAACATGCAAACATCAATCAATTAGATATTAATAGGTTTTCATTTTCTTGATCATTTTCATTTTTCTTGATAATTTTTTAATCAATTTTTAAATTATCTCTACTGTTTGATGTTCTGGTTGAGACTTTCAAAGCATGTCACAATTTTTCTTTACTTTTTTTAGATTAATTGTACTGTAACTTTCATCCCTGGAAGTACCCTTTGAAGACCATTCCAAAGTAAACGTCAATTCAGTGGCAGCTGTTCCATCACTTAGGTTTAGTTGATGGCACCTGCTGGAATAAACAAGATAAGATTGCCTGTAGATGGTTCCAATGTACCAATTTGAAATATTTAAAATAAATTCCTTTGTAGTTTAGAGAACCATCTTACAGAATACATTTTTAAATTCTAGTGCCAAGAAAATAGTAATGTCTGAGTCATTTGTGTTCAGAATACTAAGATTTAATCTAGAGAAGTCATCTGTGGAATATGATTTGCCCCAACAGAGAAAAGTTTCTTAATGCTTAGAAATTGGACCAATTAACTTTCATTGATTTTCACTTACTGAGAGTGGTGTGTGGAAATGTGATTGGTTCACCACTTTACTTCACCACTATCAAAAACACACAACTACCAAACCAAAATCTCAGTATGATCTTTTATAATAAGTAGGTTTTTTTGTTTTTGCAGACTATATGACCAGATTTGGAATCATTGTTAATGTATATTTTTAGCATAATATTGAATATTAATACATAGAGTATCAATCCTTAAAAGAAAATTTGGGGAACCTCCTCAATCTCCCCTAAGTTCCCTATTCAACTAGACTTTTATAATTTTAGTTTATATTGACCCTCTACTGTTGTTTGCTATTCTATTCAAGTGTGTTTAGCTAGCCAATATAACCTGTTAACACAGTGAATTTCCTAACAGTGATTCAGTAGCTGTCACAGCAATCAGCATGGGAACACCTAAATGCTATAGATGGCTTCTTATTGATTGCTATAAAAACACACAAATAAAATGCGAACTCTAAAAATCTATTTACAGCCATAGATGTAATTCTTAAGTACAGTTTGCTGATTTTCAGCTGGCTTTGCTTGAACAACTCTTTTCCTTCAAGGACGTCCATTACACAGCAGCATTGGCAATGGAGCCTACAATTTCTGGGCATTCAGAAACACCTCTTCTTTAATAAAATAATATTTTATCAATCGCCTTCCTTACAATTAACATAATGACCTCACTTGGTCAGGCTTTAATTTATACCCATGTTGTATTCTACTTCATAGTCAATGTTTGTATAACAAACCACCATTTTGGGAGCACAGTGGTAAATTGAAAAACTCACTGGAGTTATATGATTTAAATTGAGTTCCTCTTCTGATATTTCCTGAACACGTGTCCTTTATCTATCTAAACTTCTTCGAATTTCAGTTTTTCTTGTCTGTAACATAGAAAAAATAGTTCTCGCCATTTCAAGAATTATAAATTCAGAGAATTCCAGAATTCTGTGATAGCTTCAAGGTCATTTATGCTAATATCTTTACTTTACAAATTTGAAAACTGAAGCCTCGTATCTGGCACAACTGCAGGGTTGCATCTTGTGTGAGGACTGTTTCTGAGAGAGCAGTAACAATGGTGGTATTCACAAATTTAATCACTGGTAAAACAGTGGCATCTGTCAGGCAAAATTAATGACAGGCTAATCAGAACACTCATTTGCTTTAAACAACTGATTACACCTCTACTAGTGTGTACCGGCATAGAAGGTATTAGTTTGCTAGGGTTGCTGTAACAAAGTACCACAGACTGAGTAGCTTAAACAGCAGAAATTATCTCAAAGTTCTGGAGGCTAGAAGACCGAGATCAAAGTGTCAATAGGATTGATACCTCTGAGGGTTGAGAGGAAGAATCTGTTCCATGCCTCTTCCTTTGGCTTATATAAGTATCATTCTAATCTCTACATTTACCTTCACATGGCATCTCTCTGTGTGCAAGCCTCTGTGTCCAAATTTCCCCTTTTAATAAGTATTCCAGTCATACTTAATAGGGGCCCATTCCAATGATCTCATCATAACTTATATAATTATAACTTCAATGATCCTATTTCCAAAGAAGATCACATTCTAAGGTACTGTGAGTTAGGAATTCAAAGTATGAATTTGGGGGGAATACAATTCAATATAAATATAGAATTTATAGAATATAAATTTTGTATACAAGGATGTTGCAGCATCAATCACCAATACTCCATTTGGTAATCTGTAAATGCTCCCTAAAATATTCAGTAATTTCTCATAGTGTCATTGATTTTATAATAATTCTTTTTCTCTAGAAGAATGGAGAGAGAAATGTTACCCAGAAATTAATTGATATATATTTTCCAAACAATCTGTAATAATAATAAAATTGATATCTTTATGACCAAAACTTAGAAAATCTATCAGATGCTGAGAAAAAATATGATTTTAGTAACAACTAATGTGTCACATCCTGGCACTTTAGCCCTTATTTTTTAATGCAGACATTCAATAAAATGAACATATTAAACCAAGATAGCATTCAGCACCAGAGTTTGGCAGGAATTTGCAACAGCTAAACATTTCTCAGGAATTAACAAAAAATAACAATAATTCAGAGGGAAAAAAGTAAAAACAATGCAATAAAATCTCAGACTGTTGGCAAACCACAACTATGTGCACACACATATACATATTTACCTGAACGCTATAAGAAGTGAGACTTGTGCTGTGTGTTCACACTGAGAAAGGGAACACTCTGGTTAAATTTCATAAAAACACCCTTGGCCAGTCCAATTCAGACATCAGAAGAGACATTAAATGTAAACTCAGAGGTCTTAATGACAGTGTTGAGGTTTGCACAGTAGAAAGCTAAGATGTATTTTATTTCCTTGAGCTTTATGAGCATATATGTTATAAATGTGTAGTCAAGTAATAGATAAGCCTGATGCTTTAAGGCTGTGGGCTATAGACATTTGGTTGAGAGCAAAAGTGCTTGGGGCATGGTTTTATAGAGGGGCTGTATTTCATCACAATATCCTTCCACTCTAGCTTATAAGAATAAGTACAGTGGAGCTCATTTAAAAATGTCTTCAAAGACTGTCTGTGGAGAGAAAAAGAGTTCTGGTTCGCCAATAGTACCAATAGCTTTTTTCTTGTTTAGCACTTTCTCCACTGAATAATGACAACCAGGAAATATAGCACTTTGTAAGTCACATTAACTCCTTCAGGCCATAAGGGTATCCCAATGTGTCACTTTAAACAATAAAGTCATTGTAGAAATCTTTTCACCTCCACCATATGTCATATTTTATTAATATCAAGATATGGTCATCTTCTGCAACGTTTTTACTTGCCAAACATTTTGTTAAACTTTCTTTTCTTTTTGGTATCTTTCATTTGTAATATATTTCAATATTGCTTTAGGAAATCATTTGTTCTGTCTTTTTCATGAAACAGAATTCTCCAATGTGATTGCATTGAAACTTATAGAATAATGGATTGGGAACATAGAAAAGCACTAAAGGAATGATCTGAGCTGTTTATGGATATAAGTATGTGAAATCTCAAGTCTTTGTGGATTCACTCTACTGTTGCATTTGCCTGAAGGCAGCTACTAGATAAAGCAATGCAATACTAAAATATATCACAAGTTATAGTAAAGGCCATATTAGTATACTGTGACTCATTTGAAAGGGATGAGAGAGTGGGAAAGTGGACTGCATAGCATTTAGAGAAATAATAATAAGAAGAAAGTACTTAACATGCATTTGATACTCCATAATGTGTGATGCACTATGCTAAGTACTTTCTACAGATGATGATAATATTCATAACAATTCTACACAGTCAGTGATATTGTTATATATTAATAAAAATTGAGCTCAAATAAGGAAGTACAAAAGCATTGTTTTAATATTCCCCTGAATAAATCTATTTATATAAAATAAATTAAGGTATGGAATCTCAGAAGTCATTTTTTAAGAAAGTATTTGATTTTGATATTAGATTGGAAGCACTAAAGTGCAAGGAAAATAAAATGGATTAGAGAATATTAAATGCATTTTTTGCATCTGTGCTAACACTAATAGAAGAGGGAAAGAAAAAAATTTACACCAAGTTAAGGTTTCTTTAAAAGAAAACTTTTCTAGAGAACAAAAGTCACTGGTGGCTTTCTTTGTGTCAAATAGCTTATTATAAAAAGCATAAAAGAAACATTTTCTAAGGGAAATCTTTAAAAACTCACTGAAGAAAGATACTTTTTAGGCTTCCACTATGTAATCAGAGAAAAAAGAAAAAATTAAACAATAAAATAAATGATTCATATTTCTTTCATAATAAGGTAAACAATTACAACTTTTAAAATTTCCATCTGATCACTGAATTTCACTGTAATTTAATGAAAAGGCTGCCATGGTCTTTTGTAAAGAACTGCATTTAAGACATTAGTACATATGTTTATAACACTTTTTCTTTTCAATAACTGAACAAATGGACAAAATAATAAAATTCCAAGCTTCCATTGTCCTAGGCAACATCATACAGGGCATCTTCCTCCATTAGTTACTCAAGATCACCTTTTATAGCAGCAGGTCTCCCATCAATTAACCACTGTATTCTGCAAAGGAGCTTTAGGTATGAACATAAAACCCTAAAGAAGTTGCCAATGTCCTGAGCTTAATCCTGTTTTCATTCTAATCCTGCAACTTCCTCTGCTAACAGAGGCACCAGAACCCAATAAAATTAAGACGATTCTTTTTTCTTTCCCTCGCTGTCAATAATCTCTCCACAACTGCAAATACTTACTCTTTATTATGCAGGCTTTCTTTTCCATTTTGCTAGTTTTCCAATCATCATATGTGGACTGTTACCTTTGTTACATTTTTATAACATTAAGTGATGTTGATAATTGAATGTTATGAACATAACCAAATACTGTTGTAGTTATGTACATAATTAATATTTTAATGTATTGGTTTGTCTAAGAAGCATTCTTTCCTTTATTCTTTTTTTCTGACAATATATAGCATTGCTTTATTGTTAATCATTCATTAGCTTGGCCTATCTGCTTTTTTTAAGATTCTCTGCATAGTAAAAATATAAATAATAATTTATATTTTAAATAATATAAATTTATATTATAATTATAAATTATAATTTTCATATATTATATTGATTATATATTATATAATAAATAGTATAATATAATAATAAATAATATAATATATGATATATTAATTATTATATTATAAATAATATAAATAATAAGACATTAAAATAATCATTTTAGAAGTTATAATTTTAAAAGATGGGGGAATACCACAAATCCCATTTTATGGATTACACATGTTCTAAGAAAATAGATAATTTTATCGAATGGTAAAGTATTTAAATTGCTAAATCTTACAGTATTTTAAATCCCATAAAGTGCTCAATAATAATGGGGAGAAAAATAGCTGTTAAACTTTATTATATCAAAGATGATAAATACTTCATCTAGGAAGTGCAGTATAAATCATTATTCTAAAACAAGTTGGAGTTATGGCAATGTGGATTTGTTTTCTAGTTCTTTCTTGTGTTAGCTCTATAAGTCTAGCCAACACTTTGTAAATCTCAATTTCATTACCTATAAAATGAGCATGATAATGATACCTTATTTAAACAAACAAATAGTGTTTGTTTCTGAGTGTACAGAAGTGTACAGAGAAAAAATATTCCATAAACGTTAACAATTATTAGTCAAAGCTGAAGTATTAAGAAACCATGGAATTTTTTATATTAAGAACCTAAACTTATAAACTAGGTAATCCTACGATAACAAAAAAAAGAAGAAGAGGAGGAGAAGGAAGAAAAGTAGGAGGAGGCCTTATTCCCCACATGCTGTTTATATGGGCTCTTCTTCTGTTCCACATCATCATTATTTGGGACCCAGGCTATCAGAGCAAGCTGTGTCTGGAATGTTGCTTTCTTTTGTGACAGAAAGGGGGTAAAAGCCGTAACAAACTATTGTTGGCCCTTAAAGTTTTTGCCTGAATAGAGCACATATCACTTCTCATCATCTTTCTTTAACCAAATCTAGTCACATGACCACTTGTAAGTTGAACAATGTTCAGATATAAAATCCATTAACAGATGATATGCCAGGGAAGAAAAACAAAATACTTTTAAACAGTAATAGAGTGTACTATAGTCCATACAAGATGATTGCATATGGTAAGTCTTAACTTAGGAGTGTGTTAAAAAGGGTTTGGGGGTCAATAAAGACCCCAAAAACTTTGCATCAAGAAAGATTCAAATTCTAAGTATCATATGCTTGGTGATATAATATTCAAACTAGATCAGTAACCTAAATTACTTCCTAAGGAGAATTTCATTTATTTGGGATTTTTTTTTTGAAAGAAAATATAGCACATTGAAAAAGTCATAAAGACCTGGGCCTAGATTCTGACTTAGGCCACTCACCAGCTATGCACATTTGTAGAAGGCAGAAATATATTTTTGTCATTGAAATTAAGATTTATAAATATATTTATTTTGATATGTAATTTACTCGTGTACCCAGGCAATTTTCCTAAAGAAAGAGTCAACCTTATGAAATAATAAATTTGTCTGACATCTCTATATGAACTCAGAGATATCTTTAATAAAGAAGAAGGTCTGCACAGTATCCAATACATATATTTTCACCTTACTAATATTTACATTTTCACAGAAATAATATTCAAAAACAGGGGTTGGATCATAATCCTGAAAGACACAATACTGAATGCCATAATGTTGAAATTCTGAAAGTTGAATTCTGGCGAAAAGGTTAGTGTGTTTTCAGTTGCACAGACGATGGTTGCATCATGTTACTTGCATCATGGTAGGCAGAACTATTACCTTGTTATTGTCTTTATTTTGTAACTGATCAAGTATGGGTCAAGGAGATGCATGCATGTGCCAAGTTGAAAAGTGGTGGACTTGTGTACTTAATTTTAGATGATAATTTGATTGGATTAAGGAATACCTACACACCTGGTAAGGCATTATTTTGGGTGTGTCTGTGAGATGTTTTCAGAGGATGTTAGTGTGTGGGTCTGAGTGGACTAGGTGGGGAAGATTTGCCCTCAATGTTCATGGGCAGCATTCAATTGGCTGGGGCCCAGAAAGAACAAATACGAAAGGTGAATTGGTATTTCTCTGAGAGCTGGGATAGACTTTTCTTCTGCTGCCTTGGACATCAGAAATTTAACTCCATGAAAGTGCATTATCATAAAGTTGACTTTTTGTGTAGACATTGTATACATAAAATATTTAAACATCTTCAATAAATGAAGAGATGTCATTTTTGTACATCTGCATTTGTAAAAGATAAAATTTCTCATGAACTTTTTGGGTGACTGCATATTCTGTAGTAACCCGTCACAGTTTTTGATCCATCTCATCAAAAGACTTAGGTTGTCTATCGGGGAATTTCAAAAGACTGCAGTTAAAAAGCTGGGAGCATGTAACTACCAGCCACAGTGATAGGTGTTTATACATTCCACTTTTTGACTTATTCCTTTATGGATGTGGTTCCTTTGCTCATAATTGTTATAAGCCATGCAACTGTCGTTATATCTATGTTCATGCTTGCAGATATGTTATTATCGCCTATTTTATTGTGTAATGTGGACTATGAAGTGTCCTGTCACCTTTTTATATTCTCAAATGGAGAAATCCTCTTTTAAAAATATAAATAAATGTCCTTTAAATAATTTTTAAAGATTATATTTTCCAGAATTATATTTTCAGGATTTTGATGCTTTGAGATTTCAACATTTGGGATTATCATGTTTGGGATTGTGCCCTTCTTTTGGGATTATGATCAATTTCCTCAAGAACATATGGTCTATGAACAGTCCATGAACCTGAGAAAGCTTAGGCAGTCCTCAGTTTTGTTTGTTTACAATGAGAAATGCTACCTTTATTCCTAAAAATCCCCACTAAAAGCCATTAATATCTCCATGTCTTAAATCTCCACGAACTCAGTTAAAAAGAGACAGAAAACAAAAACAAACATGACCCCTACCTCTTTATTTACATAATGATCTACCTCCTTCTCTATAGGAATTTTCTCCCTCTATTCTCTGATTTCTCCCATCGATTCTCATTTCTTACTTCTCTATAATCTGTCTGTGGTCCTGCACTCACACAATAATCAAATAATTTGAGATATGTGGGAAAATTATGCAACTGGTCATTTGGGTTTGCTCAAAAGCCTCTGACCACCTTTTAAAAGTCTCAGTGAAAGTAGGATGTGAATTGAATCATCATTGTAGTCAAGTGGCTATTGTTCTTAATATTTGTAGATTTATTGGTGTCCTTAGTATAAGCGGTTTCAGTGGCTAGCTCATTTTTAACATGCCGGTGCTATGATATACTGGGAGCACTTACTCTGTTTTGAAACTTTCTCCTTACTTGGCTTTCAAGGCACCACTTTGTTTTTGTTTTTTTTTTTTACTTGCCTTCCAATTCTGTCAATATTCTTCAATTTTTTTTTTTGTTTTTGTTGTTTTTTTGAGAGGGTAGTGGCTACTCTTATTCTAGACATTCCTTAACTGCTGGTATAAAGCAAGATATTCTTTTTGTCTTCTTTCTTCTTATTCGACACAGATTCCTCTGAGTGAGCTCATCATTACTCCCAGTCTGAATTTCTCTTTATCTTGTTTCCTCCTGAAGTGAATGCTATTACTGACCACTTTCATACCTAATTTAGAAATAAAAGTTTCACTCAATTCTTCCCTCTGTCTCATCACACTCCAATAGCCTAAGCTCCCTTTCTCCTACCTCTAAATATGTCTCAAAGGAATCCTTTCTCTTTTCTCCATCCTTACTGCTCTTCTCTCAGCTTATATTATTTCTTATGATTTGTTACCTAATACATAATATATTTTATCAAGCAATTTATGAGGAAAAGATATCAAACAGCCTCAGGAGTATGATCATGAATGTGAAAACTTGGCTATTCTCTCTACTGCCAGATTTAATGAGATCTGTCACATTTCTTCTGGGCTACTATACATTTAAGCATGTATCATGCAGGCAGACTGCTTAAGCCCTCACTAAATACCAAACTTGAGAAGATCTGAATAAATAAATAATAGCTATCACCAACTTATTAATTATGTTCTTCTTTATAGCCCCACAAAAGTGCAGGTAAACGGGACCACATTTGAAGGAGGAAAAAGAAACTAGCATGTATTGACACCTACTGAATGTCAGACTATTCTAGATACAAACACATTATTTTACTATACTACACAATTTTTCAGGACAAGGATTGTGTTCTATTCAGTTGTAAAGCCTCAACACTATTTTTATGATATAGTAGGTATTCAGTAAAATTTGCTTATTAATTAGTGAAGTTTTATTAAAACTTTCTGGGATAGTCTACTACTATAACAATTTAAGAGATGAGGAAAATCAATATTTGGAGATTTAATCTGGACTAAGTTTCATTTATTTGTTTAATTTTGTCAAGTTCCTATATCCTCTGAGGATATATGACTTGTCTGAATAAGACAAGTCAAAGTAGTTATTCTCACAAATTTTAAAATCCAGTGAAGCAGATTGACAAAAGAAAAAAGTAGATGAGTGAATAAATGCAGCATCCTATTTTAGTCACTATTCTTATTCCTGAGGTGACCCCCAAATTCACAAAATAGTCAAGAGTCATCCATTCAACTTAACTTTATTTGCACCTGTAGAGATAACTAAGCTATTTTTCAAATAGTGGTAATCTCTATGAATAAAATAAAACAGGATGCTGGAGTGATTGAGGAGAAGTAGCATAATATTAGGTGTTATAGTCAGGAAAGGGCAATCTGAGGTGATAACATTTGTAGGGATGGTGATGGAGGAAACTCTTGTGAAAATCTGGGGGAAAGGGATAACAGGGAGAGAAATAAATAAATGCAAATGCCCAAGGAATATAAAAAATGCCAGAGTGGTAGACCTTGGTGGACACAAAGAGAGTATAGAATTTGATTCCAAAGTTCATGTTGACTTACGTCAATTCAGTAGCCATATAAAAATGTATATTTATATATTTATGGTTATTTTGCATATTGAAGTTGTAAATGTGAAAATAATATCTTAGTGAAGGAAAGTCAGAGAGCAGACAAGAGGTAACATGTCCAATTTTAAACTTAAAAACAAACCCAGGAAGTTGAAATACTTTATGTGTGTGTGCATGTACATGTATATCTTAACCACAGAAATATGTAAAAGATTAATATTTTTGTTTATAGATAAATCTTAAAAGTAATTTTCAAAGCCTATATTTTCTTGCAAGAGTCATCTGAATTTAGAAATGCTATGTTATTTTAACATCCCCTAGTGGTTCTTTGATAAAATTGGGGATTGCTTGACAAATCTAAAATGTAAGTCTAAAGAAACATATATTCTTTTCAGAAAAAAAGAGTATATTCTATTTACTCTAAGCAGAAAGAAAAATAAAAAGGTAAAAGAAAATAAAACAAAAAGCAAGTAACTGTTTACCCTTATGACATAAGATACTAACTTCTTAAAAGAGATAAAGCAACTTTCTTTCATACTATACAGTATCTGAGATTCACTACGGAAATGAGAAAATAAAGATTACTCTCCAAATATCATCAGCTACTGGTGTCCCTCTGACACTAACCCAGAAGCAGCAATGTAATAGACTAGTTTTTCCCCATATGAAACCCCCCTACTCCTATCAGAAATGTGTCAGGGTAGAAAACCAAAGAAAGTTAAAATCCCACAATAACAGGGATTTGGAGGCTTTTCATCCATAGAAAGTCTATTTTCCCCAAAACAATTGTTAAAATTGGTAATAGAAGAATTAATTGCCTTCTTTTAGAGATTACATTTGAAGGACCTGTCACACAAAGTCATTAGATCACAGAGAAATCTGGGCCAATCTGAGACTTCCAGGTATCCTGTCTGCTAACTTTCTGCTACTTCCATTCAACCAGGGTGGGTCCTCCTAATGTGTTTTCCCTCCCCATCTGAGAAGTTATCATGTCTTTCAGAACCCATCATTTAATTGACCTGATATTTTTGAATAATTGCTATGTGTACCTTCTTCTCTATGGTTCTTGAAGATGCAGGCTAAGAGCTATTTAAATGATAGTGAAAGGGGAGCTCCATAATATCCAACCTTGATACAAAATAATAGAATTGAGAAAAGAAATCTTGATTCTAGTCCTACATACAATGTGTATATTTAATTCCAAGGATTTTTACTCTTTCTTCACATTCATGGGATCCCATAGCCACTTACTTACATTGTCAACTATCAATTCACCTCCTATTTTCATTAACATATAAATAGACGGCTTTTAAAAAGGTTACAGACTTTTAAGGAAACTCAAACCACCAATTATATAATCTGTCTACACAATTTTAAATAGCTACATTATAGAAGATGCTAAAAATGTTGATGGAGTGATTTTACAATATAACTCCTGGCCCTGTTAGGGAGATTGAGATATAAATTGTTGTATGTTCAGAGCTTCAGTAAGATAGATAAGTATTTAGCTGAGGGAAAAGAAAAGCTAATTTCCTTCACCCTTAGTGATAGAAAGGGTACGCATTTTGTTCAGCTGATTTGGTTTTATGCACTCATGCTCAGTTTGAAAAGTATAAATGTACAACAATAAAGTAATGATAACAGCTATGTTCCATTTTCCGTTTCTTTCTTAATAGCTCCAGGTAGGTAATTTTACTGTGTATATAAATCATTAGTCTTCAGCAGCCATCCCATTCTCTAGTTATTCTTAGGCTCCAAAGCAGTTTTATTTTGCTAAGAGCCATTCCTGATTGTCTCTGGAGTGATGGCAGAGGTGAGAGAGGATCTAAATTAGCTTCAAGGTACATTTACTTCTATTACTCAGGCATAATACCTCTATGACAGATATACCATTCCCTAGTCAAATACCAATTTACAATTGTCCTGCATCTGTATAGCCAGAATGCACTGCTAAGTCTTTTCAGATTAGGTTCAATTTCAATAATAGAAATCAAGCATTTTTGATGATTCCAAGCCTATTAATGGAAAACAAAAACAACAATAATTTTTTCCCATGATTTAAATAGTTACCAAGGAAAGGTTTCAGGGAGGAGTCCAGAAGGAAAGTCTATGTAATAAATAGATTTCCCCAAATGGGGCCAAATGAATTGCCAAATGAACTTTAAGAGTTTAATTGATTTACTAAGCCACTTCAGTCACAAATGTTATGAAAAGAAAATTAATTGTAATCAACCAAACTTGGGCAAGCTACTGAAAGACTCTGAGCTTTAATTCATGTTAGGAATCTCTGTTTCACTGAGGTTTAATGTTAGTGCTTCCATAACTTTTGTGTTCCTACTACTGTATATTGCATGTATTAATATTTAGAATACAATTAAGTCCACAGTAAATTTTTTGAAGGAATAATGGAATAAATATAAGAATAATGTATTATTCTTTTCAAGGCTGCCTTGATCTTTGTTCAATTTTTTTGCTATAACCAGTGCATAATTATAATGGGAAGGTAAGTTGGGAGAAGGGAGATTCTATAGTCTTCTATTTCCCTTCCAGCTCTTCAAAAGAAAATAATATAGTGCAAGCAAGAACAAATACATAATGCAACTTCTATGCCTGGCACCTAATAGGAATTTGATAAATATTTATTGAATTGATGCTAAGCACCTAATGGGCAAAAACTGAATAAAAATAACTACAAGACTAGAAAGATTAAGCATAGGCATAAGCATGTATAAAGTACCTTAGAATTCCCTCATTTAAACTAGTCCTCAACCCACACCAGTTACAAAAAGGAAAGAGGTCTTTTTGATAGCTCTCAATCTTTGACAGCCTCAGATTGTGTATTAGCAGCCCCAGCTCCACCAGTAGATAGAAGCTCTTGTAGGGCAGTCTGTAATATGCCTAGTTTTGTGCCATTTTTGTCTGATTTACAGGTCTACCGGTTATTCTTTTAGAACTCACATTTTTATATAATTAATAAAATAGTAATAGAATATCAAATTATATCCTTTTAATTATTGATAACTTCCTACATGCCAAGTATTTCTGCATGCAATTTTTTACTTGATACTCAATGTACTCTATGAGAAAAATATTATCTATATTGTATAAGTGAAAAATTCAAGTTTGTGAGGTAAAGTCAACTGCTTAAAAAGATCCCAGCTAATTAATGTGAGATCAAAGATGCAGATCTAGTTTCACTGTTCTTGAAGGCCATAATCCTAAATAAAATAAAACATTATCTTCCAATCTGAATTCTTAAGGATATACACCGAACTTAATGAATAAACAACCAGGGAAGAAGACAAAATTTAGTCTACAAAATAAAATCACCAGTTTACCAAGGGTTTTTTTCTTAATAAGAAAGATAATTTTTTTGTGTGTAAAGTCTATTGTGTATCAAGCACTCCCAGCTGTTATTTAAAGATAAAACAAATGTGTTCCAGTTGTCTGTTTTGCAATGTCTAGGGGATGAGGTGAAAACGAATGGGTTCAGAGAGATGCGTTATTTGCTCATGTCGTTTTATTGTATTTCCTGTGTCCCCACTGAGGCTTGACTTGATGATTAACAAAGAAGGTTCACAGAAACAGTAGTCAAAGAAAGAGCTGCCCCCCTAGTCAGGCCAATCAGCCAAATAAACTCTATGTCAGTCAGCTCAGGCCCAGGCCATCACATCTAAGAGGAATGCTGAGTAGAATCATCAGCTCTTAAAGGAAGGATGGACTTTATTAATCATCTTGTTAACTTTTCATTAACAGAGGAAGAAACTGAGGACCTAAAAGCTTTTATTAATGGTCTCTGAGACACATTGTAGATTTATATTCTAATCCTGGGTTTTCTGACTCCCTGGCAAATGTCTAAAGTAAAGAACCAAACAAAATCTAGTTTTGTTGGAGGATTTTTTTCTTTTTAATAAACGCACACACACATGCTTAAACTTATTCGCTGTTGTATCCCCAGCTTAGTTTCAGTCACCAAAATCTAGCTGAAAGTTAAACTCCAAAAGAGGAACCTCAGTTCCTGAGCTGTGAGGATTTTATTCTGTATATTTGGGGAACATGCCTCTGGCATGATTGGGGGCTGAAGTCTAAGTTGCATGATTTTATCTCTATATGTTATTAGAACATCGGCCCCAAAACCTCTGCCATCACCTCACAACTTAGGTTGAGGGCATTCCATTCCTGTGTCTGTTGTCATCTAGGGCTGGGGTCAAACACTTTCATCTGTAGCTCTAGGACCTGGGCAACCAGGAACTTCCAGCCTTGATCTGCCACCTTAACATTCTAGCTAGCTTGACTGCCTTAAGCACTGGACCACTTTCCTTAGAGCATGTTTCAGCACTCAGAGTATTGCAGGAGGTCTACTCTTTCTCTGTATAGAAAACTAGTATGCAGAAATGTCTTTGTCAAGTAAACCTTTACTTCTCATCAACATGTACTTATGATCATTAAGTATATGACAAAGGGCAAGCAAGCAGTGTCAGGAAAAATGATAGGGTATTTCATTCTGAAAATAAGTGGTCTCATACATATTTTTTAGACAGTCACATTCATGTTTGGCATTTCAATTAGATCCCAGGTGCCAAGAGTGCCAGAATTATGTCTTCTTTATTTTGGGATCTTCCAAGGAATAAAGTGTACATCTAAATATCTCTCTAATTTGGGATTCATAAAAATCCAAGTTTCTTTCTATGTGGTGCTACCACTAAAACTATTTAATGCAGTTCCTAGCTGTAATGTGGAACTTTGCCTAAAGAAATAGTGTCTTGGAGAAGTGGTTCTCAATCCTGGCCACATACTAGAATTATCTGGGAGGTTTTAAAAATCTACATGTCCATGACACATCCTAGAGCCATTAAATCAGTATTTCTTGACTTGGGATCCAGGCATCAACATTTTTTAAACTTCCCAAGTGATTTCACTGTGAAGCCAAGGCTGAAATTTTCTCTTTTTAGCATGTATTGTGACCAGTAAATGGATAACCTGAATGAATGAATATATTTCTTTCATTTCACACACATATATTTGTGTATGTGTTTCTTGCTGATAAAATAGAGAATGTAAACTTTTTCCAATACCAATTACAAATGTGTCTATCACAGAGAAATGAGTGGCGATTATTTTTTTGTAAAGTAGTCAGCTTATTAAGTTTATACATTTCACTGCTAATTTAGATTATTTGCATTGTCCTAACAGAAATTCAGTACCCAAATATTTGGGAATCTCTTCTATTTAAAGATTGTAACAAGGGAATTACCTCGAAATTTCATACAAATCAATTCTTGAATATTTTCTGCTGTTACACAATACCCAGGAAGCTGATTTAGATAAATATAGATGCTAACCAATGGATTTTCTTGCTGCTGTTTAAAAAGATATATATCAGCAACTGCAAAGGCAGTATCATCAAATCATGAAAATCAATCAATTATTTTAGACCACCATGATGCAGACTTAAAATTTGAAGGCATGCTAATAGCAATATATCCCCTTTGGAAATAATTCAGATTTTCTCTTCTATAGTTATATCTTTGGGTTGTACCACAAGGACTTGATTATTCAGCAATTATTGAATCAAACACTTGTGAAGGCTATACTTTTGCTGGACTTTTTACATGTGATGTTTGGATTTTAAATAAATAAACAAAGAAAAGGCATTGCTATTGTACATGAGGAACTTACAATCTATCAGAGGAGCTCAAAGCTATCTTCATAAATATATTTCTGTTGTTACTGTGATGCTACTACTTTAAAAGGAGGAAGGCACTCAGATGAATCTGTATAACTAGGAATAAAGTATTCCCTCCTCCGTTGCCCTAGAGATATCCAGTTACTAGTGAAGATAAAAAGTATTTCACAATCTTTCTCTACTGGTGAGATAACTTTGCACATGAACTATATCCATGTATACGAATAAGCCCCTAAAGAAAGTTGCTAATTGCATAGCATATCATTAAGAGAGAAAGAGTTATAAAACCTTATCATGGGTTAAGAGTAGGAAAAGGCAGGAAGTTTATTAGTTATAATGGTTATAATTTTTCTAAAAAGACAATCTAACATGAAGGAATGGCTTAAAAGTAATTGAGTTAAAAGGAACTTGGTTTTTAACTTTATTCAAAAAGTAATGCCCTTAATTAAATCATTAGCACCTTCTCAGCCTGCATTTCTACAAAAAGTAGGAAAGATTCTCACAATAGATAAACTCTCTGAAGTGTCAAAATGTGTAATGCCAGTGTCACAAGCAGAGTTTAAAAATTGAATAAATAATCTGATTTAGGGCAAGAAGCATTCATTACATTAAATTGTAATTTTTAATTATGATATTAATTTATATTTTCTTTAGATGTCTTTAATTCTAGATATATTTAATAATTCCTAAAATACATGTATGTAAACATTGAGAAGAAGCTTGTTATGACTTTGTTGTCCAGATAAGGAAAACCTTAAAGTGGAACGTGGAGATAATTTGCTGTGGGTCACACACTCAGTAAGTGGTGGGCCTAACAAGAGGCTTCTGATCATCCCTCACCTAAAAAAAGCTACCTGAGAAGTCTTGTAAATGACAGGAGTTACATTCTAGCAATGTTAGAATGGCATTTTTTTCTTTTAAATAAGCTTCTTCTAATGGTCTATTTTCTAAAGTGAGTTAAAATGCTTAAGGGATATCGTGCCTCTTGTGATAACTATCACCACTTTCTATTTGTTAATACTGACAGATTACAATCTATAGATTTTATGGCAATAGAGAACACTATGCTATGACTACAATGAAAGGTGGGCATTTTCTGTCTGAGATTTAAAATTCGCTAAAGAATGCTTCTGTTATAACATAATAGAATAGAGACTGCCCACTTTAGAGGCTCAGGGGTGAGCATTAAAGAAAAAGATACAAATATTTATCCTAATGGGATTTTGTTTTCCCTTTTCCATGTCCCTACTCAGCATCCCTCAAGTATATTATGCTTTACTTCACGCATGAAGGTGAGGACCTCCACATGAATTTAATGGTGATATGAGGAAAAACCATGTCAATAGAGGCAAAAATTGACAACTATTTTTATAATTTAAGGAGAAATCAGAGTGCATTGCAATCACTTTTAACCTTTCCCGTGCACCAAATGAAAATCAAGAAGAGGATTGAGGGAAGTAAAAATCTCAATGCCACATGGCATAAGTGCCTGTAACTCACAGGTTGTGATGTGCTCTGGACCAGTTGGAAGTACATGGGGTGGAGCACACAAAGGAAATCAGAAAATATCATTGAGTGTGTTTTTCTGAAGTGATTCTTCCATGGCTGACATTTTGTGTCTCCTCAAAAATCTTAGGTATGGCTCAGTTAGAATAATAGTCCCTTTTAACAGGCTGAGAGGGGGGCTAAGAATGCCAGCAATAGGAAGAGAACATGCGGTCTGTCAGAGCACTCTTTCCCAAATGTTAAGATGCCTACAAATGCCCTGAGAGCTTGTGAAAATGCGGTTTCTGAGTCTGAAGGTCTGGACTGGAATATCAGATTCTGAGCTTCTGACAAGCTCCTGGTGATGTCGATGCTGCTGGTGTTTGAACATTTTGATTAGCTCAGTCTTAGAACATAAGATGACGTGAAATACAAGGCAGGTGGCCAAAATGTGTGTCCAGAAAAAAACATTGCAATTTCTGCTTGAGAACAAAGGGGCTGGTGGTATATAATCAGCACCACCCAAAAGGACAGCTGTGCCCATGTTAATATCAGGAGTTTCTTTTCTAAATTTTAGCTAAGTAACATTATTTTTAAAATATTAAGTCTTCCTATAGATTGATTTCTACAAGTTGAAACAGCAAGGACACCTGTGGGGCACAAATGCATTTCCTCTCATTTTTATTCAGTTCAATCAATTATCAATATGGGAATTCCCTATTTTCTCCTAATTATGGAGACCAATCACTTATACTGGCTTTCCCAAAATAATGCTTTCTTGAGCCTCAACTCTGCTATTCTTCCAGTATGTGCACACAGCAAATATAGTTACTTTTATAATATAAACCCAATAAATATATAATTAGGAAAGAAAGTTGGCTGACAGAGACATAACTATATTTGAAAGAAAGAATTATAGACATATATACATACAGACATGCACACAATATTTTACCCAAGCTCCACTATTAAGTCCACAGTAGAAACTTCAGATGAGTCAAAAAAGTTTCTGTAGATCAATAACTGCACTGAGACTCCAAACACCATTATGTTTTAGGGTTCACTCTAACAGCCAATTGTATAGGCAAGTCTTTGAATATCTCTAGCCCTTACTTTCCTTATCTGTGAACTGAAGGATCTGAGAAACACAATCTTCTAGTTCTAAAATTCATGGGTAAAAAAAGACACGAATGTTCTTTACGAAGCTATTCTTTTGAGGCTACCTCTTTCTCTAAGGAGATGAGTAGTGTTCCCATCTGCTTCCACAGGACAGTCTAACCCCACTCTCTCACCAGTAGCAGAATGTTAAAAAGAATGCTGACAGTGACTTTGAGACCTGAGTTTATGTTTTCAAGATAAAAATGGTCTTAATCAGTCCTTTTAATTGAAAGTACATTGGCAGTAGAAATGTGATTACTACAGGGGAAATAGCAGGGTGGTTTTGTTTATAGGCTTTACCATCAATAGCCTTTCCTTAAAGGGTCCATTCAAAGGAAAGATGCCCTGTGGACAGAAAACAAGCAGAAATAAGACATTAGGTTCTATTGTTAAATGGATCCCTTGCTGCCTCATTTACCCAAATAATAAAATGTAAAATTAGTTCAAATCCCTTTAAGAAAAATGCCACTACCACATGAAACTCCATATCCTTCCCAAACATTGCCAAGTTATCTGACAAGGGTACCTTTTATTCTTATATGAAATTAAGATGCATTAAGCACATGTGAGGTACAGTGCTAGGTTTTAGGGTTATATAGATGAGAAAATCACATTACCTGTCCTTCAGAAATCCAGTTATGAGTTATGAGAGAGATAGAAAAATAAAGGGAAAATGATATCTATTTAGTATTTGCAACATGCCAGGTACCACTGGTTCAGGTACATATATTATTTTAGCTTCACTGCTATAACCCAAAGGAGTAGGTATATGTACCCTTTTTCTCAGTGAGGAATTTGAAACTCATGCCCAAGTCATAGTCAGTACAGCTGGGATTTGCACTCAGCTTTTCTGACTTAATAGATTTCATTCACTCAGTGTAGTGCCACTCAGCCAAACAAATTAATTGTAATACTCCATAATACCAAGTGCAAAGAAGCCAAGAAAGAGATGGACCTAAATCTGCCTTGAGAAAGCAGAGAAAACTTGACATTGTAGGAAACATATGAACTGTGCCTCAAAGAATGAAGATTTTTGCCTTGAGGAAAAGGACATTCAAAGCAACATGAACGGTATCATCTATTCAGTTTCCAACTATGTCAAAGGTTCGAACTATGTGACAGAAACGACAAAAATGCTTTAAGCTTTACAAGCCTGTATTCTCTTTTAACAATAATGCTTTTCAAGAGTAAATGGATATGTATTTAAGAAATTCATATTTATATAATCAACACCATTTTGAAAAGTAGACCATAAGACCTTCTTTACAAAATGTTTCTATTCATTCAATAAATACTTATTTTGTTCAAGTATTTATTCACAGTTTAATGAAATCTTGCATTTGCATAAGGGTTTGTCATTTCAAAATACTTCTTTATTATAGCTAGAATCCGAAATATCATGTCAGCTATCATCACTCCTTCAACCTCTAGGTTTTCACCAAATCAGTAACAAGTGACAAGTAATTGGAGAATGACATATAATAGAAGAAAGAGCAGGTTATTGAAATTAGAAGCCAGTAAGAATTGGATTTTGATCTATTTTACACTACATTCTAGTAAAAATATCCCAGGCTTTCTATGCAGCAATTTTGAAATCACAAATATAAAACTCTGAAACAAACTAAATGTTTTTCTCTCATGAGATGGTAGAGAGGATGGATGGGTTGGTGACAATGGGTTGTGCAATTTAAATATTCTCTTAACATTCACAAATAGCATGGATTTCTAAATTTGCCAATTAATGTGTTTAGAGATGAAAATTGGTAGTACTTCTTCTTGGTCCAGATCTCTAAATAAAGCTAGCTAGCATGCATGTACCTGGGAATCTTAACTTTATAACGTTTTTTACTGAACTATGAAGAAACTTTTCACTCACCACATGATAATTTCATTTTGTAATTTGCATAGTGGTTCATATAACACATTCTTATTTAATAGCACATAGCTTGTTTTATAACATAATAAAGTGATATATATTAAATAAAGCACCTAACATGCATCGGAACTTTGTAACATATATGTGATTAACATCTTCTTTTTAGTTAAAAAATAGAATATGCTTTTCATTCTCTATCATATTTGCATCATTTTCATCTGGTCTACAGTGATACATGTTCATGGAGTTGGTAACTCAATACCAAAAAAAGGAAAAATACAGGAAATAACACAGAAACATATCACATAAAGAAGCAATTATGCACTGTACAAATTGTATATGACATTTACCTACCTTCAAAAGGGTCATTACAATGTAGGAGAGAGAAGCAGTGAAACCTGGGGAGCCTAAAGAGAATGGGCTTCAGAGGCAAACACCTAGATTCAACTCTTGGCTCTACCATTTACTAACTATTAACATAAAGCCAAGTTGGAGAATTTTCAACTCCTGGGGAGCAGATAACAGGGTATAATTTCAGTTCCTCATGAAGCCTTTTCTGATCCTATATCCTTTTCTATTATGTGCTTTACCATACCACTGTGCTCATGTAGAATTGCACTTATATTTTCATTTTAATATTCACCCATTTATCTTTTATATCCCTTGTATGCCAAGCACATAACCTAGACTATAAGATTTTTGAGGGCATAGAATATTTATTTTTCTTTTACAAGTACATAGCATAGTTTTAGATACATTATATAATGAAATTCAAGGGTTCATTGAGTCAATGAAAATTGAAGCAAAGTATTATTTTAAATTTATCATTATAAAAACTTCTGTTCATGTCTGTTGCTGACTTTTTAATGGGGCTGTTTGGTTTTTTCTTGCTGATTTGCTTTTCAAAAGGAGATAGACAAATGGCCAACAAATATATGAAAAAAATGCTCAACATCACTAATCATCAGGGAAATGCAAATTAAAACTACAATGAGATACCATCTTACACCTGTTAGAATGGCTTTTAATAAAATGCCTGAAAACAATAGATGCTGGTGTGGATGCAGAGAGAAAGTAATGCTTATACACTTCTGGTGGGACTGCAAATTAGTACAACCCCTATGGAAAACAGTACAGAGATTTCTCAAAGAACTAAAAGTAAACCTACCTTCAATCCAGCAATCCAACTACTGGGTATCTACCTGAAGGAAAAGAAGTCATTTTATCAAAAAGACACCTGCACTTCAATGTTTATTGCAGCAAAATTCACAATTGTGAAGACGTGGAATCAACCCAAGTGCCCATCCATTCATGAGTGGATTAACAAAATGTGGTGTATATATACCATAAAGTACTACTCAGCCACAAAAAAGGATGAATTAATCCCTTTAGAAGGAATTTGGAAGGATTTAGAGATCATTATCCTAAGCAAAGTATCTCAAGAATGGAAAAACAAACACCACATGCACTCTCTAATACATTGGAACTAACCGATGGGCACACAAGTGCACAGAGGGAAGTAAAAATCATTGAAAATCAAGCAGGGGGGAGGGTCAAGGAGAAGGACAAAAACCCACCTAACAGGTACAATGAACACTAGTCCAGTGACGGGCACATTTCTAGCCCTAACTCAAGCCATGTAACAAAAACATTTGTACCCTCTTAATATTTTGAAATAAAAAATAAATAAGTAAAATTATCATTATAATAAACTTTTCAACAGGAATCTTTGTATTTTTAAAAAGTGATTTTCAAAATTATCTAATGAGGCCTAGATTATTCACCCAGATACAGGGTCTCAATATCTTTAATTTTCTACAAACATTCGATTCACTGTGATCCTCACTCGCAATTTTCTAATATTCAAAAATATTAATTTATTCACAGAAAATAGATGTAACTTTCTTATAAGAAACAAACTTATTTTTTCTCCTTGCTCAGATAACTCAAACTTTGTCAACACACTTGTGCCAATTTCTACATAGCAAAATTTAAAATTCAGATGATTATACAAGCACTTCAGGAAATTAGAGCTTTGTTTTAAATACACAAATACATACTTTCTTCACTTTAATTTATGTAAGCATCTTTATTTTATCCCAAAGCATCTTTTTTCAGCCCCAACAATGTGATCGACACTGTATGAGGCACTGCCAGGGACTAAAGAAGGGAATGCATTCTGTTCCTGCCTTTTTAAAGCTCCCAGCCTAATGAAGGAAACAAAGATGCAGTCACAAAACAACCCTTGCTATGACAGAGTTAGGTGCATTATATTATGGAAACAGAAACGCAGGAGTAACTGGAAAATGTCTTTTTTTTTTGAACTGGAAAATAATTGTGAATTATGCTAATAATGAAATCGAGGTCCTTTCTATTATAGCTGCCTTCTCTTTGAAATGCCTTCACTTTAATGGCTTTGTGAAATAAAGACTGTGACTATTGTAGATAAGCTTTGAAAAGCAAACATTGATTTTTAAAAGGAAATACATCACAGGTACATCAGCTATGCCAGTGTATTCAAACTGATTTTAGCAAATATTGAAACTTTATGTAACACCACAATCATCTAAACAAAATTATAATAGAATTACCTGTAATTAGAGGGTAAAATTCCTCATGGAAAGCTTTCATTTTGTGCCTCCGGAAACAATAGAGTTTTCATTTCTGCTTGGCAGAGTTATGATCTTTGTTTGGATAAATAACATGTGGCATTTCAGTAAGATTCTCTTTCCAAAACAGCCAATGAGAATGTGGGGAAAAAACAATAAGGCTGGTACAGACTAACTAGCATTAGTTTGCTTATATTTCATCATAGATAACCCCTAAATCTCTATCTTGGACGGCATGTAGTTAGGACTTGAAAATGTTTGTTTCTGACTAGAAAACTTGAACTTCTACCATTATCCCTACAATGTAAAGTAATATTTATATGAGATGGAAAAACACCAATTATGACTTCCTTAATGGAGTCAGTCTCTGAGCCTCAGTTTTCCCATATATAAAGTAGAGCGATAATGTGAATGAAGTGCAACTTCTGTGAACTCCTTCTTGAGGAACTATTCTCTTTTCTCCCCATACCTTCCACACCTGCAGGCTTTCAGAGTACTTTTTCTATACCTTTATTTCACATAGTCTACCCAGTATAGCAAGGGGGAAATCTGTATCAGCCACCAAAGTCGTATCTCAATCTCCTTTCCCAATCCCCCTCATCCCAAACAAAGATGCGTAGGAAGAGCATCTTTTTGAAATATTAACCAATATTTTCCATAGGTCTACATTCTCCCATCCTTTCATTATTTAAATAGGTTCATTTAATGTTTCAGGAAAGTGAAGAAATGGGATTTAGTTTCAAAAACTTAGGTATTTACATTTTTTAAAATATACGGCCCTATATTAAAGAAATGAATGAGTGGATGTGTAATCAATGGATTTGAGATGGTCCTTCTGAATGCTAGAACAATAGAGTGTTTGGCTGCATCACCTAGTGGCATGGATGTGTGACACTAGGAACTGTGGGACTCTAGAGGTCAGGCCATCAGGACCCAGAGAAGACAGCAGTGACTAATCTCTTCCTCTTCATCGTACCTACCTTCCCGGTGCAGTTCAGTGTGCCCCTCTCCTTCGGCGAGAGTACCAATCCACCAGGCTGGGGAAGGAGGTGCTCTTTGAAATAGTAAAACCATTTTGCCATATTTCACTTTGAACATTAGTTATCTTTTTTTTCCAAGTAGGTTGTAAATTCTTTAAGAATAAAATCAGTTTTTATTTTTGTATCCTCAATGCCTAATGTAGTGCAGAAACATACTAAGGACTAAATAAATATTTGGTGAGGCACTGATCAAATTAGTTCATGTATATTTAATCATAAATCAGAAAATACCCCTGATGGAAAATATGAAAATGAGTTCAAATTACGGAAACAAGGTGAAATTGAAAGACAGTTTTTGAATGACGATAATGTAAAACTCAAAGGGAAAATAAATCAACTTCATACTCAAATTCCTGTGGTCCATGAACATAACCATGATAGAAGTAATGTTTCCTTTTTCTCATACTTAATACACACCAAAAAATCAATATTAGCCTAAATAAAATTTCATTCTGACATAACCTCCCTGATGGCCATGAAAGAATACTAATGGTCTTGTTGTGGTCTTTGGACAACCTGGAATGTCAATATAAATCACCTTCACTTTTCCAGCTTGCCAGCTTCTATCTGCAACCAATTCATAATTTTGTTTCTCAAACTTGTACCCAAATAGATCACTTTCCTGGTAAACAATCAGCTTTTCCTTCCCATGCACTGACATCTCTATAATTTCCCTGACAGCCTTTAGTGAATGTCTTGTCCCTTATAAACTTTTTCCTAAACAAATGTGAAGACAAACTCCTTTCTTTCCAAGGAAACTAAAAATCGGTTTCTCTCTTCGAAGCACAAAAGAAAAGGCTTATTCCCATCAGACTAAGTAAACAAGCAATAAAACTTGAATCACAGGTGCAAGAAGGGTTTTTAATCCTTCCTGAAGAATGTTTATGTATGTTGGCTAATTCCTTAGAGAAATGATTTATTGAGTAAAATATTTATCTTCTACAAAAGTAGCAGTTAAAAATAAAGTCATGATACCCCTGTGCGGATGGAAGAAAAAGACTCAACAAATCATTGTAGGAAAATATTTAATTGTTTTACAAATTATAGATAATTTACTGGAAATAATTGAATTAGGGTAATAAAATATGAGAGGAATTTCTTTTTTAGTATAGCTTTTTAAAAATACCCTGCCAATTATGTATATGAATAATTCCTGAACGTATTCTTCCTTCTTCTTTAAAGACAAATCAAAATACTGTAATCCCAAAATCAATGGCTCTCTACGAATGCCAGTCAGAGAAAAATTTTAGACAAAATTTCCTCTAATCATTAGAGAAATGCAAATCAAAATCACAATGAGATACCACCTAACCCCAGTGAGAATGGCCTGTATCAAGAAATCTCAAAACAACAAATGCTGGAGAGGATGTGGAGAGACAAGAACACTCTTACACTGCTGGTGGGACTGCAAATTGGTGCAACCTTTGTGGAAAGGAATTTGGAGATACCTCAAACAGCTAAAAATAGAAATACCATTTGACCCAGCAATAGCATTGTTGGGCATCTACCCAAAAGAGCATAAGACATTGTATTATAAAGACATCTGCACCCGAATGTTTATGGCAGCACAATTCACTATTGCAAGGACATGGAAACAATCCAAGTGCCCATCAATTCACGAGTAGATAATTAAAATTTGGCATATGTCCACAATGGAATATTACTCAATTCTAAGAAACGACGGTGAGCTAGCACCACTTGCACTATCCTGGATTAAGCTTAAGCCCATTATCCAAAGTGAGGTGACACAA